>CAJQZJ010000670.1:1542912-1600962 GCA_907164525.1 Lophiomys imhausi | reverse complement strand
GAATGAGGTTCTTTCCATGAATTATTTGATAAAGGAGGAGCTACTATTACATTTACTCAGCAGATGTACAGTAGAAATAAATGAGGAGAAAACAGTGACTAAACATGAAAGCAGGACCAACACATTCTGAACCTTGGAGTCCACTCTCATAATGGTGAGTCTTGCTACTTCTCACAGAAAGCACGTGCTTGAAAGGTAAAAACAGCAATAAAAGACATTGATTATTTTTATTATGGTGTGTATTATTGTGATTCATATATTAATCTGTGCTTGTTTGTTTGTGTGTGAGAGAGAGAAAGAGAGAGAGAGAGAGAGAGAAAGCACGCAAGTGGAGGCCACAAAATAACTTTGTTGTCCATTCTTGCCTCCCAGCTTGTTTGAGTCAGGGTCTATTTTGTGCCAGGCTTTTTTCTAAATTCTAATATTTATTTATTTATCTATCTATTTATTTATTTATTTATCTATCTATCTATCTATTTATTTATTTATTTATTATGTTTATTTCTTACTTCAAGTTACATCTCTCTCACAGCCTCCTCCCTCCACCCTTCTCGGTCCCACTGTTCCACCCTCTACCCTCTCTCTCACCTATCCTATTCCTCTGGTGTGGGGTGCCCCCACATCTCAGCCCCCCCTCAGTTCATCAGTTATATGAGGGCTAAGAGCTTCCTCTTACACTTGGGGCCTATATGGTAGCTCCACTAGGGCAAAGTGTTACTAAGAAGTAACAAAGTCTATGTTCCTGTTCCTTTCTGTCTTTTGGTTTTGGGTAGTTATCCTGTACTAACTGGCTAAAATTCAGTTATAAGTGAATATATGCCATGTGCATCTTTCTGGGTCTGAGTTAGTTCACTCAGGATGAGCTCTTCTAATTCTATCCATTTGGCAACAAATTGCATTATGTCCTTGTTTCTGATAGCTCAGTAGTATTCCATTGTGTAAATGTACCACAGTTGTTTTATCCATTTGTCAGTTGAGGGACATCTGGGTTGTTTCAGTTTCTAGCTATTACAAATAAAGCTCCTATGAACAAATTTGAGGAGATGGTCCTTGTGGTTTAGGAAGGAATCTTCTGGATGTATGTCCAGGAGTGGTATGGCTGGGTCTTGAGGTAAGAAATGCAACTCAAGATGATTCTGAGATTCCATCCCACACCAGTCAGAATGGTTGAGATCAAAAACTCAAAAGACAACTCATGCTGACAAGGATGAGGAGAAAGGGGAACATTCCTCCATTGATGGTGGGATTGTAAATGTGTACAACCACTATGGAAATCAGTCTGGCGATATCTCAGAAAACTTGGAATAGCTCTGTGCCAGGCTGCTATGGGGGATTCAGGGAGACAAAGTCAGGGCCACATGCTTGCAGAGCAAGTGCTTTATCCATTGAAGCATCTCCCCAGCCCAGGTCATTAAATTTTGATGGAAGCTCATGAACTTAGGACAAGAAGAAGGATCAGTGGGTGAAAGTACTTGCCACCAATGTCTTGAGTCCAATTACCAGGAAGCGTGTGGTGCAAAAAGAGAACTGACTTCCATAAATTGTCATCTCACCTCTGCTCATGCATTGCCACATACATGTTTGCTGTGTTCCCCACATGTGCTCTATGCTTCATGTGTGTATACACATATGCATGGGTGCATGCACATGTGCTCTCGCACACACACATACTAAAAAAATGAATAAAAGTAACAAAAAATTAAATAACCATAGAACTCATTGATGTATTTTGGCTGCTGTAGTGGTTTCAAAAAAAAAATGGCCTCCACAGGCTCATAGATTTGAATGCTTGATCATTAGGGAGTGACACTTCTTGATAGGGATTAGAAGGTTTGGCTTATTGGAGTAGTTGTGACCTTGTTGGAAGAATTATGTCCCTAGGAGTGGGAGAACTCTCAGGTCCTTTCCAGTCCTATGTCTGCCTGTGTGCTGCCATGCTCCCCACCATGATGACAACAGACTAAACCTCTAAACTATAAGCCAGCCCCAATTAAAAGTATTCCTTTGTAAGAGTTGCTATGGTTATGGTGTCTCCTTACAGCAATCGAATACCAAGATAGATGCTCATGGATGATAACAGTGAAATTGGATGCCTCGGACAAGTCCAGGATACAGTCTCTGTGGCAACAGTCAAAGGGTCAAGGAAATCAGGGTCTGAAAAACTCCAGGAACACTTGCTTCCTGTACTTTAAAACTATTAACAGCAAGGTCAGGGTCCGTATAACAACACTGCCTCAAAAAGCAACCAAAGAACCACTAAAGTAAAACCAAACAGCAACAGCAGATGTACATTTTATGAACCTAAGTAACATAATTTGTGTAATTAACTTTGAATACTACACAGTTTTATTTTGGAGCTCTAGGTTGCAAAATGGAGTATGGAGTAATACCTTGGGATTTACTAATAAGGTTGCTGCGTTTTCCTCTAGTGCCATGGATTGAAGCTACCAGTTCAATCAAATTGGGAAAGAAACAAAAAGAGCAGAAATAGAGCTCCTCTTTGCTGGTGACCAAATGCCTCCTGACAGTGACAAACTGCTGGTGAGGGTAGCTCATGGCTCTTTCTTCTGGCAATATGATCAGTTTCTGGATAAACAGTATTAAAGGCAGCATTTCTCCCCTAGTGCTATCCTAGGAGAGAATTTCAGGACTCTGACTGAGTTTCTTTCCTCCTTTAGCAGCAATGGGATGATAGGGCCAGAGACCAAAGAGCTTCAGTAGCATTTCCCACCTCAATGCTGACAAAGGATGCCCTACATAGGAAATTCACGCTCTTAAGTGTCTACTATGGAGGAATGGGTATGTAAAGGTTTGGGGGAAATAGGAAAGGTCTCTGCTTTTTTGAGAAATCATTTGCTTATTATTTAAAATTTTAAATGTTGACAAGCATTTAGGAAGTAGTTCCCTAGGGGCTCAACTGAATTCTTTCACTCATCTCAAATACCTATCAATCATTTCCAAGATTTCTGTTATTCCATTAAAGTCTTACAGACTTTCTTTCAAATGTGGGTTGACCTGAAGGAATGGCCACACTTTTGTTACTGCCTGTAACATACCATACTGTCTTACCCCATAGTGGGATGAAGAATGACTGACTAGATTTCTGGGCTTTGGGGATTCATTCTATACTACTGTAGGGCAATATCCCTTCCTACTTGTATTGCTTCAAGTTGACTAGAAGGATTTCGTTTTGAGCACATGCCAAGTCCATGGTGAGACAGCATATATGTGTGTATATGGATGCATCTATATTCATCTTTTTATCTCATTCATTGCTTTATGTGAGCTCAGAGGGAACTTGGATTTAGCATGATCTCTATTATCACTGCTTTTTAGAAAGTTGCGGATTACAGGATAAGGTTTCTAAGTGACCTGAACTCTTATAGTAATGTTTGATGAATGACTGAGTCTGCTGACTCCTCTAGACACATTCTACTTTCCTTTCTGTTCCCCAGAGTCTCTTAGGACAATGAAGCTTTTCATAGTTCTTTCACCCATGACTATGAACTTCTTCTAACTTCTAGGAGTGAGGACATATGATGCCTTTAATTCCTACTCAGCCATAACAATGCATATGTCTAGACTGGATCCTAAAAGACCAAAGCTGGAGGCATACATAGCACATATTAACCTCTTCTCTCTGTACCAATGCCATCCCATTAAGGAATTTTTAGGCCTGGCTTAAAGTTCTTCCCTTCACTGGTTGAGTTACCTGATGTATCTGAAGGGAACTCTTGATTTCTTCCTGGTACTATGGTGGGTACATGGTTCACTGTTATGTATTCTCTGGCTCTTCCTGCCCTGCCTTTTACACATGTCTCTTTTTTTTTTTTTTTTTTTTGGTTTTTAGAGACAGGGTTTCTCTGTGTAGCCCTGGCTGTCCTGGACTCACTTTGTAGACCAGGCTGGCCTTGAACTCGCAAAGATCCGCCTGCCTCTGCCTCCCAAGTGCTGGGATTAAAGGTGTGCGCCATCACTGCCCGGCTTACATATGTCTCTTGAAGAGCTCTCTCATTGCTACTAAGTCATTTGAGCAGTGGTGAAGCCTGTGAGGTCTGCTGATTATACCGCTTCCCAAATAATGGGTACTCACATCCTGACCATGGGCGAGATCTCCTATGCAGCTAAAGCCACTATTTCTGTCTCAACTTGCTGTAAAACTTGCCTTCTCAGAGTCTGTATATTCAAGCCCAGTCTTTAAATCCAAAACTGCTTGGAGAATGAAAGATACTAGAAATGTAAAAGGTGGTTATCTTCTATACTTAAGCACATACTCATTGCAGAATTAAGCCATTTAATAATATCTTCAGAGAATTATAATTATCACATTCCTAATTCTGAGCAGAGGATTGGCAACCTTTTAATGTGATACTGCCATAATAACATCACTTGATGTTATAGCTGGAGAGAAAAGCTTAAACAGTCTCACTACAAAAGTGATAAATATTTGAGCTGAAAGATATGTTAACAATCCTGATTTAGTTACTCTATAATGTGAACATATATACTGGTATCTGATATCACCCCATACATTTATAAATTGCTTTCTAATAATAAAAAAAATTAGAAAAATTTTATTAATAGTAAATGTTTCAAAAATCTCATTTCATTTTATTGAACAGCAGCAATTAATTTGTTATCACAAAGAAAACCTTTTCTTGTTTTATAATTATCATAGTATATTGTAAAGGAATTTTAATTCAGAACATGGCTGGCTCTGGCAAGAGATCACTTTGAAGGACCTTGTAGGTTTAAGTGACCCTGGTGGAATACAGACCTCTGTTTAATCTCAGGACACAGAAGCAAGTAGATATCTCAGTTCAAGGCTAGCCTGGCATGTATAGCAAATTTGAGGTAAAGAAAAACTTAGGTCTAGGCAGGGTGGTACCCACCTTTAATCCCAGAACCCAAGAGACAGAGGCATGCAGATGTCTGAGTTCTAGTCAGTTCTATTCAATCATTTCAGTTGAGTTAATGAGTTGAGAGGCACTGCAGTGGAGTTGAGTTGGTGGCAGTTCAGTTCATGGAATTCTGAGGCAGTTTTACTGGGAGAGCTTTAAAGACATCTGGAAGTGAAAAGTTAGGCACAGGTGAAGACAGAATGAGAAGGAGCCAGACTATTAGAACAGATTGCTAGAGTCAGTTTGAGGACGAGCAGAGCAAATTCAGTCAGAGGACAAGAGAGAAGCCAGACTGAATCAATCAACTTGGAGAGAAGCTTGAGCCAGAACAGCTGAGTTGAACCGGACAGCCAGAGTTCAGAAAGAACTAGAAAAGGTGAGCTTATTTAGCAGTAAGTATCAGTGGTTGAAAATATTCTAGGCCTAGATTAGATAGTACAGAGGCTAGAAGCTTCCAGGATGGGAGAGGGAGATTATAGCACTGAGATGAAGGTAAGACTCACCATAGTCTTTATATGTGAAGATGAACAGAACACAACTGGGACTGGGTAGAGGGTTCAATAGTAAAGTACCCGCTTCAGAAGTATGAGGCTACGAGTTTGGATTCTTAACACCCATGTTAAGTAGTCAAGCATGATAGTGCTAGTCCTCAGGGGAAGTACAGACTAAAAATTCCTGGAGCTTACTGGCCAGTTAGTGTTGTTGAATTTTGAAGTTTTAGGTTCAATGAGTGAGTCTCTCTCAAACAAAACAAGGCAAAACAAAACAAAAACAGCTGGGGAATAAATGAGAAAAAACACTCAGTGCTGACCTCTGACCTCCACATGAAGCAATGAACATATGAAAATGATCGTACACATGCATACACCTATTTTTCTTTCTCTCACACATACTCACAAATGCAACTTTTCTTCACGGTCTTCCTTCATAAACACAGGAACAAAAAGCCCACATACAAAAAAGGTCATAAATACTTTTGGCAGATAAAGTATATTTGTGTAATAGAAATGGCATTTGATGTTTTTTTGTTTTTTGTTTTTGTTTTTTATTGTTCAGCCTGATTTTCCATTGATGCTCTAACTGAGGTTCAAAGTTGAATGTATCTGTGTATACTTTGCTGAAGAGCAAAATTGTTTTATGTTAGAGTGCCATTTCCCAAATTCTGGGTAGAGAGGATCCATGGTTCATTCTCTTAGAAGAACCAGGAACAGTAGAAAGCCTGGTAACACTAATTCGTTCAGCCCATCTTCCAACTCTTCCCTGGCTCCTGCCAATTAAATTGGTCCGGTTCCAGAAAATACTTGCAAAAGAAGGAAATTAGACTCAGAATCATGTGCTTCAGGAAATTCTGGATCTTGCTTGGTTTAACAGCAAAATAAGTACCTGAAATGGACTGGCACAGAGCTTCTGAATATTGGAGGGATAAGGACAATCAGATGTCTTTAGCTGACTTAGTCGAAAAAGAAAATTAAATCTTGTTAACAGAGGAATGAAGTCAACCATGGGGACAGCTTTGTAGCTGCAGGAAGTTTTGGGCCAAATCAGCACTGGAAATATCCAGGCATTGGCAGAATAATCACAAAAGGAGTTGTGAAGCCTTTTATTTGAAATTATTTAAAAACTACAAAAATGCAGTCTGATATACAGAACTATGGGAGTCCTTCTTGTAGTTAATGCATTGCCAGTATTTTGGGTGCTTTTTTTTTTTTTTTTGGTGCCATCTTGCTAACTGATATTTCTTGACCATGATCCTGTTTCCCTTTTCTCTGTATGTAAGTTTTCTCAAACAGTAGACTGAGTTGAAGGCATTGCAGCCTTTATTCTTACTGCTACAGTATTCATTTTTCTGAATAAGGACAGTAGCCTATGTAATTTCAATACAAATATCAGCAGCAAGACAGTTAATGCTGATTGATGATTAATATTGATAGATTTTATTTAGTTGTTGATAATTTGGTATGTTACTGAAATCAGGACAATTTTTAAAATCAAAGGATTGCTATTAATACTTATATAAGGACAAAAAGGAAAAGGTTGATGGTCATTTGGGATTTGAATTGGTAGTAAAAGAACTCAGAGTTGTTCCCTACTAGAGGAAAATTAGCAGAAGGGAGCTGTAGAAGTGCACTGTGGGAAAAAGCTGAGGGTAGCATAGCTAACAACGGTCAGACAGAGAGGTCAGTGCCCTTACCATCGGTCTTGTAAGGGATACTTTCCTAGAGTGCACTAAGTGTTTAGTGCGGTAAAGCAACAGTCGGAGATGTCTGTCCAGGCAGAATGAATGACACAGAGGGAGAAGAGAGTGAGTACTCTCTAAGCAAACAGCCTCAAGCAGGTTTGCATTTTGTATTTCAGCTCTCTTTGCCCCTGGAGAAAGGAAGGTCTCTAAGGGAATGGAGGGAAAGTGGTGGGAGAAAGGGGTACAGTGAGTTTGGGGTACTTCCTTCTGTTTCTGTTCTTCATTAAGAATGTGAAATTGTGCTAGGGAAGGAAAAAGCTTTATTAAGAGGGAAGTTTCAAGTTTGGAATTATATTGGAGAAATTTTCTAGAAAACTGAAACCAAAATCATTCAAATATTTTAGGGTGGTGGGAAAATGCTAAGATATGTCCTAAATATTACTAAAGGCCAGGGAAGAAAATCTCAGGGGTCATATCTGGAGATATTGAGAGGAAGGAAATGACATGGTTTTCTTTTATTACTTATCAAATCCAGAGCATTCAATATGCTGGCTGCACACAGTAAAAAAAACAACTAAACTTTAATGTATCCCAACTTCTACTTTTCTGCCTCAGTCCTCTGGGAAACTATGGGCTACTAAGTAAGAACATTTGCTGTCCAGGCACAAGGACCCTAGACCCATTTAAAAGTCCAGGGGTTATAAGGTTCATATCCATAACTCCAGCTTTTGGGGAAAAGAAACAGAAAGATTATTGGGGCTTGTACACCACCAGCCTAGCTCCAGGCTCAGTGGGAGGCCCTGAACGGACTAAGACAGAGATAGATAAAGCAGGACCTCTGACGTCTTTCTCTGGCTTCTGCATATCCCCTACACACATGAGTATTCACCATACAGTCCATACTGTACCAGAAACATTGAAAGCATATTTTATTATTGTTATAGTTTTACCTTTTATGCTTTTAGGGAAAAAAATGGTGTATTAAGTACATTGCAAGAGGGCAGGAATAACCTAAGCTCACAACTTTTATCTTAAAGAATATACATTTTTTTTTCATACATGTACATGTATGTTAAGGTACATACAGGTCCATAGTGATCCTTTTTGCCCATATGTTTTTTGTCTATGTATTTAATCAACCATAACAAAATAATGAAAGAAAATTTTGATCTATATTAAGTATGTATTTTTTCTGAGTATTATTTCTAGAATAATACATAGTATAACAATAATCCACCAGTTATTTACATTATATTAGATATTTTAAGTAATTTAGAGCCCAATCAATCATGAACTTAAATGCAACTCATCTGCCATTTCATGTAATGGCATTGAGCATTGTTAGCTTTCAATATCTACAATAGACTTAGAACACATGTCCTGTGGAAAAGCATAACTGCCTGTATGATTTATATGTGAATACACATATTGTTTATCAAATGATGCTTCATTTACAACCTTAAAATCTATAGTAGACATCTTATAGTCTATCATAAAATATATCTCATGGTAACGACATATCATTGTACAGATGGACCATGGTTTACTTAACTAATTTTTAACTGATGACAATGTTTCCAACTGTTAGTAACAGTAAATGATGTAGTAACAATAATATCAAGATACATTCTTAGAATAGAATCATGTTCAGAGCACGAAGACATACATGACTATGGGCCGGAGAGCCCTGAGAATGTGTGAAGTTGACCCAGAGCAATAGTGGGGTTTAGGTGTGTCCAAATCCCAGAAATCTCCACATCAGTAGGATTGTTCCCTACTGTCCCAGGCCTTCACCCCCACCTTTGCCCTCTGCCTCCAGGAGGTCACAGAGCCTGGTAGCCAGGTTAAACTTCCTCTCCCCTTGTAAGTCAGGTCTGGAAGCACCTGAATTTCCTCCTTAGGCATCCTCAGTGCCCTGGACCTGGCCAGTGATGTATGTTTACCTTGAAATCCCCTAATCAACCTCAAAAGGTTTAAGTAGTCATTGTTCTCTCCATTAAACAAACTGTGGCACTGAAGCGTCTCCCAACAGTCTGTTATTATAATGCTCACAGCTGCCTATGGTTTCTTCTCTCCCCAGCTGTTCCTGCCTCACTCCCCTCTCAGGATCTTCTTATTTTCCTCCTCTTCCTTCTTTGCAAACTGCTATTCAAATTTAAAACCAGAGAATTAATGAGACAAGTAAATAAAATAATTTGAAGTACTACCAATGTTAAAGATATGTGAAACTTTCCAAAATTTAATAGCTGGATCAGAAATTGTTTTGTTCCTGGATACATTTTCATTTCTGACTGATCATATGGATCCCTGCAGAACCCATCTCCACTGCTGACTGGTTATTTTCAGAGACATCTGTGTGTGTAGGGGATGTAAGTACACTGCAGTAGCTGTGGAGTTACACTCCATAGAATTATTACATTTATGTTTCATTTGATCCTATCCTGATTCTCCCATTTCCTTTATCACCTCTCTAAAGACAGAATGTTAATGATAACAGTGGGGTTAGACTAGCAAAAGTATAGTCCTTCATGTGGTTGAGCCATTCATAGTATCTGAGCTATCTATCCACTTAGCTTAGGTGTGAAAGTCACCCTCGCTCGCTCATTAGGCTGTGTAGTCTGTAACAGCATTTTTCTTATTTACTACTGAAAAACAACCATGTGTAAGTTCCCAAGGAGTGTGTGTTGCTCAGAAAAGAAACGGCTGGCTGTGTAGGACAACAAAGACTGGCCTTCTGCTTCCACAAATGACCTCAGTGAATTTTATATAGAGCCCGAAAGAAGCCAAATGCTCTGCTTTTGGATTACTGTAACTCTACCTCATATGGTCCATTTAGCTCATCAAAGAAAATACTTTCATTAAATAAAATTGTACTTTACTACAGAGTTTAACTTTTGATAGAGAGTAATAATTCTTTATCCTCGACCCATGTATTTCCCAAGGCTGCATTTAGGGACCATCTTGGCCATTTCTAGGAAGTCTGAACAAATATGGAGGGGAGTGAATTTTATATTAAGATTTTATGACAGAAGCAGTGTCTGAAGGGCAACACATGAGTTCTCACCTACTGATAATCTTAGATACTCTTAGCCTGAAGTGAAAACATAGATTGTAACCAGTAGGCAGCTGGCTCACATGGTTATGTGCTATTTCACTTGCCTCGCACAGGGAGTAATAGACTAATGCTTTTGTGCCCCCTCTCAAAAAATTTATCTTTTAATATTATAGTAAAAGATGGAGCCTGTGCAAAGTAATTTATGTCAAGTAGATGGGACTTTGGGGAAGGGGGTGAATATGACTTTGAAAATGGCCCCCAGAAGCTCATCTATCCTCTTTCAAACACAATAGGAATTGTGCCACCTATAGCCTGAAAAATCACCTTGACAACCGGTCCAAAGCAACTTGATCTGGTAAGCAGCTTCCAGGGAAGGAAAAATAAATTTCTATTAGTGGTAGACCCATCAGACACTGGCAATTGTTACAGCAGCCTGAAAGAAAGAGGGCTTGGGAGTTTTGATAATATTGATAAGCTGGTACTTTACAGTCTGGATTTAAAGTTTTGTTAGAAAACTCTGGAGATCATGTGCTGCTGATGTGGGATTTTTACACAGTAATAATCCACAGATCAGATGGTTTTGGTCCCTTTGGACAGAACATGGCTTCCTTCAACTATGCCATTACCTTATCTCCTGTACACTCTTGGATTTGGTATTCTGGGAAAGGCAGAATATCTATTACATAGTATAGAAAACAGAGTTCTATAATCTACCTCAATCCACTGCCTTCTGTTTGAAAGTGTACAATTCCACTGAGCAAATTTTTATAAGTTCCAGTAGCACTACACATTCCTCAATGAAGGCACTCTTTTTTTTTTTTTTTTGCAAGTTAGTTTGCTTCCTCAAAATCTGCTTTGTCTTACAGACTTTCTGGGCCAAAATTGCCTTCTGAATGTCATTGTGCCTTCACTGTATGTTGGTCCTTGAGGAGCTGTTTTATGAATGAATGGATACAGGATTGGATGTAGGGCAGATGGGCCATTGTGCTATTCAGGAGGACACCACTTTCTTAGCTAAGGGGGATAGAGATGACATGGATGGATTTTTTCACAGCAATGGGTTTTGGCATTGGTGGGGGGCAGTTTACATCATATAGAATTGTAGGGTGATCTGGTTTAATTAAGCCTGTCCTATATATTAGAACAATAATGGAGTAGCCTTATTTTTCTCTGAATACTGAAAATTACAATTCTTATTTGATCATCCTATTAAAATTACCACAAAGCCTAACAGAAGCTCATTGTTCTCATCAGGTTTCTAATCACTACCTGACAGAAGAAAAAGCTGAACTCATCCAAAAATATAATTTCTTTCTTCCTTTGGAGAAATAACATGCTTAGTTTTTCTATCATAATTTCGGTTCTTTTTTTAGTTGGCATTTTACAAAAGGATAGTAAAACCTTCCCAATCTTACCTTTGTCAAGAATGGAAATTCAAAATGTTTAATGTTTTGAAATAGTTTTGATATGTTTCTCCTTTAAATTAGGATTCTAAAAGCTGGAAGATGCCATAGCCATTTAATCACAGGATAAATATTTTAGAGGCTGTGATGAAAGGGAATCTGTTTAACCAATGGTACCCAAGGATGGTTATTCTAATTGGAATTGTTGCATAAGAAAAGCAAAAGCAATTTACTCCATGGAGAAGGTGAAGCTGATTAAATTCAGTCTTGTTAAGGGGCAAGTCTATTGTGAATGAGCTTTTCATCTTTTGTCACATACCAGAAGTTGCTTTAGATTTGTTTCTATCACAGAGATGATAAGATTGCAATCATTCTTATCACATGAAGCTATCAGCTCCTTTGCATTGATATATTTTAGAAAAGGTAATTCAAATTATAGAATTACACAGACTAAATTGCTTACATTTGAAAAATAGGAGGCAGATTAATTTCCATTTGGGAAAAATCATCCCAAAATCAATTAAACCATTTTTTAAACACAGGAAACAACTAATATAATATCTAGAAATAAAAAAAATTCTGAGATTTAGTCTGGGAATATGACCTACTGTGAGCATATCAATGTTTTAATCAAACAAGACTGTGCCTGGAGAGATAGCAATACCCACCTGTAACTCACTTTTAATTACATATAAAATATACTAACATATTTTATTTAGCATACTAAATAATAAAAGGGATGAAAATTTACTATTTAATTATATTTTCAAAGCTACTTCAATTCAATGCTATTAAACTAAGATAAGTGCACTTAAATACAGAACTTATTTAATGTTTTCTGACCAGAGAAAGCTACATTTCCCTGCAAATATAATCCCTGATAAGGATTTGTCTCTTTTCCAGATGTTTGAAATTTCTTCTTCTTTTCAGAATAAGAGCATCTCCACATACACATAAAATGTTGTTTTCTCCTTCTGCATTTGATTATTTAGTGACGGAGTCCTAAAAAATTCACCCCACTCACTGTTCAAAATGAACTCCCCATCATCTGGATGGGAGGTTCCTGTGGCATTAAAATATTGGAAATGCATAGCGATTACTGAACCCATAGAATAACAATTTTTCTCCACACAAATATAATTTTATATTTCTTTAAAGAAGATTTCAAACATACTGAACAAAGAGAAAGCCTGCCAAGGTAATCTTCTTAGGGAGGTTCTTGTTTTATGTATAACAATAGATAAGAAAAGAATAATGTGCTACTTAACCCTAATGGGATATTCTGCCCAGGATTGGATTCTCCTCAAAGAACCTCTGTCAAAGTCTAGTTACTCTGCTCTAAGATTATCATAAATTACCTCATGGCTCTTGGTTGCCCCTGACTTTGAGAGAAGGTGTGCGAGGTCTGGCTGGTAGGTTTGGGTTATGACTTCTAGTCCATCACTACAAGGCAGCATAAAAGAGACATTGTAGATGCGGTTGTCTAAGAGTCTTAGATCCTCTGCTGTCCCCATGGTACAGATAATTCCCCATTTGAAAGACTGAACTTGAAAAGACTTCTATTCCCCTTGAGATTCTCAAGTGTTCCCCTTGGATTAGGCAGTGGGAAGGGTGGTAGAGCTCAGTATTGGGTGGTTTTGAGGGATAAAAAGAGCACTCTTGTGCAGGTTCAGAGGCACGTTCCTTGTACCTGGGAATTTAACTGTGTTCATTTTACACAATTGAACAGGAAAGCAGTGCTATTGCATACAGCTGAACAAGGAGGCAGGCTTATCTAACCTTTATGGGAGCAGTCTCTGCACAGGAATAGGTTTTATCCTATAAACATTTTGGGAAAGAAAGCTACAGAGGACATTCCCCTACACATATAACATTTATACTTTGCCATTCCTCAATGCTTCGTGTGGGGACAGCTTTGTCACCCCCATGGCTTTGATGCAGCAAGGTCTTTGATGCAGCTGTGCTCATGTCAAGATAGTACATACTCACTGAGGACTTCATTAGCTCCCTACAGTAGGCCATGCTACTATGTTTCATATCTTGACTACACACTTTCTGACTGGGCTGCACACATCTATAACTTTCCCATCACTCGTCATGACTGATCATGACATAAAGACTTTATCTCTCCCCTCCCCCCAGATGCTGCTTCTCCTTTAAGCTGGTTATTATCAGTCTTACTCTGTATACCTCTAGTCAGCTGTGAGCCCTTCAAGAAAGGCTTCCCTGATCCTTCAGACTACATCAGGCACTTTTATGTACTTTTTAGCTGTATATAAATCTTCTTCATGATACATTTTACAAAAACTTGTAAATGTTTTTATTTCCTCACATGAAAGGATGAGATGAGAGCCATAACCAAGCTGTGTGAATACTCGCCTTGGGCTGAGCCCAGAGCATTTCTATCTAATTATCCCTAGGAGCAGGCCTGGATGCTTCTAGCCTCTGTATAATCCAATCTTCTGCAAGCCCCAACCATGAAGGCTTCAGCTTCCAGTTTCCATGTGATAACCTAGGTATAGAATGTTTATAGCCTCTGAGACTTACTGCTGAATAAGCCCACCCTGTCTAGTTCTTTCTGAACTCTGGCTGGCTGGTTAAACTCAACTGTTCTGGGTCTATCTCCTCTCCAAGCTGACAGACTCAAACAGGCTGCTTTCTCTTCACCCTGAATTGCACTGCTGGGAAAAAGTGCCCCCAAATTCCACAAACTCAACTGTACTGACTGCACGAATCAAACAGAACTAAACAAAACTGAAGGGAACTGCATATACTCAACTACATTCAACTTAACTGCACCTAACTGAACTTCCCTCAATTTCTCCACTGCTTTTAAATAGCCACTTTTTCCCACCTGTTCTTGTGAGAGTTGAGTGTATCGTATCTATAACTCATTCTGTCAGATAGTCCTCTGATTTGTTACTTTGTCTGCTGCCCCTCAATTAGACATCATTGTTTGTTATTAAAGGTGTGTACTAAGGGCATGTCTGTATTCTAGCCATAGGGATTAAAGGTTTGTGCATGTCTGCATTCAACCAGATCACACAGGCCTGGAAGGTCTTTGGATGTGATCCCTTGCCAGAGCAGCCATTTTGCTGAATTAAAAGTCCTCTCCAATAAATCATTCACACTTATTCTGAATATTTGATTAAATGTGTCTCTTCCACAATACTGTGTGTTTTACTAGGATAATGACTATATTTGTTTATTATTTTTACAATCGTTATCATTTGTATCTAGAAAATAAAAGTATTTGTTTAAAACTAGATATGCTCAATATATATTTTTAGAATGAATTGCTAACGAAGAATCAAAATCATGGTATAAGCCCATTTCAAAGCTTATTATTTCCCCTAAAATCCTCATTACATATGATGTTTTCTTGATGTTGGTTTTCTCCACAATGTTAAATTTTTCTTTTCCTAAGAGAAAACACTAAAAAAGCTAGAGTTTTGCATGCTTTGCCATATTAACCTTTTTATAAGCAACGGGCTTTTTATTTGCTTATTTCCCCTAAAGGTTTCATGTTAGTAAGTATACATTTGACAGGACTCTTCCTACTTTCATTTCCTGAAATGTTGCAAGCAATGAAAATAGGAGCACTTTCAAACAAATAGCTGGGAATGGGAGGCCAACAGACAGATGAAGGTATCTGTGGGTATTCAAACTGTTCTGCTAGAGTATTTTAATGAAGAATGATGTTTAATATGAATTCTGATTGCTGGCTGGCTTCTTTTAGCCAACATTTATACTGTGGCTCTGTAATCTTAAATCTTATTTTAGATCCTAAATTGTCCTCAGGGTCTTTCCCAGAATGTTTCTCAGTGGCACATCTCTGCCCTGGATCCTCAGATATCCTTCACATCAAGATTAAACTAGCTCTTACCAAGAATTGTTTTATCTTGCAACCTTATAGTCCTCCTTATGAACCAGGCTCCTATTCACTATGCATAAATATGCTTTTCTTTAGGTCTATCAGCTGTCTGATGGTGGAACATGTCTGATTTTCCTTTCCGTTGTATTACCAAATATGAAGATCAGAACATAAAATCTAGTGCATTGATATCAACTGAACAAATAAGTAAATGTCATTTGCCAGTGGGTACAACTTTTACCTCACACTGCTCTGATTCAAAGTTTACTCTCTATTTCTATGACATTATGCTTTTTCTAAAATAGCATTATGTTTATATTTTGCTTTGATTTTGTTAGAGATTTACAGCTTTATCATGGCCAAACATAACAAACACCATATGCTTGCTGCGCTTTGTGACTCCCTAACCAATAGTGGTCATTTCTTACTCTGTTCTCAAAAAGTTTGCCAAAATTCTTAAGGGTAACACCTTGCATTATAGGAATTTATAGCACCTTAACACCTTGTGTTATAGGAATTTATGAAATTATCATATATTCCCAATTTGACTTTAAACTCTTTAAGATCACAAACCCTTCTATCCTATAATTTCCATCATAGCACTTTGCATATAATACTCATTCAAATTATATTTGATCATTATTCTTAAAACAACTGAATAATTGCCATATTGGTTAACAAGTGATTTGGGGATTTGGGGTTTTTTCCTTGTTTTTTTTTTTTAACTTTGTTTGATTGTTAACCTATATATTTAGATGTCTTTATTTTAAAATATGTTTTTATTTTATTGTTTTAATAATGATTTTTATTTTTATACATTTTTGTCATCTTATTATAATAACTATCATAAAGTTAGTACATTAAGAAAATTGAAGAACCAGAAATAAACTCATACACCTATGGTCACTTAATTTTTGACAAAGAAGCAAGAGCCATACAGTGGAAAAAGGAAAGCATCTTCAATAAATAGTGCTGGTTCAACTGGATGTCAACATATAGAAGGATGCAAATAGACCCACATTTATAATCCTGCACAAAACTTAAGTCCAAGTAGATTAAAGACCTCAACATAAAACTGGACACACTAAATCTAATAGAAGAGAAAGTGAGGAAAAGCCTCAAACTCATGGGCACAGATGACAACTTTCTAAACAGAACACCAATAGCTCAGACTCTAAAACCAACAATCAATAAATGGGACCTCATGAAACTGGAATGCTTCTGTAAGGCAAAGGACACTGTCATTAGAACAAAATGGCAGCCTACAGATTGAGAAATGATCTTCATGAACCCCACATCCAATGGAGGGCTAGTATCCAAAATATATAAATAAAGAACTCAAGAAATTAAACACCAAGAAACCAAATAATCCAATCAAAAATGGAGTACAGAACTAAACCAAGAATTCAAAAAAGAGGAATCTCTAATGACTGAGAGATACTTGAAGAAATGCTCAACATCCTTAGTCATCAGGGAAATGCACCTTAAAAAAACTCTGAGATTCCATCCATCAGACCAGTCAGAATGTCTAAGATAAAAATCATTCAATTCACAGCCAAATGGATGGAACTAGAAAAGCCCATCCTGAGTGAGCTAACCCAGACTCAGAAAGATGCAGATGGCATCTACTCACTAATAATTGGTTTTTAGACATATAGTACAGGATAACTATCCTACAACCAGCAGAGTGAAAAGATCAGGAACATAGACTTTATTACCTATCAATGGGACAATTTGCCCTAAAGATGCTACCATGTAGGCCCCCAGTGCAAGAGGAAGCTATTAGCCTTCATTTGACTGTTGAACTGAGGGGCTGATTTGTAGAGGCACTCTACATCATAGAAGAGACATGAGTGGGAGAGGGAGGAGAAGGTGGTAGGGGGGAACAGGGAGGGGTGGAAAGAGGGAACTATGATGGAGATGTAACTTGATGTAATAAATAAACACAATAATAATAATAATAATAATAATAACAATAATAAAAACTCAAGAGATAGCACAGATGGTGTGGATGTGGAAAAAGAGGAACACTCCTCCATTTCTGGTGGGCATGCAAACTTGTACAACCACTTTGAAAACTGATCTGGCCGTATCTTAGAAAATTGGGGAAAGTTCTACCTTAAGACTCAGCCATACTGCCCCTGGGCATGTAATCAAAAGATAAAACCACAAGGACATTTCCTCAACAATGTTCCCACCAGCTTTATTCATAGTAGCCAGAAACTGGAAACAACACAAAAGTTCTTCAACCAGTGGGATGGAAGGGACAGGGGATAGAGGGTGGGAGGGGTGAAAAGAGGTACTGTGATGGAGATGTAGCCTGAAGTAACAAATAAACATAAAAAAAACACTACATAGCTAGGGAAAGAAAAAACAAACAAACAACAACAACAACAACAAAACAAAACAAAACTATGGTACATTTACACAATGGAATACTACTCAGCCATCAGAAACAAGGAAATGCAATTTGCAGTCAATTGGATGATCTAGAAAAGTTCATCCCAAGTCAGCTAACTCAGACTCAGAAAGATACACATGGTATGTACTTTCTTATAAGTGGATATAACCGTATAGCACAGGACAACCATCGTAAAATCCACAGACCAAAACAGACAGGAACCAAGTATAACTAACTATCCTATGAAAAATTCAACTCAGCAGTGAGTCAGGAACCCATTGCTTGTTAGTGGAACCCCTTACTCTAGCTGGGCAGCCATATCAAGCTCCAGTATAAGAGGAAGCTCTTATCCCTCATGTGAGTGATAAAGTGAGGTGGTTTGATATGTGGGGACTCCCCTCATCTGAGAAGAAGGAGAGGATGGGAAGAGGGAGGGAGGGAGAGTGGGACCTGGAGGGGAGGAAGTAGAGGATTTTGATCAATATGTAACTTGAAAAAAATAAATAAAACAAACAAAAAAGAAATTCTAAGTAAATAAAAACAGCTCAAAACTTAGTCATGAATCTCTCAAATGATAGAATAATAATAGAGCTGCTTTTCCTTTATAAAAAATTACTGAATTAAAACACTGATCCTAAAGTCAGCATGATTGGACCTTATTCAAGAATTATTAGAATTTAGCTGGGCACATGGTAAGCAAATTAAAAATCAACAGCATCTCAAGTCTTTTCAATTTCCAGCTTGCATAGAGCAAGACATATTTGAAGACCAATAAGGAGAATTGGAAAAGAGGCCAAATGCTTTTTAATTTCACGAAGTCCCACTTGTTTATTTTTGGTCTTATTTCCTGGGCAGCCAGAATCCTATTCACAAAGTTCCTACTTGAGCTGTATGCTGAAGTTAAATCCCTGATCTTGTAGAAATTTCAGTTTCATGTCTAACACTGAAATATTTCATCAATTTGGAACTGATTTGTGAGGAGTATGAGAAAGAAATACCAAGTTTCATTCTCCTATGACAAGATAACTCATTTTCCCATCACTAATTGCTAATGATGCATCTTTGCTCCAATGCATCTTGGCACCTTTGTCAAAAATCAGGTGGTTGTAGGTGGCCGGCCTGATATCTGAGTCCTAGCGTTTAGTTTATTCCATTGACTAGTGTGTTTATTTTTGTGGCAGTACCATGCTGTTTTTATCACAATGACTCTGTAGTATAACCTAAAATCAGGTCTACTTTTCAACTTTTCATCATCGCCACATTTTTTTTCCCACATTCCCATCAACATTTACTTTACAGTAACCATTTTTTAGCTTTGATTTATATTTCTTTAATGGCTAATGTAATGAACATTTTTTTCATACACTTGCTGGTAATTTGTATTTCTTTTTTTAAAAGATGTACTTTATTATGTTTCATTATATTTGTGATACTTTTTAATAACCAGAAAGGCACTAATTTGGCTAAAAATTATGTGATATTTCTAAAGAACATGTACAACATAAAAATCAGGTTGAGGAATAGTTTATTTGATCAGCCTTTGAAACACTAAATTTGTTTCCCTTCTCTGTCTCTTCTGCCTTAGTGATCAATTTCAAAGATTCCAAGCCAATGCAGCGTATGTTTAGATATAGTGACACTTATTTCAATCCATTTGTAATTTTTGTGAAGTTTTGAGTCTTTTCTAGGCTTGGACTACTTTCCTTGAAAGTGTCCAATGATTTACCTTAAGGTTGCTTGGGTCACAGCACAGCTGTCCCACAATTTCTATTCTGGAATTTGCATAGTGTCATAAGTTCTTATGAATATTATCTACCCATTTCCTCTCAGATAATTCATAATAAGTGAGCTTGCTTCCATGACCTGCTATGTAAAGTCATTCCAGAAAATTTCTATTATTCTGCTTTATCACACATTTCATTTTGTATAAAGTTCAACCAGTTATCTTAAAGAATATTTCAAATTGTAATTAAATCCGAATATTTGAAATGTTATGCTAATTAGCAATACTGAGAGAAGCAGCTTCCTATAAGACCTCCTAAACTGTGAGATACAAAGAACAGATCTGCAGAGGTTCCATTTTTGAAAATTTTTTGACACTGAAAGAATCTCTGTTAATATTGCAGTTTTAAGGCATCGAAAGCATGATTTAATTTAAAAATCTTAGAGTTTCACATTTCTTAAGGAAAAGTATCACATAGAAGTGAAGTAGTCTTATACTTGCTGAGAGTAATGACACAAATAAGGGGTGCTGAGATCCAAAGATGATTTTTCTATGTTAGAAACTGTCTGAGGGTAAAGTCTCGTCTCCTTCCGTGTTATAAAATGCTCTTTTCCTCTTTTGTAAGTGGAGTGAAGCACTCAGATAGAAGACTGAATTTCTACTCTTTAATCTCACATTTTCTTGAAATCCAGGCAGGTGGAAATACTAAGAGAAGAAATAGTCATTTCTTTTCATGTGTACAACTAGAAAACTTGCTTTGAGGTTGAACATTCTGTTAAATTATGTTTTCCATCATGCTTGGATGAGGTCCTCTAGCTACTGCTCCTTTCCATAAGAAATGGAAAAATCATGTCCATCAGCTCCTACAGACAAAGGATGTGGTTCATGATATTACTAATGGAATTATTAAATGACCAGTTAATGAACACTTATTTTCCTTTTTTAATTTTTTTCTTTACAATAGTAAATCTGTACGTGTATTTTGACAGATATGTTAGTCATGTGAGATTACTCTATTTCTTGGTATTTTTACCTTCATTTTTACCAGCTGGCTTAGTACTTTGTGCTTATCATTCAATGTATCTTAGACAGAATCTACCCAAAACACAGTAACGATGGAAGTGCAAGTACTGTATACATCTTCACTCTTTCTACTTTTTGATATTTATGTTTGACCCAATAAGGAAATATTTTCATTTGTATTTGGCTACTGAGACTTGGAGAATCTTTTACATTGTTATAGATTTCTTTTGTTTGCCAGAATAGTAAGATGGTCTTTCACTTTCTTCCCATTTTGAAATCATGGCTAGAACAAGATTAACACTAATTGGAGCTCAGTTGGTTATAATTATTTTTCCATAAAATGCACGTGTGTCTTTTCCGATGGCAAGAATTTGGCTCCTTGCCCTTGGATTTCTCTGCTCCTTGTCCTGGATTTCAGCAGCTAATAGGCTTCATGGACTCCACACTGTTGTTCAGACTCACAGAGTAATACTTAGAAATAGCAAAGTTACTTATTTATTGTGAGATTCAGGCAGATCTGTAGGTGTCTTAGATCTTGTCATCTGGAAGATTACCTTCCTCCACTATGGAAGCTGTCTATAAGGATAGTCTACATCCATCACTCCATTGAGAAACCTTCTGAGACCCTGAGGTAGCCATATTCTTAGAATTTTTCTTCAATATAAAACTCCATGTTTCTACACTTATTTGATCTGTGTTTATCAAAAATTTGCTAATTTCATTTGGCAAGATGGCTCAGCAGGAAAAGGAAAGTTGACTGAATGCTTGAAGTTATGAAAAGGGAGGATAATTTAATAGTTTAGCTGGGAAGTTACACATTTCCCTCTATTTGCAGAAAAGTTGGAGTTTAGAAGTCAGAGAACATTTGCTCTTTCCTCCCTTTCCTAATGCTTTCCTTATTTCTACTTATTTTTGCTCAGTTTTCTGCTCTACATATTAAAGAACTGAATATTTAAAAATACAGAAACTGCACTAAACTATAGGCTCATACACTAAAGCTTTATTTAAATACTACAGTGATAGATATCACCACCAAAACCAGTCTATGCTACCCTTTCTCTTAGCTTTCTCTTTAAAAAAATGTTTATTTATTACTTCATTACATCTGCATTGCCCCCCCCCTCCATCCCCTCCTGACCTCCCTCCCACCCTCTACCCCCTCTCCCACCCCTCTCATGTGGGGTGTCTCCATGTATCAGCCGCTCTCAGTTCGTTAGTCACATGAAGTCTAAGAGCTTCCTCTTGAACAGGAGGCATACATGGCAGATCCATTAGGGTGGGGTGTCCCACTAACAGGTAACCAAGTCTGTAGTTCCTGCTCTTTTGAGTCTATTGATTGTAGGATGGTTATCCTATACTATAATGGCTAAAATCCATTTATAAGTGAATATATGCCATGTGTATCTTTCTGAGTCTGAGTTAGCTTACTCATGAAGAGCTTTTCTAGTTCCATCCATTTGTTTTCAAATTGCATGATTTCCTTATTTCTGATAGCTGAGTAGTAATCATGTGTAAATGTACCACAGTTTTTTTTAATCCATTCTTAGTTGAAGGACATCTTTGTTTCCAGTTTCTAACTATTGCAAATAATAGCTTTCTCTTTTATGCATCTCTCTTGATGGTATTCTGCAATGTTGCTTTCTCCTCCTTTGGGCACATTAAATATTTAAAGAATGCATCTGCTATGTAAACTCACTAATATTCTCTTATAGGCTAGGCCAAACATTTCCCATAATTGTTTTATTGTTTTCTAATTCTACAAAATGTGTATTTATGTGCTCATTGAGTGTATATTATTATAGGAAAATATTCTTCACTATTATATTATTAGGGTTCAATTTTTACAGTAATTTATATATATTCTGTCAACTTCATCACTGATAAACACACATTCAAGAATATGATACAACTTGGAGTTATGTCAACAAGTCAGTCCCAACATGGGAGGCAGAGGCAGGATGATCTCTGTGAGATTTTCTCCCTGACTTTCATACTAACCTGGTCTACATAGAGAAACCCTATATAAAAATAATATGATGCAGATGGATAAGCCATCAAAATAGAATCGGCTACACTTCCCTTGTTTATCATAATCAGGTAAATAATTTTTTTAAGTATTTAAAATTTTAATTCAATATCTGAAAATGTGGAATCTGTATTTTTTATTTACTACAATTTCAGCTATATTATGATTTAAAAATAAGCTCAGTTTCACTTTGACAATTCTACTTTTGTTAACTGTTCAATTTTGATCCAATCCAATATCTCATTATGATCCAGCTCATCATTGTTTTTAAAAGAGGAAACATGAAGTGTCACACACAGGTTACAGACATATTTGCAATGATTTCTTTTTTTATCATTCTCTGTTTGAGTTACTTTGCTGTTGGCTCCCCAGATCAATGAACAGACTACTGTAAATTTGAATTTTTACAATGACTGTTGTCCTATTTAAGGTTTCTACTGCTGCTGTGACAAAACACCATGACCAAAAAAGCAAATTAGGAGAGGAGTTACTTGGCTTATACTTCTATATTGTTGTTCATCATCTAAGGTAGTAAGGACAGGAATTCAGACAGGTAGGAACCTGGAGGCAGGAGATGGTGCAGAAGCCATGAAGTGATGATGCTTACTGGCTTTTTACTCCTGGGTTGGTTATCTCATTTTCTTATAGAACCCAGGGCCACCAGCCCAGGGATGGCACCACCCACAATGGGCTGGGCCCGCCCCCATAAATCACTAATTAAGAAAATGCCTTACAGCTGGATCTTATAGAGCCATTTTCTCAATTTATATTCCCTTCTTTCAGATAACTCTAGATTTTGTGTCAAGTTGATATAAGACCAGCCAGCACGCTTGTTTAATACTTCAATATATTTAATATATTTGTACTGTAGCTGCTGTATTTGTGTTTTAGAGAAAAAAAATTGGAATCCTGAAAGTGTAGTATAAAGTGGGTTGCATATATCTTTTTATATATATGTGCTGGACAGAAGCACTCTCAGTTCTGGGGAGATGGTTCTATTAGTAAAGTGCTTTCTGTATAGATATGAAGATCTAAGTTCAGACCAACAGCACCCACATGAAAATCCAGGCATGACAGTACATGTCTGCAACCTAGTACTGTGTAGCAGGGAGAGACAGACACAGGCTAATCTATAGTACTCATTAACCAGACAGTCTAGTTTAAAAATCAATGATGTAGCTTCAGGTTCAGTGAGACCTTGATTTAAATAACAAGATGAATAGTGATAGAGGAAATCACTTACACTGACCCAAACATACTCATGCTACATAAATGTTCACTTGTATGAATGATAAACACAAAAATATATACATAGTACCCACTACACACAAGTAATTTCACAACATTCAAATGAATTCATGAGTGACAAGTGATGATACCCATCAACCCCTACAGCTCCATCTTCCCCTTTGGCACAGCTTACTAACAATTAACCCTTATTGCCCATGTTAGAGGTGAAAACAGTTTAGCACTAAAAGCCCCAAAAATTTTACTTCAAAGATTCGCAGTAGTGTTTAGTGTCTTGATGAGTTTCTTAATGTTTATTTATGTGCCCAATGAGAAAAACAGTATATATGCTAGCTGCCTTGGTTATCGTGATTGGTAAGAGTGTAAATTCATGACCTGTATTGCTTTCATGATTAAAGCTTTTTTGTGATGTCTGACTTTTGCTTCTTACCAAGGCAAGCTTATAATTTTCAAAGATGCTTGAATTATTCAATTAAAATTTTAGCCTGAGCAAGCCAGCCAAGACTATAGAAAAATAACAAGTCCTATAAAATAAATTGTATTTTTACTGGAACACCATCAAGAATGTAAATGCAGCTCTGGAGGCATTTGGCCAAGGATGAACTAGAAGTGGAGAATTTCAGATCAAAATCCTGTTTTTCTTTCACACTTCACAGCAAATCACATCAACCTCAATTGTGCTTAATTGGGAAACTGAAATGATTCTTCAGGGCTTATTTTGTTCAGATATGGAGCCTGCATTGACCACCATGGTCTCCTCATTAGACAGTTTTTCCCTCTTGTAGCAACTTTTAAATGAGGCTAGATCTAAATGTAGGTGGCTTGAGAATTACCAAAAGTATAGTTATGAAAATGAGATAAGGCTAAGGATGACATCCTTCCTTAGCAATGAGTACAAATGCAGAGTTTCAGCATATAATTTCAGGCATATAATCTCTTTGGGTCTCTTCATTTATTGTATACATTTTAAATCATCCCTATGATTCCTTACAATTTCACATATGTAGCCTTTGCATACTGACCACTCTTACTACATGCCACCCACTCCTGTCCACACCTGTTATCCCGACATATCTTTCTTACCACTCGCATCTGTTTGTTTTCTTTGGTAATATACCAAGATTAAACAGCTCTATCAGTGTGATGGGGTTGGAAGTACCCACTGGAGCCCAAGTGGGTGAGCTTGGCGCACACAACTAAACACAATGATTCTCCATTCCCAGAATCTATCTACAGACACGAGCCTCTTCCCACCTGCCTTGACTGATGGTTGATAGGGTTGGTCTTGTGTTGGTTCAGTGAAGAAAATAAGTAGAATTGATGTGAACTGGTGATTATAATATGTGTGCTGAGTCTAGCGAGTGGCATTTCTTAGCTCTTCATCTATTGTCTGGCTCTTACATAATTTCTACCCCCTCCAGTCTGTATGTTTCCTGAGTCTTAGAGGGGATAGACCCTGGGCATGACTGTTTTACCTGGGTAACATGACTCCGTGGCAGGAGTCCTCATGAATACCAGTGAAATGTAGATATCTGGGGCTGAAAAATAGTAAGCAGAAACCAGGGATCTTGGAAGCACTGTCAGAAACAAGGGGTGTATGAGAGAAAGAGATGTGCTTATGCTCAATGGCTAATTTTGTCTGAAGGAGGCAAACAAAAACAACGGCAGGAAAAATGAAAACATAAATACACAAATAATCAGACAAATTCCAAGCATTCCAAGTGGGACATGCCTTTTAGAGAGAGAGAGAGAGAGAGAGAGAGAGAGAGAGAGAGAGAGAGACAGAGAGAGACAGAGAGAGAGAGAGAGAGTATTTAAAAGTCACTGTGTTCTTTCCAGGCTGTTTTGTTTGTAAGTCTTAATCTCTAATTACTTGAGTGTAATACTCACTGGTTTTGAGTCAATTAACATGGAGATTATGTCTGAAATTTGTGTTGGTAAATTAAGCATTCTAAGGAATGTTTCTGAAGCATAAATATTTTATGGAGAAAAGATCAAATATGAAAGAGAAGTATATTGCCTCTTCATAGACTTTTATAAACTTTTAATCATGAAATATGTATTTCTTTCAATTTTAGTATTTCCATATAATGTGGTGGTTACTATTAATTTCAGGCTCTTGTAGAATATCTTAACTTTAAAGAAGAAACACAGCCATTTAAAATTCCATTAGCAAGTTGGGCGTGGTGGCATATGCCTTTACCCCAGGGAGAGACAGTCAGTTCTCTGTGAGTTGAAGGCCAGCTTGATCTACATAGTGAGTTGCAGGACAGCCAAGGCTACACAGAGAAACCCTGTGTTGAAAGCCTATCTCTTGGTAGGAAAAGCCCCTTGCTCCAACTGTAGACAGAATGCTGTCCATAAAGGACAAAACTTGGAAGCAGGTAAGTCAACAGCCTAGCTCTGCCAAGACAGGGTAGGTAAGTCCTTCATAACCCCTACTCTACAATCAATGTCTGTCAGAGAAACGGGGCCAAACGACTGAAGATCGATGTGGTAATATATGGAGAGAAAATGGGAACTGTCCAGACAGCCACAGGTATGTCATTTCTTAGTTTGGGAAGCTGCAGGCCCTGTACTTCCTATAAAATCAGATATATTTATCCCTCTCAGGTCTCTGAGGTGGTTGAAGAACAGATAGCTAGAGTCTCATAATTAAATTTTGAGTTGTTTAGGAGTCAAGAAAATGTTATAGATCTAAGAAGATACTTTTAAAATTGTGTTGCAAGTTAGTATGAATGTTGAGTCAGGTATAGAACTTTAAACTCATGGAGATGTTTAGATAGTAGAATGTTAAAGTCAGGTACCAAATACATATGGACTGGACATTGGGAATGTACGCTAAGCCATATAACCCTCATAACTGTGGCCTAATTACCTCTGTTGTTTTGTATTGTATCTATTATTATAAGAGAATGAGCCATTTGTTGGACTGAAAGGGGAAACTGTGGGGGGGAAATAAGATATACCTTAAACTTAAAAGAAAAAAAAAGGGAAGAGGATGGGGGATGAGGGTGGGAGGGTGGGACTGGAGGGGGGAATAGGTAGGGGACTGCGATTGAGATGTAACTTGAAGAAATAAAAAATAAAGGAAAAAATTAAAAAAAAGAAAACCAAAAAAAAAATTCCATTAGCAAAGAGAGGACAGAGTCAAAAGACAAATTGTCTTCAGATATGGTTTAAATTATAGCTTATTTGACAATGTCCTTGATTATTAATATATACATCTAGTGTTTATTTTTAAAGGCTAAAATATGTTTGTGAATCTTTGAGTGACACTTTCTATATTTTTGGCTGTGAGCCTAGCCTTTAACAGCTGAGCCATCTCTCCATCCCAAGTGACACTTTCTAAAACTAAAATACAGATGCCATGTTGTCTGCTTTGTAAAAATGGTTTTGTTTTCTGTCTGTAAGACAGAAAACTGTGACTATTTGTAAAAAGAGATGTGCCATTGTTGACTTTCATTCTCAACTGACTGAGATCCCCTAGAAGGTTCTTTCTTAAACATGAGAAATTGGGAGCAGACTCACTTATCTCTAATTTATCATATCTTTTGTTTCTTCCTATTGCCCACATTGACTAAAACACAATAACATGAACACAATGTTAAAGACATCCCTATTATTTATTTTGTTATTAGAAATGCCAATCTACAGTAGAAAATTAAAATATCCCAAATTAGGTAGAATAAGTGAAAGCCAATAATAAAAATGTCTTTATCTGGTGTTACAGACAATATTTTAGGAGATGGGAGAGAGGAAACCTTTTATGGTTATACCTTTCTACAGTTTCTGTAGTGATAGCCTTACTTTTCTTTAGCCACCAATGAGAAACTACAGATCATCTGTGAGTGAGATGATGTCACTTTCATCTGTAATATTGAATTCATGCACCTCCCAAGTTAAGCAGGATGTGCTACGCTGGCTGAACTCCAACAAATTCGCATCCTCTTAAGGGCAAGGAATCTAGTCAGATATATTTTCTTGGTAACATCTCAAGCATAAGTCTCTTCCTTGTCACTTATTCTAAATTTGCATTAACCAAGAGAAATAATGTGACACCTCCCATTATGAAATGGGGCAATAATTTTGGATTTTTATTTACCCTTTAGAAAGTTATTCAGATCTTTCGAGCTTAGTGGTAGTAATAGACATCACTAAAGGGAAGAATTGTGGTTAAGAACATGGTGGTGGGGAAAGCATTGTGCATGGGTCACTTGGAAGGGAATGATCAAAATTTAATGTTGAACCTCATGTGTATATAAGTTAGAAGCCACTCAGTTGGAGATAAAGATAGAGGTCAAGGCTGGATTACTTTTGATCAAAGGCGTTGTTTTCCTTTTTATGCAACATGGAAGGAAACATCGATTTCTATCTGCTTAGTCTGTAATCTATAGCAATTCTTTAGGATTTGTTTTGGTTCATATAGAAATCTTATCTTGACCAACACTAACTCCTGGAGGCTCATTAATAAACAGCTATTTTGTGTATGAGTCTAGATTTAGGAGAATTTCATGGGCTGCAGATATGCATTTGGGAATACTGTCATGTATACGATATTTAGAGCAGTTCGATATGAGATCGTATAAGAAAATGTAAAGAGAAGCAGTGAGGGCATTTTCTGATTTAGAAATTGTGACAAACGTGATAAATAAGCAGAAGGTGTTGAGATCAAGTAACTGGGAGGAAGAATAAAACATAACAACAAACCAACATCAAATGTGATGTTATGTACATGAAACATCCCAGGTAGAAGAGAACATTGAGCTGCAGAAATACAATCTGCAGGTTAGGATGATAAGGATTAAAATGCAGTGTGTGTTTACTGGGTCATCTTATCAATGATATTTTTATAGGATTTTACCTTAATGAAAAGCTATGTTTGTATTTTGTGGAGTCCCCTGAACCTGAGGATGGGATATGAAATAAACACAGATAGATTTTAATATTCTAATTTCTGAAAAATATTAACTATCTCCATTTCAGGAATTATTTTGACTGGTCGCTTCTGGAACATAATTTTAGAGGTTTAATATGTCACATCTTTTTTATTCTCCTTGTGTCTAATTTTTCAATAGGAAATATTCATAGTTTATTTGTAAAACATTCATATTTTATATGGTATGAACAAATTTTGAGGGGACAGTGCAATAGCAACCGTAACACTAACCTAGCTACATTGTGCTGATTAAGTTGAAACAGCTGCCCATCATGGATAACTGAATTTTAATCACATTATTTACAGAGGGGCCAAACAGTTGTCTAGATGTAAAAGCCTTTAGTTATAATGTGCACTTTCATGGCCCTATGAAAACACAACCATAATATACACTGTAAACACCACAGGGCATAAAATTCACCTCTAACCCCAAACCTCCTTTTCACAGGATTAAATACACAAGGTCTAAGGCAAAGAGCCTGATTTTTCTTTTTTAGGTATAATTCTAATCCAAGGTTTGGCATTCCTTCTCACTCACTTCAAATAAGGAGCTGGTGCTAGAACACTTCAGGATCTCCTCTGTGGAGACTACCTGTTGACCTCTGAATGTCCTTGAAGGAAAAAAGAGAAAGGTTCTTCACAGCTGAATGGGTCAAGTCATGGAACACCACTCTGGGTCAAAGGTGAGGCAGCACTATACAAACCCACAGGACTTATCTGTTGTCCAGTGGGTAAATTAAGGGCTTTAAAAATGCCTGAGCGGTCTCTGAGGTGATTGAAGAACAGATAGATAAAGTCTCATAATTAAATTTTGAGTTGTTTAGGAGTCAAGAGAGTGTTATACATCTAAGAAGATACTTTTAAAATTGTGTTGCAATTAGTATGAATGTTGAGTCAGATATATAACTTTAAACTCATGGAGATGTTTAGATAGTAGAATGTTAAAGTCAGGTACCAAATACATATGGACTGGTCATTGGGAATGTATGTTAAGCCATATAACCCTCATAACTGTGGCCTAATTACCTCTGTTGTACTGTATTGTATTTATTATTATAAGAGAAAGAGCCATTTGTTGGACTGAAAGGAGAAACTGTAGGGGGAAATAAGATATACCTTAAACTTAAAAGAAAAAAAAAGGGAAGAGGATGGGGGGTTGAGGGTGGGAGGGTGGGACTGGAGGGGGAATAGGGAGGGGACTGCGATTGAGATGTAACTTGAAGAAATAAAAAATAAAGGAAAAAACAACAACAACAACAAAAAAATGCCTGAGCAATGACAGTGTGATCTGAGCAGACTCAGAAAGGTTGGGGATGAGACCGCATGCCTGAGGTTTACCCAGGTTTTTCGCAGTCCTTCTATTGTCTCTCACATGAACTTCAGTAGTATTCTGTCTTGCTTCCTCTTCATTTCTTATGGCTTGCCCGATGAAGACTGTGCCAGGCAGGTAGTCAGTGTTTGTCATGAAAGCCCATCTTACAGCTGGGAAAGTCCTTCTGAGACTGGCAGCAGCACATCCACTCCTCGGGACCATAAGAACAGGGCTTGGGCTGTCACTCACCCTCTTCCACATACTTTTTCTTGCACTGCTTGCAAAGACATTATTTATAGTGTGGTCTTGAATCCATGGAGAATCTTCTGGCTTGACGTTGTAGTATTCAATGAATACACTGGGGAACCACTGAACATCTGGTGGGGAGTAACCTGAAGATTTTCAACATGATTTGTTGAAACAGGCATGCCACATATTGCTGAGACTCCAGAAGCCGGTAGATTTAAGACCTGATATTCAGGAAGTCTTGAGACACCTGCTTCTTCCGACTGGTTACCTCAGGTACAGGTAATATTCCTTCCCCCACAGAGGCTGCTGGGATGAATGGCTCCAAAGAACAACCTTTCTTCTAGCATGCAGTGTTGTCCTCAGCAGCATTTTGAAGCTGACCAGTGGTGCCTTGAGCCTCTTGTCCTGCGTGTTCGTTCAACTGGGAATGTGCTGGCTGGTCCTGTCCACGTGACAGAATAAATGAGATCCTGGAAAGATGCTCTTCAAGGGAGTCTAGAACAGAAGCCTGGTCTTTCTCTACTGTTCACACAGTGATGCTGATGTGCAAAGGTCCTTTTTTTCTGATCAGAATGGTGGTTCGTGAGTGGTACAAGTTCTCTACTCATACAATTGCTAACATCTGTGGGCAATTCAGTGGGCTGGAGACAGGTTTGAGAAGAAAAGGGCAACTATCAAATTCATCTGCCATTTGTCATTTATTCTTCTTACAGTTTCTCACAGCTGTTTCCTGACAAGGCTCTAATTCTGTGTCCATGTGGAAGTTCACTCCTGCAGGCAATGAGGGACAGCCCTGAGAAGTACCATTTCAGGCTTTGTCCTATCCCCTGCAGACCGATGGTCATCTGAGGAGAGTCTTTCACCCACACACACCAGGTGCATGAGATGTACCTGGGTCTTAGGTACATATGAGGTTCCTTTTTTATTTTTGTCTTCATCAGGCTGAGTACCATTTGTAAGCAATACCGTGTTGTTATTTCCATGACAATCTCCCAGGTTTCCACTGACCCTGATGCTTCAGGTACCTGGCTACCAGGTCCAGGACAGGGACTGGCTTGTTCTGTGACTACCAGCCTCAGGATGTCCTCTTTCCATGGGATCTTCACAAGGCTCTGGAGCAGAGAAGAGCTCAGGCATAGGTTTCACACCTCTTGACTGGCCAGAGATCTTCACAGTACAAGATGATTTGTATAATGTTTCTATAACACTATGGAACAGAGCAGTGGCTCTCTGCCAGCATCCTCTATCATCCACAGAATGTCCCCTGCATACACACCACCCATACTTTCAATCACAGGAGGGAGAAAACTTGCTTTAGCATCTTATGGCTTCTTCCTCCCTGTCTTTTTCTAGATTAGGTTGCTTATTTAAAAATATTTTGAATTAAATTAATTGTGTGTTCAAGTGTTAAGAATGGAGGTCAGAAGGTGATGTTTATGAGTTGGTATATATCCTCCTTCTACGTTGACGTGGCGGGGTCTCTCTTGTTTCTGCTGCTGTGTTGTGTACTCCAAACTAACTGACCTGCGGGTTTCTGATACTGTCATCTCCTGGCCCCCCATCTCAGTGTAGGAGTGCTGGGATTATAGGTGGGTACCACTCCTTCTCACTCTCTATGTGTGTTGTGGGGAATCAAACTCATGTTGTCAGAACATGCAGCTTATGTTTTCAAATGCTGGGCCATCTCATTGTTCCAGATTTTATTATGTATTACTTGCTTGAAACTTGGTCCTTGTATCTCATGGCAGTCATGGAGGGTGTTTTGATTGGTTCAGAAAACAGTGGGCTCATTGGCTGACTTGTCAAGAACACTGAAATTCACAGCTGTGACTTATGAAAGCTCTGTTGCATTTATCTTTGTTGATAAATGATCACCTACATGAAGACCATTAAAGTTTAGAATCAAGAGGTCTCTTTAGGAATTGTTATCTAGTTGTTTTTAGTTTCTCTTAGTCAGTGGATTTAGGAAGGGACCATTTCTCTGAAAGAGGAATCAGTCAGTTCTACAGCTATTTGGACTGTGAGTGGGTTGTTGACCCTATGCTTTCTATCTAAATATAGCTCTCCCAGACTCTTCCTTAATGTTTCTTGAAATTTTCTGAGTTAGTATAACCTACAATTCAAGTGGGTTTAAGCCAATACAGCCATAGAATCAAATCAGCTTAGTTGACAATGAGTTCTCTTAATTGCTTTATTTATGGAATGTTGATGACTGCCTGACAGAAAGACAAGCTCAAGTTGAATAAACAACAGATGCTTGGACGCTTACTCATTTTGCCATGAGCTTTAGGGTCACACTTCTTACTGATGCCTTGTAGCCCAGTTTTACATCATTTTAAAAGTTATTATTTTATCATCATCATCACCATCCATCATCATCATCATTATTATTATTATTGCAGTGTTGAGGGATCGGATCCAGTGTCTTGTATATGCTAGACAAAGCTGTGCTACTGAGCTCATTCCTCATCTCCAGTACCCTGATTTTATTGAAAGTATACAATTGTTTGTAATCATTCTAAGATGATGGTCTTCTTCAGTATATGTGATGATTTTGAAAAATTGAATATCTACCATTGAACAGCATTTTAAGTCATTTCCTTTTGCTGATCTACCATGGGTATCTTTGTGAGTTCTGAAGCTCTTTTGTCATACTCCAAATCTCTTTGAATCACATTTCTCAAAATTTGATTTGCACAGGTATCATGGTAAGCATCCCAGTTTATCACGGATTCCACATCTTATCATCACACATTCTGATTTGGTAGATGTGGGACAGATTTCAGGACTGGATATTTTTAACTTTCTACTCCCTCTCTCTTGAGTGGCCTATTTCCTGATTAACAACAAAGAGTAGGTAATTGATGGCTTTACTAGTACAGTTAAAACTTAAGAGCAACACTTAACGAGTTGTTTTTAATTTTTCAATAATTTAAGAAGGCTCCCCTCTAGTAATTTAATCTAATGGTGTTTGAGCCTTATCCATGTTTGTCACGTGGTCAAATGGCCAAAACTCTTTGATTAGTATTCAAGCTCTTGGAAAAAAAACTTCTCATTCTGTACCTGATCTAGCTATTCTTATGCATCCCTTAACCCATTTGATGTAACGATGTTGGATGGGAAGCTGTAGGCTTCGCTGCTATCCTGATGCCTGATGTTTGTGGCTCCCACATTTTCATCCTTAGCTTCTGTTCATCTTCATTTCAAGACTTGACTACATATTTCATTGAGACATAATACAGAAGGATAACTGTAGGGATAATGAGCCTGAAGAATTAATTATTTCCTATAATAAGCTTTCTTTCTTGTTGGTGCTCTTTAGTGAATATATGTGGGCTGTGGGAAGTAAAGCTACTAAAAAGGCCATGAAAGACTTCCTCATTACTCAAATCTTGAATAGAGAACAAAATTTAAACCATCTGTAATAATTATTGAAACTACAATGCAGCTCATTTTTTTTTAACCAGTGAAATATCCATAAGACATTTATAAAGCCTTTGTCTATGTCCTCTTAACATATAAAATAGATACAACACTGAGACAAATATACCTGTTCTTTCTTATTTTTTTTACTTTTATTTTTACCATTTATGTATTGAATACTTGTCTTAGTCAGGGTTATTAATGCTGTGATGAAACAGCATGACCAAAAAACAGTTTGAGGAGGAAAGGGTTTACTCAACTTACACTTTTGCATTATTGTTCATCATCAAAGGAAGGCGGGACAGCAACTCAAACAAGGCAGGAATCTGGATGCAGGAGCTGATGCAAAGGCCATGACGGGGTGCTGCTTATTGACTTGCTTACCATGGCTTGCTCAGTCTGCTTTCTAATTGAACTTAGTACCACCAGCCCCGTGATAGCAGCACCCACCATTGGCTGGGCCATCCATCCTCCTCATTCATCATTAATAAAATGCCCTAAATATAGTGATACATGTCATTAAATGCAGCATTCAAGAGGCAGAGGCAAGGCAGAGGCAGGTTGATCTCTATGAGTTCAAGGTCAGTCTGGTCTACATAGGAAATTCTAGGATAGCAAGAGAGCTACACGGTGAGACCCTGTCTCAAAAACAAACACCCCCCCCAAAATGTCCTACAGGGTTGCCTTCAGCCACATCTTATGGAAGCATTTTCTCAACTGAAGTTCCCTCCTCTCAGATGACATTTGCTTGTGTCAAGTTGACATAAAACTGTCCAGCACAATACTGCACTCTCTTACACAGAGCATAGTGACTGTCATGTGAAAGTGAGGAAGATAGGTTGCCTGGAAACAGCAAGGTATTTGTAAGCATTTAAGATGTGCTAATGTTGCTGAAGTCCCCCCCCCCCCTTTTTAGATTTGTGCTAACAAGTCTAGGCCAATCACAAGGCATATGCAGTTATAGTTATGATTAATTCAATAAATAAAATTATATCATAATGAATCAATCAAATTAGTAAAACATAACTAAAAACTTAAACCTAATATCTGAGTCACAGTAGCCGTATGTTACCCACAAGTGGCTAGGTATTGCCGTAGATTCCTCAAATTTTCTGCAATTTTATTGACCAGTTTTTCACTTGAGTGTCTCAGCTTATTGGTCCTATGTGGCCAGAGAAAAGCAAGAACTTCCATGTAAAGTGCTGGTATTTACTTAAGCAGACCTCTTGGGTTAATATGATCTTGACAAAAGGGTCATATTGAAATTTCAACTTATGATTGGGTGTTGAGTGACCACAGGCCCGTGATAAGATATGTTTCTGAAGTATGAAAATGAGTTTTTAATGTACAATTGAACTGCCAGTTTTTATTCTTTTAAATCCCATAGACTTCTCAGTGATGCCTAAGCATTGCCTTGTTCGTTTTGCTTGAAGCATTAGCTACTTTAAACTGTGTCTACAAATACTGTATATTTTCTGCTTAAGGAAATTTGTAAAAATTATGTGAATATTATTTCATACTTTGAAAAACAATTATTCCTTTATAGTAAACAAAATTGCTTTTAATTTCATTTCTTAGTAAATAGAAAAAGAAATCATTGAAATGAAAAGATTCCTTAATGCTCTTAACATTCAGCCAGAGTAATATTTTGTAGTGCTTTCAGAGTTTTATGTAAGAACATTCATTCAAATACCACATGACTTCCAAAACATACATAGATCCACCCTCCACAGACAGCTGATGTACTGCCTTGTCAGGTCCTTGCCAGAGACTTTCCTTCAGCTTTCTATAAGTCTAACCTGTAAAATGTATGACTAGGAAAAGATAATTTAAGGACAACTGTGTTCAAATCTCTTTTTCCTGATAGGATAATAATGCAAGTAGGTGTTCAGTGGATCTTTAGGTACATTGACCATTTAGGTTAAAAGACCATGATGATTCTAGTGACCAGCTATGTCCCATTCATAATCCTGCTGCTTAACAGAACAGAAGCAGAAGTGATTGGTGAAGGTAGAACAAAGGGTTCAAGCAAAGATTTAGGGAGATAATTTTGAGTTATTGCTACATAGATTTTGAGCCATGAGAACTTTGCTAGTCTATAACTGGAAACACAAATTATTCAAAAGAGCAAGTATTCTTCTGCCTGAACAAGTCCTGGCTTGAGAGAGAATCTAACTAAGAACAGGCTATACATACTTGGAACAGACTACTTTTCACCTGCTGCAAGTTTTTATTTATTGAAATACAAGTGAACCAAGTGAGACTAATATGTAAAAAATTTTGTTTGTCTATAGGAAATTCAAACAGAATAAAGGAGTAAGAATGTTACCATAATCTGTTTTGTGTGGTTATAATGGAATTTCTAAAGAAATAATTTCAAAGAGTAAGGAATGGAACACGATTGTGATACTAAAGGATTAATAATGAGATTTTAATTGGAATAAGGGTAGAAGTTGATACCAATTAGTTTTCCATGATTATGATTATGACCATAGGCCTAATATAGATGATATTATATATATATCATCTGTATATATAATATAGAGAATAGTATAGATGAGGGATTGATCATGAAATTATAATTTGAGAGACAGATTAGGAAACAAAACCATAGATTCAATGCAATTCCTATCAAAATACCAATAGACTTGGAAAGAGCTATTCTCAATTTCATATGGAAAAACAAAAAGCCCAGAATAGCTAAATCAATCCTGTACAATAAAAAAAAACATCTGGAGGTATCACCATCCCAGATTTCAAGCTGTACTACAGAGCAATAGTAGTAAAAACAGCATGGTATTGGTATAGAAACAGAGCAGTAGATCAATGGAATTGAATTGAAGACTCAGAAATAGACCCCCACACACTTATGGCCACCTAATTTTTGACAAAGAAGCCAAAATGGCACATTGAAAAAAGGATAGCATCTTCAACAAATGGTGCTGGTCCAACTGGATGTCCACTTGTAAAAGAATGAAATTAGACCCATACTTATCACCTTGTACAAAACTTAAGTCCAAGTGGATCAAAGACCTTAACATAAGGCCGGTCACACTAAATCTACTAGAAGAAAAAGTGGGGAAAACCCTCGAACTCATTGGCACAGGTGACAACTTCCTGAACAGAACACCAACAGCTCAGGACCTGAGACCAACAATCAATAAATGGAACCTCATGAAACTGAAAAGCTTCTGTAAGGCAAAAGACACTGCCATTCAAACAAAATGGCAGCCTACAGACTGGGAGAAAATCTTCACCAACCCCACATCTGACAGAGGGCTAATATCCAAAATCTACAAAGAACTCAAGAAATTAAATGCAAAGAAACAAAATAACCCAATCAAAAAATGGGGGATGGAGCTAAATAGAGAATTCACAAAGTAAGAACCCCTAAAGGCTGAGAGACACTTGAAGAAATGCTCAACATTCTTAATCATCAGAGAAATGCAACTCAAGACGACTCTGAGATTCCATCTCACACCTGTCAGAATGGCTAAGATCAAAAGCTCAAATGACAGCACATGCTGGTGAGGGTGTGGAGAAAGGGGAACCCTCCTCCATTGCTGGTGGGAGTTCAGGCTTGTGTAACCACTATGGGGGTCAGTATGGCGATATCTTAGAAAACTTGGAATAGCTTTGCCTCAGGATCCAGCCATACCACTTCTGGGTATATACCCAAATGACTCCTCATGGAATCATAAGGAAGTTTCCTCATCTATGTTCATAGCAGCCTTATTTGTAATAGTTAGAAACTGGAAACAACCCAGATGTCCCTCAACCGAAGAATGGATTAAAAAACTGTGGTACATCTACCCAATGGAATATTATTCAGCTATCAGGAACAATGAAATTATGCAATTTGCAGCCAAATGGATGGAACTAGAGAAGGTCATCCTGAGTGAGCTAACCCAGACTCAGAAGGATGCATATAGTATCTATTCACTTATAGTAGGATTTTAGCTATATAGTAGAGGATATCGATACTACAACCAACATACCAAAGGGAACATGGACATAGACTTTTTATCTTTTATTTTTTATCTGTTTGTCTGCTTATTTGTTTGTTTGTTTTTTAGTTCTCCCTCCCGGGCAATGAGACACTTTTCACTGGTGGTACTGCCTTGTAGACCCCCAATGTATGAGGAGGCTCTTGGCCCTCATATGACCTCTGAACTGGGGTGAGGGACTGTTATATAGGGACACTCCACTCTAGAGAAGTGGGATGGAAGGGTTAGGGGGTAAAGAAAAAAAAAAGAAATGTGAAGTTTCGGCCTTTTGCTACTAATTGTCATAAACTGTTTAGGATAATTAAGAAATGCAACCTAATAATCATGCAAGCCTGTCATTTTGTTAGGTACTATGACAGTCTATTATAGTTATTTTCTAAGCTAATCAGAAATCAAGTTGCTAAGAGACAAGCAACATTGGCTTATCCTAATATAAGAGATAAATAGGGCCTCTTCAAAAACCTTAAGAGATCTGCAGAATATGGCATTCAAAGATGTTTTCTTAACTTTAGAATTTTTTGATATCGAGACATGTCAACTCCTGACAGCATCCCCTATTCTACTCCAAGTAGAAGATGAGCATCAAAGAATCTCTAGTGGGAGATGATTGAATTAGAGGCAAGCCTATCTTTTGGCAGGAAAAACCCCTTGCTTCAACTGTAGACAGAAAGCTGTCCAAAAAGGACAAAACTAGGAAGCAGGTAAGTCGACAGCCTAGCTCTTCCAAGACAGGGTAGGCAAGTCCTTCATAATTCCTGCTCTACGATCAATGTCTGTTAGAGAAATGAGGCCAAACAACTTAAGATTGATGCTGTAATGTATGGAGAGAAAATGGGAAGTGTCCAGGCAGCCACTGGTATGTCATTTCTTAGTTTTGGAAGCTTCAGGGTCTGCACTTCTTATATAATCATATATATTTATCCCTCTCAGGTCTCTGAGGTGGTTGAAGAATAGATAGCTAGAGTTACATAGTTAAATTTTGAGTTGTTTAGGAATCAAGAGGGTGTTCAGGATCTAAGAAGATGTTTTTAAAATTGTGATGAAAGTTAGGATGAAAGTTGAGTTGGATATAGAACTTTAAATTCATGGAGATGGGTAGATAGTAGAATGTTAAAGTCAGGTGCCAAATACGTATAGACTGGACATTGGGATTGTATGCTAAGCCATTTAAATCTCATAATTGTGGCCTAATTACCTCTGTTGTTTTGTATTGTATTTATTATTATAAGAGAAAGAGCCATTTGTTGGACTGAAAGGGGGAGCAGTTGGGGGGGAAAAGATATACCTTAAACTTAAAAAAAAAAGGAAGGGGATGGATGGATTGAGGCGGAAGAGGTTGGGAGGATGGGACTGGAGGGGGGAGTAGGGAGGGGCTTGCGATTGAGATGTAACTTGAAGAAATAAAAAAAAAAAAGAAACATAACCATCAGAGTTTTATTACAATTTAACATTTATTGTCTCTTATTCTGCCTCTTTTCTCTGATTTTGATCTGGGTGTTCCTAATATTAATTATATTTTTTAATTGTGTGTAAACCTTTGTATCTGTTTGTATCATGTGCAGATGAATGCAGGTGCCTACAGAGACCAGAGGTTTCAGATCCCCCTGGAGCTTGAATTACAGGCAATTGTGAACTGCCTGAAGTACATGCTGGGAATGTAGCTTGGGTCCCTGGAAGAGCTGTGTATGCTGTTAAACACTGATCCATTTTCCATGTGAACTCGACATGGTTTCTGACTTGTTTTTATAATTTATATATGCCTCTAGTTTATTCCATGTATTAAAAACTGAGATAAAATATACACACATACATAAGTGTACAATCTATTTACAATAGATTTTTTTTTTTTTTTTAGGTTTTGAGACAGGATTTCTCTGTGTAACAGCCCTGGCTGTCCTGGAGCTTACTCTATATACCAGACTGGCCTTGAAAACTCACAGAGATCCGCCTGCCTCTGCCTCCGTGTAATGGCCCAGCCATTATAGACAGTTTTGAATTGCCTTGTGGGTGCTAGGATTTGAACCTGGGTCCTTTGGAAGAATAGCCAGTGCTCTTAATGGCTGAGCCATCTCTCCTGGCCCACAATAACATTTTTTAAAAACATTTATTTATTTCTTCAAGTTGCATCTCAATCATAACCCCATCCTTCCTCCCCTTCCTGGTCACACCCTCCTACCATTTTTTTCATCACCTACCTATCTGTTCTTTTTTTTTTAATTTATGGTGTATCTTTCCCCCTCAACAGTTCCCTCTTTTAGACGAATAAAAAACTCTTTTTGTCATAACACTACATAAAATAAAAAAAAAAAAACAATAAGAACAATTAGGCCAGGGTTGTGAAAATTATAAGGTATAACATACACTCCCAATGTCCAGACCATACTATGTATTTGGAAACTGATATTAATATTCTAATATCTATCTATCTATCTCAAGTTTAAAGTTCTATACCTAACTCGGTTTCCATCCTAACTCGCATTACTAGCTTAAAACATCTTCTTAGACCTAGAACATCTTTTTAACTCCTAAACAACTTAAAATTTAACTGTGAGACTATAACTATGTAGTCTTCAACCATATCAGAGACCTGAGAAGGATAAATATATCTGAATATACAGGAAGTACAGAGCCAACAACAGCTTCCAAAACTAAGAAATGACAGACAACTGGCTGCCTGGACAGTCCCCAATTTCTTTTAATACACTGGAACATCTCTCTTCAGCCTTTTGGTCCAGTTTCTCTGGGAGACATTAATTGTAAAATAGGAATTATGAAAGACTTGCCTACCCTGTCTTGGCTGAATTAGGCTGCTTACCTGCTTCCAAGTTTTGTCCTTTTTGGTCAACATTCTGCCTACAGATGAAGCAAGGGATTTCTCTTGCCCAGTGACAAGCTTGCCACTAATGCAGCCATCTCCAAATGGAGATTCTTTGATGTTCATCATCTACTTAGAGTAGAGTGGGTTGGGGGGGGAACTGCTGTCAGGAGCTGACATGTCTCAATATAAAAAATCTTAAGTCAAGAGAGCATCTCTGAATGCCACATCTTTGAATGAACATTTTTATAGCATCACCATGAAAATTGAATTAGTTAAGACAAAACTTACACCATAAGGGGCTGGTGTCCTCAGAGGCCCTGGTTACAATATTTTTATTAACTTATAAATGTATACACTGTTTTATGAAAGGTTCATTTTAAGACAATAGAAAGTGCAAGTTATTGTTCATTCTCAGTCAAACACTAGAACTTTTGTCTAAACAAAGCATATCTAGAATATGTATTTTCTTCACAAGGTTTGTCACAATTTTCTTGTGACAGTGAATACTAGACAGCACTGGAGAACTACATTTCTGAACCATTTTAAACAGCAAAATCTCCAGCCAAAATAAAAAAATACGATGTGAAAAACAGTGCACCAAGCATACTATGAAAAACCAGGTCTTACATCATAAAAACTGAAATGAAAATGCAGATTATACCAGTACTCCATTTCTGCATGGAACGTTGCCCCAGGACCCTCAGAATTCTCACCATCCTTTTCATACTTGTGTCTCCAAATGACTACAAGCATGTAACACATGCCAATTATAGGCTACACAGATGTGTTAGCAAGTGTGTGGGCTAATAATGATGACTATGCCAATGATAAGGGTAGATTATATGAGGGGGTATGTGTGAGTGTGGGCATAAATAACATTTGTGGAGAGTACCTATGATCTTACCTACAGTAAGTAGACCATCTGTTGGCCCTTGAAAACATAGTATAGGGTGGAAAGGTAAAGACTCTAGTCTTTACACATCTGAGTGAAAAAAAATGAACATAGGAGGACAAGGGATACATGGAGGGACAAGTGAAGCTTGGGAAGGTAATGCAGAGTGCTAGTTATAAGTCTGCAACTTTGTCATGTTATTATCAATTGGGATGGTGTTTACAATGTTGAAGTTTCATATTTTCATAACTGTGTGAATCAATTACCATTCTTTATTTACTCACTAAATGAAAATCTTTTGCATATAGGTTTTCCTGAGTGTTCATGGGGTACTGAAGTTACAGAAAAAGAAGCAAGTTCACACTAAAAGGAAATCTGAGTTAGGCCTTTTCTCATTTACCCACTCCAACTGTGGATTTTTTTGAGCTCTTTATTCATTCATAATTATTCTTCCTTCTAAAAGGAAGAGGAAAAAATTTGAGATTTGTCTTCAATTTATGCCTTCATTGTAGCCTTTCATTCAGGATATAATTTTTGTATCTTTAATTCTGTTAGGTTCACAGCAAAACTGACAGTGCATGGCATACTTATGATATTGAATAATAACAAAGAAAAGCAAACTATTATAATAAAGTATATTTATTTTATACTATGAGTCTGCTGTGAGGATGTGCCTCACTAGCTTTATTATTGGAAAGAATTGTGTCAGGAACCACTGCTTTATGCATCCTCCCTGCTCCTATACTACAGGGACGAACCTCAGTTTATAGTGTTTGATGGTACATAGCTTCATATCTCCAAGATCGATAGACATAACTTCATATCTCCAAGATCGATGGACATAACTTCACATCTCCAAGATTGATGGAGATAACTTCATATCTCCAAGATTGATGGAGATAATTTCATATCTACAATATTTTATGGGTCAAGAATGAAGATGACTGCCTTACATATAATATCTCAGTTAGTCACAATAATAGACCATTTATAAATAAAGGGATTGAAACAAGATTATTTATGTATCTTGGACAAGGGCCAGATAGAAGGAAAGTAGCTTCTATGTGTTCTAATGGAGTTAAGTCACTTGTGATACACACTTAATCTTTGGTGTGGTGATTTGAATAAAAATGATCCCTGTAGGCTAATAGGGAGTGGCACTATTGAGAGGTATGACCTTTTTTGGAGGAAGTGTGTCATTGGTGGTGGGCTTTGAAGTTTCAAATGCTCAAGCGAGTTCCAGTGTTTCTCTCTCTCTCTCTTCCTTCTGCCTGCTGATCCAGATATATAACTCCTGGCTCCTTCTCCAGTATCATGTCTGCTTGATTACTGCCATGCTTCCCACCATGACAATAATGGACTAAATCTCTAAGCCCATGAGACAACTCCAATCAAATGTTTTCCTGTATAAGAGTTACTGTGGTCATGGTGTCTTTTCAAGGCATTAGTAACCCTAACTAAGACACTTGGTTTCCTTCCTTGCAACAAAGAAGGAAATGGATAGGATAAAATTCAATGATAAAAGAAGAGCTCATGACAAAGCAAGTTCTTTTTTAGATGTTTTAAGTATGCTAACAAATCATATACCCATGTATCTAATATACACTGTAGCATTATACAGTTGTTGGTGATAGTGTGTTCCTTCTGAGTTAATGTACAATATGAGTACTGCTACATAAAATACTATATATAATTCTTTGTCCTCAAAGTTAATTAGGTGGTGATGATGATAATCCCTATTTACTGAAGTGTGTTCCACACATTGTGCTGAGAGCTTTGAAAGCATATCACTTTAATACTTATAATATCCATGTGAGGAAAGTGTTATTATTATATGCATTTTTAAGATGAAACACTCAGCATGGCTAGAACTCAAGTGAGGGATGTGAGGAACCTGAAATTTCAATTTATACTTGCTTTTCTTTACCCTTGCCTCTCAAAGGTGTTCCATTAGCTGTTCTGCTTCCACATTGGTACTGAAGTAATAAATATTTATAAAGCCTGTGTCATGTTTCTAACCCAGTGTGGTGAAGTACATAGATTCTACTATCTGGAAACTTTTCTACAAACCATGGATACAAAATGGTATTCAGCAAGATATTGGAGAATAAAGAAATGCCAGCACTTGCAAGTCCAAAATGTAATGGAAATTGAGGGATATGACTGCTTGGAGCCGAAGATACAAGGAGTGCTGTACAGGAACAATCAGCTTTACACTACTGTAAAGTTCATATGGGGCCAAGGAAACCAGTAAATCAAGAACAGATTGTAGGTGTGGAGCACACAACAAGCAAACGCAAAGTTCACTTAAGTGGCCCGAAGGACTGAAAGAAGGAGAACATTCATTTAGTGTATCTACATTTACTCAGTCACATGACTGCTGTTATGTGTCAGGTGTTTACTATTGCTATGGAAATGGTTGCCCTCTGACAGGCACATAACCAAAATGTTTGCAGATAAGATCTGTCTAGATAACTCAGTTGTATAAGGGATCTGATACTAGGTCAGTGTTCAAGTATTTTATACAATATCCCACTATGAGTGTCCTTGATTTAAAAAAAAAAAACAAAACAATGCTAATTTTGACAATCACAGCCAAAATAATTTTTGAAATTATTTTTGGTTGGTTTTTAATCCAGTATTGGTTTTAATCAACTAAATATCATAGGTTAACTTCATTGATACCATGTAAGATGGCTCATGTAATTGGAAAAGGATGAAAAAGAAACAAAATTTATGAAAATAATACAGTACTAACTTATTGATATTAACTAGCAGTATTGTTTACAGCGGAATAAGTGGAAGCTTGCATTTTAGAGAAGTGAACCTTAGCAAGTAAATGAAGTCACTTGTAATAGTCCATGTTAATGAAAAGTGAAAGATGTAAAGAGAAATCAGAGTGTAATCCAGGTAAGAGCAGTGTTATAGGCTTAGGAAAAGGCAAGGAAGATATGGGTTAATCTGGGAGAGAGAGAGAGAGAGAGAGAGAGAGAGAGAGAGAGAGAAAAGAGAGATAACATAGAGGATGATGGCAGCTTAAATGATGAGTGAGTGTCATTTATTCTGGAAGACACTGGAGATAAAAGTCACACATGGTCCATGCCTTCAAGTGCATCAGTGTAAGTACAAAACACATCACTCAGTGTTTCAAAGATGGTGGAAAGAACAGTATCATGGAAAGCATGATGCAGGAAGGGTGGGAGGCTTAGAGAGTGTTTCTCTGAAGAAATAGATTAGATTAGACAGAGGACAAATCATTCCAAGATGAAAAAGCAAAAAGAATTCCTTAAGGCAGAAAGAGCAAAACACAGTCCATCCTACAAAACAAAGTAAACCTAGAATAAATTCCTTTGAGTGGCCTTAATCCTCCTTTTAGTATAGCAGCAAGCAAAAGTCAGGGAAGACAATGATGATGAGTTAGGCACAATGTCTGACAAATAAATAAATACACAAAGGCTACCACACAAGTAAAATGTATGACTCAATACCTGCCTCATGCTGCAGTTCTTGATTTGTAGCAGTAGTCAGGCACAGTACACAAAATACAAAAAATAAACGAAACAACTATTGCATTTTTTTTTAAATAATTTATTTTTTATTTCTTCAAGTTACATCTCAATCACAATCCCCTCCCTACTCCCCCCTCCAGTCCCACCCTTCCACCCTCCTCCCCCTCAGCCCCACCATCCTCTTCCCTTCTTTTTTTTTTTTTTTTTAGTTTAAGGTATTTATTTTTCCCCCCAACAGCTCTCCCTTTCAGTCCAAATAATGGTTCTTTTTCTTTAAAACAACTATTGCATTTAAGCCAAAGTCACTCAAATATGAAATCGATGATAGTGTAGTCCTGTAATGTTTAAGAGTTTCTTTCTTTTGTTCACTGCTTCTTTACAATCCCTTTGACTCAAAATAAAAAATAAAAAATAAATAAATAAATAAATAAATAAATAAATAAATAAATAAATGTCATACTCTTTTTAAGAAGTGAACTGATTACATACTTTCCCTGTTTTTCTTTCATGGCAGAGCTAGACATGCTTTATATTTTCATGGCTCCTCTGGGGTTGCTTTGTTTTGTTTCTCCCTTTGCCATGGTTGAAAACTCAGTAACCACTGGGTATGGTGGCACATGTCTTTAATCCCAGCACTGGGAAGGCAGGGCACCCAGGGATACACAGAGAGACCCTGTCTTCAAAAAACAAAAACAAATACTAAAACTCTGAAACCATAATGAGCATAGAGTGGCATGTGCTCAATTTAAATCTCTTGTTTACACTTGGCTAGTACTTCTGAATCCTTCTGGCCACCATCATATACATACAATTGGATCTTCCTGCTTCTTATCTCATATTTGACAAAGGTTATTTTATATAGTATTTAACCTCTTCTCAGTACTGTTGTAGAGTCAAGCCGCAGCCTCCATTTTCCAAGCTTGTTACTTGTTATAGTTTCGGAGACTGAGTAGATTGAAGATTGACATATCCATTGGATAATTTAGTGATGCTACATTGAAATAGTTAGAAAGATTGTTACCAATTGGATAAGGAGATAAGGATGGTTTTGAAAGGAGGGAGAAAGAATGGAGAAAATACTTTTCAAACTTGGTAATTAGGTTAGGATAAAAATCTGCCACAACATAGGACGTATTTTTGACAGAATTTTTAATGTTTACATGTTACACACATATTCATGAAAATTTTCTATTTTTTAACTAATATGACAGATAAAACCTTCCACCAAACAAAACAAAAACCACATTGAATGAACAAGAATAATATAGAACAATAAAGCAAATCTTTTAGAAAATCAGTCAAGCACAAAATGGAATTAGATATATGAAAGATGTCGTTGTGAATCAGTGAAATGATACTATTCAATGTACTGGAATGCTTTTGGACATCTATGTGCACTGTCTCACAACACACACAAAATAGTTCAGAACTGGAACATAAATGAGAATTATAAAATGCTAAGGATTTTAAAAGAAAACAAATGGCAATATTGTAAGGAATTCAGGATGTGAATCGTTATTTCAGTAAGCCATGGCATAAAGGCAATCATTATATATTATTTTTTTTTTTCATTTAAAGATACCATAGAGAATAAAAAAAATGATTGAGAGTGGGAGACAAACAGCAACACACATGGATAAAGGAAGCCAACTACAGAATACAAAAGTAAATCCCATAAATTAATTGAATAATGACAGAAAAACTACTAAAATAAAAACACAAGGAAGTTAACAGGAACATCCATTTGACACACCAGAGAAATGCAATTGGCCAATACATATGAGCAACTCTAGCTTTTATTCCCCAAGATGGTGGGTAAAACAGGAGGAAATCTTTTATCCTTCCAGAGCCAAAGCAAAGACTGAAGGCCCAAGAACTGAAAGGTTCCAAGGAAGATCACAGTAAGAGCTTGATCCATGTGCCACCCACATTCTTGGGGAAGACACACTATGCTTCCAGGGGCAGCCCAAATACCAAGGACCACCTCAGAAGAGTGCACTGAGGGAGCTGCCATCGGGCTCTGACCCTGAGCCTGCCATAGAGAAGACAGAACAGCACACCATGTTCTTTCTAAATGACAATGACAAGGCCCACAAGCACCAGGTCAAATGGGCTGTGAAGATACTCTTTGACACTTGTGTGGTAAGGCCAACACCTTAGTCAGGCTTGACAGAGATGGCATATCTTAGACTTACTTTTGATGATGATAGTTTGGATTTTTCTAATAAAATTGGTACCATCTACACCAAGTGCAGCTGAGGAATTTCCCCCTTTAACATCAAAAAGCATATTATCTCATTAGGTATCATGAAAGTAGAAAATAGCATCACAATGATATGCTAAGTAACCAATACTAGATTTATCACAGTTTATAAAACTGTTATGAAGTGCTGGTGGTACAATATTCGAAAACAGATTCCCCCTTTGGAGATCAGTTTAGAGCATATATACCATAAATATCAGCAATTCTATTTTATGAATTTATCTAAGATAATTTTTTTACATTAGATGTCAACAATAAGACAATTTTCAGGCTTGACACTAATAAATCAAATAAAATGAATCTAAAGTTCAAAATAACTTAATTATCTATTCATAGTAAAGGTATAAACATATTGTCATCTACTCACAGCTTGATATACAAAAACAGTTCACTCAATGACAGCTACATTTGTCAATCAGTATTTCCCAAAGTCCTTAAGAACAGCAGCACTGCCACTCAGTTTGTAAGGTTTTTCTAAGAGACAACATGACTGGTATATAAATATAAATATGACCTAAAACTCTAGGACACATAAGGGTGGTTAGTGAGAAAGCTTCTGGATAGGGTTAGTTCCTGGGGGAACACAATGATAGGCTGGCTCTTGGGAAGATTCTTTGGCTCATGGGCACACAAATATTTATTTTATCACAAATATGTAATGTGTGTGTGTGTGTGTGTGTGTAATATGACCATATATATTAAAAAGGCACATTTGGATAAGTCTGATGATTACAAACCTTAACTCCTAAACACACACATACATACACCTTGCTTATGTGCTGTACAAACATTTAGTGTGTACTAGGTACTAAGTTTGCTCTTGGAGATACCATGGTAGAGAAAGGTAAGTTCAGTTCTCAATCTTATGATGTTGTGCAAAGTCAGATATTAAGAATAATCTCAGAACATTTGTGCCCACTATTACACCAGAACATCCTTCAGAAAGGTAGTTCTTATAGCTGGGGATATTGATGATTACCCCTCTCCTTGAGGAGTATGCAAAATACCTTCCACTGCCATGAATGCTAGGTGGTGGGATGAAGTGTCTAGTTGAGTCCCATTTCAGTTTCTCTGTGTTCAGTGAAATAAGTAAATCATAAGTAAATGTTATCTTCAGCAATATAGTCTGACCAAGAACCTGAGACTAGATTGGGTTATGGGCTTAGGGGAAGACCTACTACTCCTACTCTACTAAAAAACATGGCAATAAAGTAACTACTAATGACATATTACAATATCCATAGATCTGTCCCTTGCTTAACCATCACCAGAAAAGCTTCTTCTTGCAGTAGATGGGACTTAATTCAGAGATCAACAACTGTACAATATTCAGAGAGAAAGAGACTTTGAAGCACTTGATCTTATATCAGATGTCTTCATCAAACTCCTCTCCTGCTGATTCAGGTGTCCATGCCAAAAAAAGAGGTGATTATGAGATCCAGAGGTGGGGATAACTCCAAGAAAACATTCTCTTCTATACATGACAAGATTCGTATATGACCTCAGAGACTGTAGCAGCATGAATAAGACCCGTGCATGTTTAAGCCAGGTGGGTGCCAGCAGTGGTAGGGTAAGCTGGCATGGGGTCACACCCCTAACTAAGAAACTATTTGTAATTCACACCTGCTGGCAAAAGGAAAATCAGTTTTCTCCAATGAACTATTACTGTTTTATCAGTCACACTCCACGGCAGGCTCTACAGTCAGGAATAGTTGGCCAAAACAAAAGGAGCTCAATGTTTGTGTTTGTTTACTTCATTTAATTTTGTTTTGTTGTTTTGGGTTTGTTTGTTTTTGTTTTGTTTGCTTGTTTCTTTAGAGAGAGAGAGAGAACATGAAGTTGAGTATATAGGAAAGTAAGGAGGATCTGAGGAATTGGGGGAGGGAAACATTTTCAGTTCTTGTTTAGACAGTTATGTTGGTAAGACTTTATGGGTGTAGCTTCTCACACAATCTTATGTCAAATGCCATGATCCTCTACTTCTTATATATCTTTCTGCCTTCTTCTTCTGCAATGTCCCCTGAGCCTGAGATATGAGGGACTTTTGTAGTTGTATCCACTGGGGACTGGGGGCTGAAACCTCAAGAGTAGGCTGATCACTAAGAAGGTCTCCAAATAAAACTGAGAGAGATACCTAAGTCAATGGACTTCCAAATTGCAAAGAATAAATGCATACAAAATATGAATAGGAAAAGAATTATTGTAACTCTATTACCAACCACAAAGATACCAATACACTTTAAATAAGTTCAGGACATAGAAATGAAAGTCAGTTATGTAAAATAAGAATACAACAAGAAACTCAGCAAGAAAATTGACAGAACAACAAAACCAGAAAACTATAGACCAATTCTTTTGATAAACGCAAAATTTCTAATAAATAGTCAAAATAAAAATTCAACACATTAAAAAAAATAGTACACAATGATTAATTTGTTTCATTCCAAGAATACAAGTATGGTTGAACATATGACAAAACAAATATAATACATTAACAGACCTAGAGACAGAAACTGCCCAGTCATCTCAAAGCTACATAAAGGCCATTGGCAAACTTCACAATCTTTCACTGACAAAAATCCCCAAAGAAACTGAGAGCAGCATTAAGACCTCAGCATAATAAATGTGATGTATGTCTACATAAGAATCAGTTGTCACATGGGGAAAAACTTAGGCATCTTCTCTGATAGAGTACTGAGGCCAGAGCACCCACTCCCTACTTTTCCTCAATATAACCCTTGAAGTCTTAGCTGGAGCAAAGAACTAAAAGAGACATGACCAGGAAGATGCCACAATCTCCCTATTTGCAGATGACATCATCTCACCAAAACAGCAGGACACAGAAATCAACCTATAAAACCCAGTACATTTTATGTTTCAGTATGAATTTGCTTAGAAAGAATCAGGTAAAAAAAATCCCACTCACAATAGCTTCAGAACAAATATTTCCTTTTCATCTTGGAAGCATTATTGTTTTGTTACATTATGGTACATATTTGTTACAATGAGGAAGAAGGAGTATTTCATAATCAGAATCTTTCAACACTCATACAAATAAGTTTTAAGTAATTACACAATTGCAGATAAATATTTAAATGTTATAACATGAGGACCTCATTGGTGGTTAGCCACGATACATACATTCTAGGATGTTTATTGGAGTTTACACTTAGACTCATAATATATTGTGATGTTTTTTTCTTAGAACAATGATTTATAGTATTCCCCTGCTATGTGAATATTTTATTTTTCATATATTCCAAGAGTGAACTTGATTTATATAATGGAGGCTACTTGTCTATGCAGCTTGTAAAAATAAGTGAAAATGGTAACTTGTTTTAATATGTGTGTTTCATTATTACATAAGGTATTAAAACCTTTATATATCTTTATTTCAATTTGGTTTTATGGTATATATTTGTGCTTCTTGTTTGTATGATTTAACTGTTGGAATGAAATGAATGTCTTGGAAATCAATAGTTTACAAAAAATAAATTTCATTCTGAATTTTTTGAGAGTCAACCTTTTCTAATCTTGCTGTCAGAAAATGTGACATTTCTCAGGCAGCTGAGTCCTTGTAGCTTTTACTCATTAACATGTGACACATGTCTGCAATGTTCACTTTTTACATCTCAATATATCTTCTTCTCAGATTGATTCAGGTGTCTTTCTTCCAGAAAAGAAACCAAAGCAAAAACACATACATATGCCTCTTGTTTATCTTTGTGTAAATGTGTGTGAGTAAATGTGTGTGTTTATGTGTGTATGATTGTCAGTGTATGATGGGAATCATATACTGTGTATTATATGTTATATTCTAACATACAGACCATGTAGCAATTAATGCCCCCTGCAACTTACACTTTTCATGGCAATCAGCTATGACTACTTTCACTTTTCTGAATATAATGTCCCTTTTCATATTCTCTTCTGCAGAGAATGTCACCATTTCCTTATCTTATTAGTTTACTCAACAATCATTTTCTTGTTCAAGCATATTTCCTTAGAGACATCTTATTGGGTCTTCCTGTTTTACTTATCTATAATAATTTATTATGAATATCTTTTTTCACACTTGTGGGTTTGTGTGTATAGTTTCCTCAGGGTGATTTTTAAAATTTTATAAATATTTGATGTAGTCTTCTATCCACCATTAGGTTGTAGACCTCCTAGGGACAGAGGTTATGTTTGAATTCATATATCCTTTCATCCTCAGTACATGTGTGGTGTCTATTATGATGCTGAGTCTTTCATCTTACAATTAGCTGGGATTTAATAACAGGCGGAGTCTGTTTTTACTGGTCATTTCTCTACCCAGTGCTAAGTTCTTTAATTATCTACTTCTGAAGATTTGTTTATTTATTCCTTTTATCTTTGAGGTTTGTGGCATTTCCCAGGTTATGTTACATAAACTCAGATTTTATTGTTTTGGATTCCTATCCATGCCTAATGATTGGCTTACAGTGGTTTCTGGAAGATTTTCTATGGGTGCCACTGTGGTCAGTGGCATGATACATTTGTGAGCTCAATTGTAGCATTCAGCAGAAAATTTTACCCATGCCTCATGACCTGTGAGGATTTCTTCTTTGTGTATCTCTGAGATCTATCACAAGTATCTCTAGATGGAGCTATTTAACCTTTTCTTGTAAACACTAAAATCATAAGAAATAATGTCAAAGGAACTTGTCAAGGTGCTTGGTTTATGGATTCCAAGTCACAGCTTTTTCAGGATTGCTAAACACTGGTGTTCCTAATCATGTTCCCTGATTTAATTCTATTCTTTATCTTTTAACTTATCATAAAAGTCTGCTATGTGTAACCGAACTTTTAAATTATTATTTATCACTTATTTATTTATTACTAAATTCACTTATAACAAACACCAACAATTTCTTAACTATTAATCCTATAAATTCCTACAACCCCTTTAACCTATCCACTAAACCTATTGATAATCATAACAACTACTTTCATAACCTTTTAGAATGATACAGTCTCTGGGGCAGGTCCTCAGTCGTCAGGAACACAGTCTTTGTTGTAGATTCTTTAATGCACTTAGCAGTCCTTCTTCTGGATCTCTCAGATGCAGGTTCGTCAGGGTCGTTGGTTATTGCAGTCTCACCTTAAATAAGGCTTCATGCTTTCTTCTCTGTGGGAGACCCCAGCCGTCTGCAGGCCAACTTAACTTCTTTTGAATCAGGAACTCAGCTGCTCTGCCTCAGTCCTTAAAGCCAGGCACTGTTTCCTTTAGGCCACTGTTTGGACAGATCAAACCCCTCTAGGCAAAAGCTGAGCCACAGGGTTTAGTCCTTGGCCTTTTGGTGTCTTGCTCAGGCTTTCTTTGCTCACCGGCTTCTTTCTGCTTCAGGGAGAGAGCTGGCCATCAATGGCCAGCCATTTTTTCAGCAGGACTCTTGGAGCTCTCTAGCATCAGGGGCCTCTTCTCTTCTGGGCTCCATGCACTGTCCTCAAATAGGAGGAACTCTGTTTCAGCTTAATTTGGGCTCCGCCCACTTAGCAGCTGAAAACAATGTCAGGCCAGATACTTTGTTTCTTCAATTCTATTGAATCTTTCCTGTTTTCCTGACTTCAAACTTGTTTTTCAGTCTATTGAGTCTTTCCTGTTTTTGCTGACTTCATGCTGATAATGCTCTTCAGGCCCCGAATTAAGAGACAGTATCAGAAACTCCTATATATTTTCTAAATCTAATTTATCTAACCCCTACAGCTATGCCATTAAATGCTATGTCTGAGTAAAACAATTCTTTGGTCTGAGTTAAATGAGACAGTTGATAAGAACATTGTTACTTCTATGTAGCTCAGGCTGACCTCTGACCACATACATTCCCCTGTCTCTGCTTGTGGGTGCTGAGGTTGCTGCTGTGGGCCACTACACCCAGCTTGCAATGTCTGTGTCTTTTAGACAGTGATTTCCTTGAATGGAAAAACTACATCCTGGTTATGGTACAACTTCAGAAGCCAAAACTGGTTGATATAAGATGGTAGTTAGGCTGGGCGTGGTGGCACACACCTTTAATCCGAGCACTCGGGAGGCAGAGTCAGGTGGAACTCTGTGAGTTCAAGGCCAGCCTGGTCTACAAAATGAGTCCAGGACAGCCAGGGCTACACAGAGAAACCCTGTCTCAAACAACCTAAAAAAAAAAAAAAGATGGTAGGTAGTAACTACTATATGACTGATTCCATTGCCTAAATTAATTAAAATGGAATAAAATTTAAAATTTATTTCCTCAGTAACACTGAATCAAGATAAAATCAAATTGAAATTCATTTTCTAGGCACAGTCCAAGTATAATACCACATGTGGTTATTAGGTTATCAGATGGATATTACACAGATGGCTTCTCATTTTTTTCATCACAGAAGCCTGAGTTGACAACATTGTCCAGGAATTAACTCATTACTCAAACTGTAAATATTTTAGGTATGTTATTTGAAGAAACAGACATTTTCTAGGCATAGTCAAGATAGCAAGAAAAACAGTCATCTCCTGTTGAATTCTAGTATGGTGTACGAGTTGAATCACTTCATGTTAATAGGTATGTTCTGAGCAACAGACTATTTCATATTCAGTGTGTAGAAAAACCCCTTTGGATAGGGCTTAGGGCTTAGTGTTCCTCAGAAGTACCCTCTAGTGTAGCTATTCGACCTTTTGTTTTGTTCTGCAGTCTTGGACAGGTGTGCTGATAAGCACAGCTTGCTCCAGAGGTACAGAAAAATGTCGCTTTCATTCTAGATCTACTAATGTAGAGAGAATAGGGATCTCACAAATTTCAAAATATACAGATTTCTTGTTCACATGTACAGTGCTCTAAACCATATTTTTTATGAGAAACCGTAGGAGAGAAAACACCACAGCAGGAAGACTATTAATGCCTGTACTAAAACTGAACATAAGCATCATTTTTTTTCCTGGCTTTCTGTGCCCATGATCTCATTTATTTTTTAAGTTCCATTTACTTGTATTATTTTCCTCTTGATTTTAAGGTAAAATAGTTTAATGTTTGTTTCTACATGAAAGGCAGACAGGGAAAAATAAAGATTGCTTTGAAAGGTACCCTGACCATTACATGATGATAATAGGACAATATTCTAAGAGACAGCCATGGTTTTGGTACTGAATACAGAGGACTCGCTTCTATTATGGGTTGCTCAAGCAGACAATGCAGGTACAAGTTTTCTGGCAATTCCTGTGCTCTGTAGTTTAAGTTACCTCACTTGTCTAGATTGTATTTCTTAACACCTAAGGAAGGGTGTTTATCTGTGATTGTCATCTTTTGAAAAGCATCACCGTAATTGTGTTTTCTCTTCACTTAATTGGGAAGCTACTCACTGTCCACAGAAATGACACTAGAAATTGCAGAAGGGGAGGGACAAAAAACTTGATGCTCTGTTCATGAATAGTGGGAATATGGGGATCATAGAAGTCAATGTGTAGTAGCCAGTATTGGGTCAACGGTCATGTGCTTTTGAAAGACTCAGGGAATGAGAGGACTCAGTTCTTTGTCTCTCTCAAAACTCTGAGCCCTGAGGAAGGCAGACTTCCTAACTCTAACCAGAAAAATGATAAACAGTTAACAGCTACTGGTATAAAAGTGCCATATCCTATAAAATGAAACACAAAATATTTTCAAAGAAAATTGCTAGTTTTTATTCATTAATGAAAAAAAAAATGCCTACAGTGGAAAAGAGAAGGCCAAAGCTCATTCATGGGATGAGGATGGAGAGGAGGACCTAATGCCCAAGACTCTGTCAGGACCTTTAGCTAATGTCCTCAACACCCACAGATGGTTGTGAGTCCTTGATTGGATGATGTCATTTATTTATTTATTATCTCTTTTACTTAGAAGCCTCACCTGAGGGATGCTCTGTTTTGTCTGCATATCTCTCAGTTGGGAACTCCAGTTGGCTGCCTCAGCAGGGCTTCCCATTCAATTTCTGCCAGGTGTTCCTAAGGCTCATGAGTTTATGGTTATCCATTTTGTTTCCTCTCAATTGGACTGCTCCAGTTATCAATGCAAGATATTCTGAGTTCCCGAGTTGATGATCTTTTGCTGTCTGTCTGCTGCCTCTCTTGGCTGCTCACTATTTGTCCCAAAACGTTTGGTTGTTATGCCCAAAGCTCACCCATTCAAAACTTGAAGATGGCATCAGATCCTTCTCTTGACCACGTGGAACTCAGTGAAACTGGAGAAAAGATGTTTCACTCAAAGGAAGTTGTTCATTTTATTTTGATAGCAGCATTGTGAGGGATAAGGAATAATTCTGCAACTGAATATGAAGTAGGTCATGGCAATTTTCTGTACTTCTAAAATCTAAGGGAGACCAGGCTTTGACTCTGGGCTACTACTGATGGCATAACATGTAGTAGGAATTCTGGTCCCCAAACCCAGGCATTTGAAATGAGACTATAATTCTTTCTATGATTTCAGATAACAGGTTTCTGGGTTGAGAAGCTGTAAATAGCATCTTCCTGTAAAAAATTTTAAAGCAAATAACTGGTATAATACAATGCCCTCAGCTTTTATACTAAAAGAACATGTGTTGTTTTAATCATGTCTTACTACAATCTATATACTTGAAAATTTATTTCTTTTAGGACATTGGCTAAAGGCATGGAACACTAAAAGCAAAGTACATGTCTATAAATAACAGTAAAGCATAGTGCTTTCTGTAAGGGTGGGCATATCAGACCCACTTAACTTTAATTTTTGTCTTCTACCTGAAGATAACTTCAGTAAAGCAGAAAGAAATATTGAAAACAAAATGCACGTTTATGTTATTCTTTTAGTTCTTGGCAAGGAATCCATGTGTTATTTTGTAAGTGGGTATTATAAATATCAGTCTGAAACTTTTAAATGCTTCCTTTCAACAATTAAACACAAAGTTATCTTGAAAAGTACATCAGATAATAAGAGCTAATTAAAATTAGATTCCTTCTTCTCTTGATCCTAAAATGGTAAGAAATTTTAGGTATGTGAAAACATATATTCAGTCTACAGGGACAACAAGAAAAAATGTCATTTAATATTTATTTAAATCCTCAACAATTATATAAATTATAGCTATATTCTCTTTAAAATTAAATAAATATCTCATAGTTAAATTTTGAATTGTTTTGAGATTAAGAGAGTGTTCTGGATCTAAGAAGATGTTTTTAAAATTGGGATGCAAGTTAGGATGGAAGCTGAGTTGGATATAGAACTTTAAACTCATGGATATGGTTAGATAGTAGAATGTTAAAGTCAGGTGCCAAATACATATGGGCTGGACATTGGGAATGTATGCCAAGCCATATAACTCTCATAATTGTGGCCTAATTATTTCTGTTGTTTTGTATTGTATTTATGGTTATAATTGAAAGAGCCTTTTGTTGTATTGAAAGGGAGAGCTATTGGGGGAAAAAGATATACCTTAAACTTAAAAAGAAAAAAAGGAAGGTGATGGGGGTTGAAGAGGAAGAGGGTTGGAGGGTGGGACTGGAGGGAGGAGTAGGGAGGGGACTGTGATTGAGATGTAACTTGAAGAAATAAAAATTTAAAAAAGAAATATTAAATATGAAATCAGTATTTGACATGAATATTATTCAAATATACTGAATTGTTAACATAGTGCAATTGTTTATTGATCTAAAAGTTCTTTGATATGTATTAAGATGTAGATTGATGAAGTTATTTTGTAGATCTCTTGTGACATGCTCTTTCTACATGAATATTATTGTGAAATTTGAAATGAGTTTCCAAAAAACAAAATTGGAAGATACATTAAAAAAAAAAAAAACCATAGGCACTTGAGTTACAAGCATTTGCCAATGGCTTATTTGTTTCTCTTTCTCTCCCTCTTTCTGTTTTTTAAATAACAAAACAGTAATCTTTCATTATTTAGTTTTAGATAAAAATTTTCACTCCTCAGGGAAAATGCAATAATGTTCACTGTATTCTGAAAGCATTGACATACTTCCCCAAGTAAAATAGTCATTGCTGCATGGCTTCCCTATCTGCTGGACATGTCTCTTTCTTTTGATTTGTTTCTTTTTTCTTTTCAAATGTTTGTTCATTACTTTAAGTTACAGCATCTATCTTCAGCCTTTTGGCCCAGTATCTCTGAAAGACATTAATTGCAAAGCAGGAATTATGAAGGACTTGCCTACCCTGTCTTGGCAGAGCTAGACTGTTGACTTACCTGCTTCTAAGTCTTTTCCTTTTCAGACAGCATTCTGTTGAATATGCTCTTATATCTTTGTACATTAATACAAAATTAAGATTATATTTGGCTACATCAGTGTTGATTTTTGTATATTGATACAAAATTAAGGTTAATCCTTTTTAAGGTATTGTACTTAGATAATGCTTAAAAATGCAATGTCAAGTTTTGGCCCATTGATAGCAACTATCACAAACTGTTTGGGATAATTAAGAGATGCAAACTAATAGTCATTCAAACATGTCATTTGGTTAGGTACTTGCATAGTTTATCACAGATGTTATCTAAGTTAATCTGAAATCAAGTTGATAAGAGACAAGCAACATTTGCTTATCCAAATATATGGAGATAGATAGGTGGTCTTCAAAAACCTCAAGAGAGCTGTAGAATTTGGCATTCAAAGTTTGTTAACTTAAAATTTTTTGATATTGAGACATCTCATCTCCTGACATCACCCCCTATTCTACTCCAAGTAGAGGATGAGCACTGAAGAATCTCCATTTGGAGATGGTTGCATTAGTGGCAAGCCTGTTACTGGGTAAGAAAAATCCCTTGCTTCTGTTTCTTTAGATATATCCTGCTTT
>CAJQZJ010000670.1:1502210-1532912 GCA_907164525.1 Lophiomys imhausi | reverse complement strand
TTCTTTTTTTTCCAATTCACCCAGCTTAGCTGTTAGTTCACTAATATGAGCTGTCACAATTTTCTTTTTGAAAGCACTTAGTGCTATGAACTTTCCTTGTAGCACAGCTTTCAGTGTATCCCATAGGTTTGGGTATGTTGTGTCTTCATTGTCGTTGGATTTTAAGAAGTCTTTGATTTCCTTCTTTATTTCTTCCCTGACCCAGTGGTCATCCAGTAAGGAGCTGTTCAATTTCCATGTGTGTGTAGGCTTTCTGTTGATTCTTTTGCTGTTGAAGACCAGCTTTATTCCGTGGTGGTCTGATAAGATACAAGGTGTTATTTCAATTTTTTTGTATCTATTGAGACTATCCTTGTGACCAACTATGTGGTCGATTTTGGAGAAGGTTCTGTGGGGTGCTGAGAAAAAGGTGTATTCCTTTGTGTTTGGGTGAAACGTTCTGTAGATATCTGTTAGGTCCATTTGTTTCATGATCTCTCTTAGCTTCAAGATTTCTCTGTTTGTCTTCTGTCTTGATGATCTGTCCATTGTTGTGAGTGGGGTGTTGAAGTCTCCCACTACTAATGTGTTGTGATCAACGTGCGCTTTAAGTTTTAGAAGTGTTTCTTTTACGAAAGTAGGTGCCTTTGTATTTGGAGCATAGATGTTCAGTATTGAGATTTCCTCTTGATGAATATTCCCTTTAATGAGTATATAGTGCCCTTCTTTGTCTTTCTTCATTAACTTCAGTTGGAAGTCTGTTTTGTTTGATATTAGGATGGCTACTCCAGCTTGCTTCCTGGGTCCATTTGCTTGGAAAACCTTTTCCCAGCCCTTTACTCTGAGGCAGTGTCTATCTTTTGTAGTTAGATGTGTCTCTTGTATACAGCATAAGGAAGGGTCTTGCTTGCGGATCCACTCTGTAAACCTATATCTTTTTATTGGGGAGTTGAGTCCATTGATGTTGATGGATATTAGTGACCTGGGATGTTATTTCCCATTAGTTTGGTATAGGTGGTGGTCCTGTGCCTCTTTTGGTTTAGTTGCTGAGGGGTTTTCTATTCCCTTTGTTTTCTTGGGTGGAGTTTTCTTCTCTGGGTTGGGATTTTCCTTCTAGGTCCTGATTTCTGGTTTCTCACTAGGCTTCTCACCACAGGTCTGGCCTCTGTGCCTGATTCCCTTCCTGGCTGCTCGGCCGTGGGTGCACAGAGCCCTGGATCCCCCAGCTGCCTGCGTGGACCTCTCGCCACAGCAGCTCAGCCATGGATGCGTGGATCCCTGGCCCAGCCCACGCCTGACTCTCTCCCCAGTTGTCCTCCCGTGGGTTCGCAGGATTTGGCCCTGCCAGCCGGACTCCCTCCCCAGCTGCGCTGCTGTGAGTGTGCGGGATTCAGCCCCTCCCGCCCGCCTTTGTGTTCCCGGCTTCCCACGCTCTGTCGGAACCTCCCTCCCTCAGCTTCACGAGCGGCTGCATACCACCCGCTGAGCCCCCTGTTTGTTCCTTGCTAAGACTTCCACTACCTTGCAAAATTTTTTAAGTGGGTATAAGTTCAACCTGAGGTGTGGGAGTCCAATAGGCTAGTGAACTATCGCCAAGTGGCCTCTGATTCTGCCTGCTGTGAGTTGGGGTAGATCTTACCAGGCACCTCTCCAAATGGGAGTTCCCGAATCCCGGGTTTGGTGGCTTCCGTGTCTGCGAGAGATGGGGAGAGAGCCTTACCCTGGGACTTTTAACAGTCCCTTGGGAGCTGTGAGTGTTCCCGGGAGGGTCTAGCCCCTCCGGTTTTTGCACAGTGCCCAATAACTCTGTGTTTTTTATGGCTCTTTTTTCCCCGCGTTCAAAATGTGTCAGTGTAGGTCGCCGCCATCTTCCTTCCTTGTCATTTTCTTTATTAATGATTGATGTGTGAGGGCCCAGCCCACAGTGGGTGGTGCTACCTCTGGATAGGTGGCCCTTAGTGATATTAGAAAGCTGAAGAAGTTATGGAGAACAATCCAGTTCTCCTTGGCAGCTTCCCTCCATTGTTCTTGCTTTTGTTGTGGTTTGAATTCCTTCCCTGACTTCTGTCAGTGACCAGCTGTGAGGGGCCATGGAAGCCAAATAAGCCGGTCCTTCCTCCCCCATTTGTTTCTGTTTGGTTATTGTATCACAGCAAGAGAAAAGCAAATACATACATATGTGAACATCCAAAGTTAAGACACATGTATGAGAGAGAGCACACAATTTCTGCTTTTCTGAGTCTGGGTTTTTATTCTCCAGGTTTAATTCTATATTAAAACCATTTCTAAATGAACTTGAACTTCATTTCACAAACATTCACCAGAATGCCTAAAATGTGACCAACAAAAGAACACTTGTTATTCCTTAGCCTTCTGTTAAGATATGAAAAAACCTCCAAAATGAAAAGCAACATATGCATACTTGACAAAAAAAATTATCAGAACCCATGCATGGGTGGCAGGATGCAGTGCCAGAATTGTTGTCTGCACCTTTTTGTTCTTGGTTTCTCAAAGTATCATGCCAGACGGGAAATCTTCCAATAGCAAGACTGTACAAAGAACATTTGAGATTTTTTTTTTTTTCTGGTCAGAGTGTAACATAATGATTGAAATGACACCTTTAAAGAAATATTATGTCTTTAGGTGTTATTAACCCATTATGCCTTTCTAAAAAACTATATTTATAATACTGGTAGAGTATAAATGGAATGTGAGTTTCAGTGGCAGATCTATAAAGTAGGTTATTTACGTTAATCATGGGCCTTACATTACCCTCAAACGGCTCTTTCAAGCTTAGTCTATTTGATTTTGCTTGTGAATATATTTAAATTGTAAGAAGGGATGCTAAAAGAGAAATACAAATTAAAATAATCTGTTTATTTTTTGAAATGTTATAGATTGAGAGATAACACAAATATTTTTAGTTCAGAGATATTTCATTTGTCCATTTAAATTTGTATCTTGTCGAAATTTAATATATTCTTTACTTTAGGATATTTGGTAATGAATATCATTAGGACTTGATCGTTTCTTTTATAAAATAGCTGCATATGTTTATATGTTATGTTTATTCAATGTCCATTCAATTACTGAATTATTTGTACACTTCTGGTCTTTTGGTAATTTGACTCCTATCAGTGAAAGGTGGGAAAATACCACATTATGAAACAAAAATCCCTCTTGCTTTTTTGTTTTGTTAGAAATATTGGCAAGGGTTTGGAAAAGTCTCTAATAATCTTTGATCAAATCCCATTTACAGAAATGAGGAGGGTACCATGTTCAAACCGACCAGGGCAGAAAAAGAAAGCAGAGAGAAGCAGGCAGGACTTTCAGCAGCTGGTTGCTTCCTGGGGGTGAAGTTTGAATGTAGTGAACCATTGGTGGTATCCCTAATCATCTTTCTATACCAAGAATTACCTACTTAGTTGTTAATACTTGAAAAACATTAAATAATTTCCTTTCATACCCAGAATTAAAGCTGAAATGCATGTCTTGCCTGGGAATAAAAGGAATGACATGAGTGAAGAACCTACTGCAGATGACATTCTGAGGACTTTTCCTTAGGAGAACTATCAAGCCATGAGTGTCCCTAGAATAAAATAAAGAATGAAACCAAAGATTGCAGTTAAGTTAAGAAATGAGAAAGGGCCCCTGTATCCTGTATACTGCTGTACTGAAAAAAAAAATGTAAGGCAGATTTCAGTTCAACAACAACAACAAAAAAAGACTGTCTTCATAATTCACAAAGAGCCAGTGAACCTCAATAAATGACGTCTGAAGATCATTTTCAGATTCAGCCTTCGTGGCCAATTGCAGTAGTCAAGAGTAAGTGATCCTTCACATCAATTTTCTAAATTGTAGGGGGTTCCTTATTTATTTCTTTCAAGGCTTAATGAAACAAGATGATTATGTGATGAAAATATTTGAGGTTAGTTGGTCAAGATCATTGTCCTTAAGGACTTGCTCATGAAAACACAGATACCTCCTCAAAAACAATGTACTGCTTTGAGAAATCAAATCAATGCATTTTTGATATTCATTAAATACCTCTAAAAATTTAAGTTTCAAAATGGTCCTCTTTATTTCAGTTTTGTAAAACAAAAGTTACAATTAAATGATATAAGCATAACTATTGTAGTCATATCACTTCTGCAGGCACTTGCAAGTTTATGTGACTCACAGATTATGTTGTATTTTATTTGGAGGAACCTAAATATTTATTTAAAATTCAAATTGTCTCTAAAATGGAGGAAACTCGCAAGAGTGCTAAAATGTTTGAAATGCATTTCTTTGGGGCTTATATGGTTTTATATTCATGATAGTTGAACAGGAAATAAGAGAATGTAAGCAATTATTGAGCATCAAATATGTCTTACATACTTTACACAACTCATTTCACTTAATGAAACTCTAAACATTTGAGAGTTTTTAAGTTTGTTTACCTTGCCTGAATTATTTCCCACAATTTATAGACTTAGACCAAGTAATCAGCTGGCAGAGTCCAGACTCACGTCTGAATCTAGAGCTTCTGTGTTTTCACCCCACTCTACTTGTTAAGGAAGTGCATGAAAACATATGAATCTGGTGTCTACTAATTCCAAAAAGGACTAGAGAGTTCACTGTATTCTGCTTCCTCAGTGCTGCTGTTGCTGTTCAAATGCTGATACATTTATGAGAGAGATGTCACTGCAGAGAAGTGCAGACTAGTGAGGAGGCAAAAGTAGAAGCCAGAATTGAAACCTAATTCAGCAAAAGAGAGAAAATTGGCAGCGCATTGTATGGTTTGTAGAGACTGTAATAATGGTTCCCATGGGAATCAGCAGCCAAAATTAACACCTTATACCTCCTCTACTTTTAATTGAGCTGGCATGATCATATTCTCTTTTTATCTGAACTTTTGAGAGTGAACCTTCTTACAATGGCATATATATTCAAAACCACTTTTCCTTCTTTCTCAAAAGGAAGGAAGTAGCTTATTTTGAACATCAGGCTTATTGTGAGTTTGCCACAGCTATTTCTAGCCAAAGATTTTATAACAGTTCAAAGGAAAATTCATTGTTGAGAATTACCTAGTACTGAGCATATTGAGGATTTAATTGTAATACTATTTCTCTAGAAAGGTTAATTGGCATTTTTTTCCTCCACAAACAAGAAAGTGTGACATAAAAGGTAAAAGACTATTAACATTCAACTATAGGCTGATTGTTGTGAGGACTTCAGCTCCAAAAATACGAGCTGACATATGTAAAGAGGAGGTTTCATAACAATAAAATACTTTTATGTATGAACTTTGGTATGTAGTTACATTAAAGAAAGTCTCTGGAGAACTTTCTGGACAGTGGGCAAGTAGAAGAAAACAACTTGGACCAAATGGTAGAAAATGGTATGGTTACCAAAATATGTTGTTAATTGAAATAGAGTCATATCACTTAACTTTTTCCTTTCCTCTTTATAGTCTATCCCAGCTACACTTCCTTAAATCTCTATGGTGCCTACCCATTCTCAAGTTGCTAACATCTTTCTCTTTGTTTATTATTATTGTATATATGTATGTATATATTTGCACAAATTTATAAATACATATTTATAAGTACACAAACACATATATATATATAAATATGTATGTACATATACCTTCAAAGTTTGATTGTGTATATATATGGTTTCAGGGCTGATTGGATAGCCAATAAGGGGGCTTATCCCTGGGAGAAGCCAATTCTCCTGCCAGTCATCATTAGTTGCTTGTAGTTCTTTGTCTAGGGCTGGAAATAACTGCAAAAACCATGAAAGTATAATGGTGGGTTGGGGCTTCAGATAGGAATAGTAGAATACAGGTGATGTGAGGTGGGAAGCAGAACAATGGGGAGGGAGATCAGTACAAGAGGTGGTCGAATGAGGGACAAATAGCAGTAACATTACTCAATAAAGCCTCAAGGAGTCATATTGTTTGATATTTACCAAAGATTATGCATAGTACTTATATATATATTAAAGGAAGCAGAATAACTTGGGCTGATCATGCTCCCCAGAAAAATCCACAGATTAACAGAAATCTAAGTACCAGGCAAGGCAAACCTTTTGAATGATTGGTCAGGTGAGTCCAAATGACTCCCCAAACAATACAGTTTATAGATGTTGCTATTCAGGAGTTGAAGGTGTAGTGTCTATTGCTGAAGATATTACATATGTAGGATGTGTGATTCAGATGATTTTAACTGCATCTGACTTGAAACCTCTTTCCTGGTGTCAAGATTCCTCCATGGTTTCAGAAATACTATGTGAGCTGCCAAAGGAGGAAAGTAATTAAACAACACTACTCAGTTGCAACACCTATGTACCAAGATAATTACCAGGATCACATGATATGCATAAAAGTGCACCAAGTGGCAACAACATGTCAGTGGCAACTAACAGCTCTCTAATTGGACTTAAGACCTGCTCAACAGCAGGGGAAATCTTCCTGGAACTGGAAACGTAGCCAGCTTCCTGGGGCTAGTGAAGCCATGGACCCTATAAAAGAACCTACTACAACCACTCTGCTAGCCCAGCATAATTTCTTATAACATTCTAACTCTTATCCTTATATCCACAATGAATGTAGCTACCACCCCTCATCAAAGAAGCCTCCTTTTACATCAATTGGACACCATCACAGAAAACCACAACTGGATACAATGCAGATATCAACACATTGTGGGACGTTCAGCCTGAACAGATATATCTACATCTCAACTCCTGCATCTATGGCTCAGAGAATATCTCAGAAGAGGAAGCAGCAAGGTTGTAGAAGCCATAAAATCAGGAAGCAGTCTACAAAATAGTTTCTCCTAGAAATGACTGCATAAACAAGACCAGAATAAGATAGTGACATCAATGGATATGTTAATGAGGATGGCGGAAACCAAATGTGTGTGGTTTTTTTTTTTTTTTTGGAATCTTTTAGGGAATTGTTTATTCATAAAATCTGGTCATCAGTAAGTGAATTCTGGCTGGGGGGCATTGTACATAATATTTAAGCGTTTACATACGTCTGTGGAAACTTAAACATCCTCTTATCATCCTGATTGGCGCTTTAAGAACACAAACAGTTTCTACCTTTTCTCAGGTTTCATTATGGGTAATGCATAGAATTACATGCTCCTTGTATATTGCAGAGGCTCACATTAAAAATGGAAAAACATTAAAGCAGCCATCAGTTTATGTGAGAATGAACTGCAGAGGGGACAAGTGATGAAGCCAAATGAAGCATCCTGACAGCAGGGTTCATGCATATGCAGTTTGTGTCAAGGCTGCACTGCCTTAGGCAACTTTCTCATCTAGCAATGGAGATGAAAGTAAGCTGTAACGGAGGCTGATGTAAATACATATACATATAACATATGTAAGTGTGCAGTGAAGAGAAGGTGCGTGATGAATATTTTCTCTAACAAACCTTAACCCTAACTTGAAAGAAGTAAATATGAGCTGAGTCACTCAGTCAGTGACTCCTGACCTCCAGGTACCTCTGCTCTGCCCCATGCCCTGTGGGAGAGCTCCTCAGTGAGGTCTCATTACCAGCCATAAGGGCCCTTTTCTGGTCCCTGGACTCCAGGCACTTCCAGTGACTCAGGTCAAGAGCCACATAGCGCGCCAGTCATTTAGTCAGGCTTCTGACTTCCAGACACCTCCACTCTGCCTGGTTGCCTCTGGGAGAACCCGGAGGAGAGATCTCACTAGCAGCCAAACCACTGGGGAGTTCCCCAGGCACTCCCAGCGACTCAGGTCAATGGCCACTTAGGGCTAGAGATACCCAATGAGGCTTCTGTCCTGCAGGCAATTCTGCACCACCCTGCTTCCCCTGAGAGAGCTCTTTAGAGAGTTCTCACTAGCAGCCACAGGGACGCTTCCCTGGTCTTTGGCCTCGAGGCACTTCCAGTGACTCATGTCAATCACCGAATAGTGCCTGAGATACTGAATCAGGCTTGTGATCTCCTGGCAACTCTGAACCACCCTGCTTCCCCTGAGAGAGTTCCTCAGAGAGATCTCACTAGCAGTCACAGAGTTGCTTCCTGGAGACCTCCAGGCTCTTAAAGCGACCCAAGTCAACCCCTGCACAGCCCCAGACACACTCAGTCAGGCTTCTGATCTCCAGGCACCTTTGCTCTGCACCATTGCCTCCGGGAGAATCCCTTGGAGATTTCAAAGAACCAAGTGAATCAGGATATAGTACTCTTTATTTTTTGAGAACTTCATACTTCACATATGTACTATCTTTATTTTATTTTTACTCATCTCTCACTCCTTTATTCAGTTCTGGACCACCTCTTCCTCTAAAGTTTATGACATTTTTGTCTTTATTGTTATGTGTAAATGTTGTTTCTATTTCCCTAGATGAAGGGATGAGATGAGAGCTGTTCCTAAGCTTTTCTAGCTCTTTCTGAACTTTTTCTGGCTGGCTCAACTCTGCTATTTTGATCCAAACTCCTCTCTACATTTACTGACTCAAACTGGTTTCTTTTGGCTTCTGACTGAATTGCTCTGTCTGGTCTCAAACTAATCCTGGCAATATGTTCTAATCTCTGGCTCCTTCTCATTCTGTGGGTTGTTCTATCTTCCCCTGTGTCTAGCTTGTTCACTCTGCAACCTTTCTCTGTAAAACTGTCCCAGTAAAAAAACTTTCTGTAAATCAAATTGTCTTCTCTTTCGGTGTACTATTCTTAAGTAGCCTCTCTTTTTTGTCTGTTCTCATGAGAGTTGGGTGTATCCTATCTCTGACTCATTCTGTCAAATGTTTCTCTGATTTGTCACTTTGTCTGCCCTTCAATTAGACCTCACTTTCAAACATGGCTGCTTCCTTCCATAAACTAACCTTACCTTCATTTTTGGGATTAAAGATGTATTCCAGTCAGATAATACTGTAATCCAGAATGCATCTGCCTTCCAACCAGATCACATAGACCTAGAAAGTCTTTGGATGGGATCCTTTGCCAGAGAAGCCATGTTGCTGGATTAAAAATCCTCTACAATTATGTACACATATTTGTATGTTTGTGTGTGAGAGGACATATACATACATGCACACATACATACATACCATTTACTATTGTGAATATGAACATGTATTTAGGGTTGGATAACCTATCACAGGGATCATTCCCAAAGAAGACTGATTCTAATGAAGGGAGCTCTCTCAGTATCCATTAACTGCCTCTAGGTCTTCATGTTGGGGTGGGACCTTGTTAGATTTCCACCTTCAATGTTGATATGACAACATCTTTTGTCATTGTGCAGATCTTGTCTTTAGGTAGACATATTGATGAACTTCCATAGGTGCAGTTTCCCTATCATATTTCCTTATATATAGACAATATCTCACAGATGTCCTGATCTTCTGGTTTTTGTACTCTTTCTGCCTCTTCTCCCTCAATGTTCTCTGATCCTTAGGTATAGAGTTTGCATTGTAGATGTCAGTTCATGCTGAAAATGCCTTAGTAAACTCTTCTCTTCAGTATGTCCACTTGTAGATTTCTATAATGGTCTCTATCTGCTGCTAGAGAAGCTTCTTTGATGCAAGCTACACTTATCTGTGAGTATAACAGTACACAAATATTTAGAATAGAGTTATAGATTATACTAGTTTTGTAAATTGCAATAGTAGGTTCTCTAGGGTCCATGATCTTAGTAATCATATGCAGTTGTCTAGATTTACAAAACCTGATATAAATTCCCTCCTATTGAGTTGGCTTAACTTTGATTAGATAGCTGTTGGTTACTGCTAAGATAAGGAAACTTCTAATATTTATCACTGATTAGAATTTGACTGTGGCTATTGTATATAAAACATTACAAGATTAAGAACTGGAAACCTTGAGTTGTATTAATAACAACTAATAACTATGTGATTAGTGACTTACCAACTTGGCAGAAGCTCTTGTATTGAGCTAGATTAGGCATGGGATGTCTTTTAGATCTTATTTTAACCTTTAATTGTTAAAATGCATAAAATTTTAAAATGCAAATTTACTTTTAGGCATACATACATGTATATATATATGTATAGGTATGTATGTATGTATGTATGTCTATATATAGATACATGCACATATATGTCACCCACTTTCATCTATTAAAAGACATGTGACGATGACCTTACTCTACATGGAGCATGGACTAACCAGAGGGTGTTAGCAATCTTATTCTCAGGAGTCTTATGGGTAGTTGGATAAGTACTGCCCCAAATTGTCAAGAATCACAAAACTTCAGAAAAGAATAAGCTCATTCATACAAGAGGAGAAGGGAGTCCTCTTTTTTCTCTACTTATGTTCTCATTTTGTGCAACTGGTTGCCAGATATTTTGCTGAATATAAAGACATTCATGAGTCTTGTAGCACAACTTTCCAGAGAATTTATATTCAGTTGTTGAAGACTGAGATCTGAGCTGAAAACTTAAGCACTGGGATTCAAATCATGTATTAGATCTCAGTTGCTCAACTATTGGTTTTAACTCTTTGCCATGCAGCTCAGTGTGGGGGCTGCAAAAGAATGATTTCTGAACTCGTAAAGAAAAACTTTTCTGAACTCATGACAACCAAAAATTTATTCAAATATAAAACATGTAACATATCTGAGATGTTCCTGGCTTTTGTCACTGATGTTGGATTGTGTAAATTCACTACAGCCTCAGTTCTGAAATATCGACACTCATGGTATGCATTCACTCATAAGCAGATATTAGCCATTAAGTTCAGGACAACCATGCCACAATCCAAAGACCCAAAGATACTAAGTAACAAGGGCTCAAGGGAGGATGCTTGAATCCCACTAAGTAGAGGAAATAAAATAGTCATGGGAAGTGGATGGAGAGAAGGAGCTGGGTGAGGGGGGTGGGGAAGGAAATGGGGAGGGAGTAGGAATCAGGTGTAGGGAGAGCAGGGATCGGAGTGATGGGCTGAGAGAAAGAAGAGAAATTGGTGTTGGGGGATCTCTGGGACAGGCAGGAGACCTTGGATGGAGGAGGCTCCTAGGAGAATATGGGGGTGGTCCTAGCTGAAGCTTCTTCCAGTGAGGGATACTGAAACTGAAGTGACCACACCCAGTAGCCTGCAGGACTTCCAGTGGAGTGAGTGGGACTCCAACCCACCCACAAAACCTGCTACCCAAAATTTGTCCTGTCTACAAGATACACAGGGATAAAAGATGGAACAGAGATTGAGGGAATGGCCAACCAATGAATGGCCCAACTTGAGATCCATCTCATGGGAAAGACCCAACCCATGTCACTGTTATTATCCTTGCAGACAGGAATCTAATGTAATTGCCATCTGAGAGGCTTCATCCAGCATATAATGGAAACAGGTGCAGAGACTCACAACCAAACATTAGGAATAACTCGGAGTCTTGTGTAAGAGTTAAGGGAAGGATTGATGGAGCTAGAGAGGTCAAGTACAACACAAGAAGACATACACAGCCAATTAACTTAGGCACATGGGAGTCATAGAGACTGAACCACCAACCAAAGACCATACAGGGACTGGTCCTTAGCCCACACATAAGAAGCTGTTGGGCTGCTTGATCCTCATATGGATTCCCTAACAATTGGAGAAAGGACCATCTCTGCCTTGGACTCTGTTATCTCCCTCAGGATCCCATTTTCCTAGCAGAGCTGCTTTGTCTTGCCTCAGTGGAAGAAGAGGCAGTTAGTTTTGATGTGATTGGGTATGCCAACGTGTGTTGGTACAAGGTGGCAGGGTGTATGGTAGAAGTTGGTGGGAGGGTGGGAGTTGGATCAGAGGAGGGAGTGGGGTCAGAATTGGGATATAAAATAAACAAATAAATTAATTAATTAATGAAGAAATAGAAAGAAACTTAAAATCCATTTAGAATAAATAGTGGCTTTATCAATTTTGGTGGAGAAACAGTTTGAAATGATTGTTCAGTGTTTGATGGAGCACGTTAGATAGCATGTGAAGAGGACCTTAGACATGGAGAATAAATTCTAGAATTTAGAGGTTTTTTTTTTTTTCTCCTTCTGATACTTCATTCTCTATTCAATGTGGAAATACTCAGAATTTTATTTTCATTTGTGGTAAATGGGGTTTATTCTACTAACAATACTTAACTGATCAGTTGACATTTTTAAGTTCTGGAGTGTTCCAAAATAGTTTTACATTTCACAATGTGTTAGTGAGACTCATGGCCAAACAATGATGTGAATGCCTGCTGATATGTGTCTCAAATCAGTAGTGTATCTATAAACTCTACTCAGGGTGAATGTTCTTTTGTGTGAAAACATAATGAGGCAGCTTCTTTTAGCAGGAACTTGACAGGTTCATTTAAGTCAACCATAACATATCCCAAGAATTTGGAAGATCTGCTACAGAGGAATCTGACCCAGTTTACATTTAAATTCTAGTGTATCTTGGTCCTGGTTATTTACAGATTTAATGTACACAGAAAGATACATGTAGGCTATATGATGATCTGAATATCCTCACAGTTCACTATTTACAGAGGGTCTGGAGCCACCTTATAGGTACTGAAGGACTACCGGGCAAGCACAGACTGAAGTTTAGCTCATTGGGCTTTGCAGACGTTTTCCTTGGGTTCTTATCAAGGACAGCATTGCTTCCATTTCTCATTTGTGGGACTCTCATCCACCTCCCTGAATCCATCTTTTTGTTTGTTTCTCAAGACAAGGTTTCATGTGGCTGGCTGCCCTTGAATTTATCATATTGTCAAACATGACCTTGAACTTCTGATCCTCTTATCTCCAACTTTCCAGTGCTGTGGTTTTAGGTATATGCTACCACATCAGATCCCAGTTCCCTGAGCATGTGTTCTCTCCTCATTTTCATAATCGAACAAATGTGTTATGACAAAAAGAATCACTTTTCATTACTGGTTATAGTTCCTGTCTCCCATTAAGGGAAACTTAATGGAAGCAGTGTCTTATATCCATTTATTTTTTTTTTTTTTTTGGTCCCACAATTTTGCATTCTGCATTTCTAAGGCAAATCTACTCCATAATCTCTGCAAGTACTCATTATGGGAAAGAGTTTCTTTGCTTTCCAAGTCTTGAGACATTAGATAAGAAACTCTCAGGTGTCTGAGGTGGTTGAAGAATAGATAGCTAGAGTCTCATAGTTAAATTTTGAGTTGTTTAGGAATCAAGAGGGTGTTCTGGATCTAAGAAGATATTTTTAAAATTGTAAGGCAAGTTAGTATGGAAGCTGAGTTAGATATAGAACTTTAAACTCATGGAGATGGTTAGATAGTAGAATGTTAAAGTCAGGTGCCAAATACATATGGACTGGACATTGGGAATATATGCTAAGCCATATAACTCTTATAATTGTGGCCTATTTATTTCTGTTGTTTTGTATTGTATTTATAGTTATAAGAAAAAGAACCATTTTTTGGACTTAAAGGGAGAGCTGTTGGGGGGAAACAGAAATACCTTAAAATAAAAAAAAAGGGAAGAGGATGGGGGTTGAGGGGGAGGAGGGTGGAAGGGTGGGACTGGAGGGGGGAGTAGAGAGGGGATTGTGATTGAGATGTAACTTGAAGAAATAAAAAATAAATTATTAAAAAAAAAGAAAGAAACTCTTGTTACCTGGTATCTTTTAAAGGAGAGAACTGTTATTTTGGCATTCCACATCAGGGTTTATCTCTTCTAAGTAACAATATCAAGTACGAAAGGGCTGTGTTTCAGATTTGGCTCAGCCCGCTGGTGACACAGGTGAAGGTGATTCACTATGCACCAGGTGAGAGGCCTCTGTGAAAACTGAGACAAGAGCATTGTGCCTGTGCTTAAAATGCTGTATCCTTCGAGAATGTGGATGAAGGCTCAGCAAACACAGCTGCGGGAGTTAGCATAGACATTTGTAAACAAATCCCTGATGATCAGGAAAATGAATAGATTTGCATGGTTCTGAAAAACACGGTTTGCTCAGTGAAACTTCCTTTCCTTTTCTTTTTATCTTTTCTTTGTGTGCAGGGTGGGGGAGGTTCGTGGGATGTAGGTCAGAATGTCCTTCAACTGATCACCTACCTGCATCAGCCTCCTGAGCACTGAAATTACAGATGGGTACCACAGTCAGTGATTTATTTTAATGTGGGATACTTGCTATCTTTTACTCCAGGTAGAACACTGCAAAGTGTTGCAAAATGAAAATATTAGACACTTTTCTTCTTTAATAACTTCTGAAATCACATTACTTATTTATTTACTTGTTTATTTGTGTGCACGTGTGTATGTGTGTGTCTGTGTGTGTGTGCGCGCGCACGCGCACGTACGCATGCGTGCACACATGTGGGTACCACTGTATACATGTGAAGGTCACAGGACAAATTTTAGGACTTCCTTCCATCATCAGTATCTCAGCTATCAAACTCAAATCCTCATTTTTGATGGCAAGAACTTATTATCTTCTGAGTCAGTGGTTCTCAGCATTCCTAATGCTGTGACCCTTTAATAAAGTTCCTTCCTCATGTGGAAGGAACTTTATTAAAGGACATTATTTTCATTGCTGCTTCATAACTAATTTTGCTACTATTATGAATCATAATGTAAATATCTGTGTTTCTAATGGTTTAGGTGACTCTTGTGAAAGCATTTTTTAACACCTAAGGGGTCATGACCCACAGATGGAGAACCTCTAGAGTCTAAGTATTCTTGCTAGTTCCTTGACCACTTTTCTTGAGGAAAGAAGTTATCTTTTAAAAATATGCAGACAAAGAAGAGTCATGAGAAAAGCAAATTGTACTGCTTTGGATGGAAAAATTCATATTCCTAAAGTATAGGCAGCCTTGGGTGAGGTTTACCCTTGAGAAAGTGGAATGTATTCCCAGTTATTCATAGAAATCTTTTGTCCAGGTGAACTGTCAAAATGTCTCCTAAGTGGGCAGTAGGTAGAAATAACAGATATTTTGATCTAATTAAAAATTACAGTTAGTCATTGTGCTTTTTGGGGTAGGTTGAAGGTAGCAAGATAGCCTGGAATATTAATTTTAGTTTATTATATATTTTTAAAATGTTTGTTTATTACCTTGTTAGTCTCCATTGCCACACCCTCCCTCCACCCCCTCCTGGGGCCCTCCCTCCCACACTCTACCCCCTCTCCCATTCTTCCATGCCTCTGGTGTGGGGTGTCTCCATGTATCAGCCCCCATCAGTTCATTAGTCACATGAGGTCTAAGAGCTTCCTCTTGCACAGGAGGCATTCACGGCAGTTGCACTAGGGCGGGGCGTCCCACTGACAGGTAACCAAGTCCCTGTTCCTGTTCTTTTGGGTCTTTTGATTATATCATGGTTATCCTATACTATAATGGCTAAAATCCAGTTATAAGTGAATCTATACCATGTATATCTTTCTGAGTCTGAGTTAGCTCATTCATGATGAGCTTTTCTAGGTCCATCCATTTGGCTGCAAATTGTATGATTTCCTTGTTTCTGATAGCTGAGTAGTATTCCACTGTGTAAATATACCACAGTTTTTGTTTGTTTGTTTTGTTTTAAATCTATTTTTTGGTTGAAGGACATCTGGGTTGTTTCCAGTGTCTGGCTATTACAAATAAAGCTGCTATGAACATAGTTAAGGAGATGTCCTTGTAGATTGGTGAGGAATCTTTTGCATATATGCCCAGGAATGGTATGGCTGGGTCTTGAGGTAGAGCTATTCTAAGGTTTCTAAAATATCTCCAGACTGATTTCCATAGTGGTTGTACAAGTTTGCACTCCCAGCAGCAATGTGGGAGTGTTCCCTTGCCAGCATATGCTGTCTTTTGAGTTTTTGATCTTAGCCATTCTGACAGGAGTGAGATGGAATCTCAGAGTCGTCTTGAGTTGCATTTCTCTGATGATTAAGGATGTTGAACATTTCTTCACATGTACCTTGGCCATTTTAGACTTTTCTTTTGTGAATTCTCTGTTTAGATCTATTCCCCATTTTTTGATTGGGTTACTTGGTTTTCTGGTGTTTAATTTCTTGAGTTCTTTATAGATTTTGGATATTAGCCCTCTGTCAGATGTGGGGTTGGTGAAGATCTTTTCCCAATTTGTGGGCTGCCGTTTTGTTTTAATGACAGTGTCCTTTGCCTTACAGAAGCTTTTCAGTTTCATGAGGTCCCATTTATTAATTGTTGGTCTTAGGGCCTGACCTATTGGTGTTCTGTTCAGGAAGTTATCACCCATGCCAATAAGTTCCAGGCTTTTCCCCACTTTCTCTTCTATTACATTTAGTGTGTCAGGCCTTATGTTAAGGTCTTTGATCCTCTTGGACTTAAGTTTTGTGCAAGGTGATAATGGGTCTACTTACATTCTTTTACATGTTAATATCCAGTTAGAGCAACACCATTTGTTGAAGATGCTGTCTTTTTCCAATGTGAGTTTATTATATTATTTATTACTTGTTCATTACTTCTCCAATTTAAATTAGGTTTATGATGTTTATCTTGAGAATTCACTGCTGTTTGCTTTAGGAAATTAATATGATTTGCAAATTGGGTTGGCATGAAATATATGAAATTTAGAATAAAAATGATTTATTCCAAATTCAAAATTTATTGGAGTAAATTGAGATTTTGGTAAGTCTGAATGACTGCTCCAGGGACCACACAACAATCTACTAACAAAGAAGGCAGCAACTTGGTTCTATAACCCTCCATGTAGTACTTTTTCTGCTGTTCGTATTGGCTTATATACATAGTGATTGTGTTTCCACACAAATCCACACATATCTGTGTTGGGCCACAGATTGGTAATGTATGTGCTTGTACCCCTTTCTCTAATTTACTAAGCATTCTTTTATAGAGTTTAAATATACTTTCAAAATAAAAATTTATTATGCAATCTTTTCTATTTTGTAGGGCAAAATAAAGATTACCCCATGTAAACCCAAATTCTTTGTAGGTACAACTCCTAATTACAAGATAATATCATTTTTTGTTTTGTTTTTCAAGACAGGTTTCTCTGTGTAGCTTTGGCTGTCCTGGAACTCTCTGCAAACCAGGCTTGCTTAGAACTCACAGAGATCTACCTGCCTCTGCCTCCTGAGTGATGGGATCAAAGGCATGTGTTACCACTGCCTAGCAGTATCATTTCTTAAGTAAAACAAAAGATCAACAAACAACCCCTCCAAAAAAAACCAACAAAACAAAATAAAACAAAGAACTTTCCCCTACTAATGAAAAGTAAGAATGATGCTAATATTTTATAAGATGAAGAACCACAGTACAAGGAGCGTCTGGTAGAAGGAGGCTAAAGAAACCATTGATCAGTAGATTCTAATTAGCTATCAGATGGAATTAAAAATTTTTGGTGTGCTATTGCACAGCAGCATGACTACAGATAACAGTAATGTAAAGTATATTTTAAAGCTAGGAGAAAACATTTTGAATCCTGTATTCCTACAGAAATAATAAGTGAGGAGACAGACTAATCTGATGTAAAAACTATGTAATATATAAAGGTATCAAAATATTACATGGTATTTCATCATCATGTATAATTTTATGATTTTATACACCAATAAAAATAAAGTTTTAGTTAAACATTTTATTCTCAGACTAGAGTTGTAGAAATAAAATTATTAGATCAAAAGGTAAGATATTTTACTCATTGCTTTTCCATTCGTTTGTGTCAGTTTCCAGTTATAATGCATGAAAGCGTTCATTTTTCTACAATTTCACCAACACCTTAAAACTTGCTACTCTATTGGGCAGAATAACTTCCATTAAAATAATTGCCACTTTGAGTTTTTCACACTAACCTTCTCTGTGTGATACTAAACAAAACAAAGCAATTCTTACCCACTTATTTTGTAGAAAACAGCAGCTCTCACTTAAGATGAAATCATGGGGTAGCTGCAGAAAAATTGGGTTACTTATTCATTCTTATCTCAAAGCCAAGTTGATAGATTTCCTTTAGAAACTGAACTGTTGAGTGTGTGTGTGTGTGTGTGTGTGTGTGTGTGTGTGTGTGTGTGTGATGAAGTGATCACTTAATTGAGATCTTGGAATGCAGAAGCCAACTAGGCTTTGAACAGCTCAGGGCTGGAGAGTTATTTCCTTTAATACATATTTATTTACCTTTTTGTTTGTTCACACTTATCTGCTAATTCATATAACCTACTGAGCCAGAATTGCTTATTATTAGAGTAAGAACATCTGTTTGCCAAATACTGGGAATATAGTTCTTTTGTAGACACAGCTTCTCAGTACTTCAGACATTGTTTTAGTTTTGTTTCGTTTTGATAGACCACAGGAGAGTGTGGTACTTATCTTAGAGAGGCAAAACTAACTTCAAGAAATAAAGACTTTGGAGACACAGACAAATGAAGAATCACACAGCTTCTTGTGCAAGTAACATAATTTCCCAAAGCTTCCATTTATCTTCCTTGTCTGATGAATTGAGGTAACAATAGGAGCTATATCTTATAGCTGAAGAAGAGTAAGATAGGCATTGTAAATAATGCTGTTGCCTCTCCATACATCAGCAGATAAAAGTGGTAACTATCATCACCCTCATCCTACTTATCATTGCATTCTTTTCCCCACTTTCACCTCCTTTTTATCTCTTTAGCTGTCTGACTTTGTGCTATCAATTACGTTTTCTTCAACTATTGAACCAGGTAGCTCTATCACTTTTTTCTGTTCATTTGTTCATCAACAATTATTCATCTTGAACAAAACATATGAAGTCCGGATGCAAGGATTCCATGTGCTTGTGATAATCAAATGAGAAAAGAGACATACATCTGCAATGCTGAGGTATTGTTATGGGGACAAATGTAATAAGAAACTTAGCTGTGTCTTGTGGAAGTAATTAAATTATTTAACAGTATTTAAATTATATTTAATACGTCGGCAGTGTTAATCCTTAACCTGCCATTATAAATAAACATACACACCTGATGGATTTTATCAAGCCTTTGCCTAGATTGTGCAATCTTAGCCCATTTAAGCTAGCCCTTAATTCTACTCTCCAAATATGACCCCATATATACATGTGTCCTGGGCTGTTCTCCACACTATACTGATGTTCCAGGTCATCTACCATCTACCCCATTGTGTGTGTTCTCCTCCCTTCTAACCAAGACCCTTTCTGTCTGCCCCAGAAGCCTTTGAACCTTTGCACTGCCAGCCTTTCTCTCCGCTCAATCACAGGCCTTGACATTTTATTAAAACCAATTAGAGACAATGATTAGAAAGCAAGGTAACCCAGCATTACATGATTATAGAAGCAGGGCTCTGGGAGCAGGTTAATTAACATTTAGAATGCATATCCTCATGCCATCAGTGTCTAGAGATAGAAGTAGGATTACATAGGTAGGAAGTAGATTATTATTTGTCCTGGCTACAACTTGAAACAAAGTAGAGTCATTTTAGAAAAGACACTCTCAACTAAGAAAAGAGCTCCATAAGATTTGCCAGAGACAAGCAACATCTGCTTACCCTAATATAAGAGATAGATAGGGCCTCTTCAAAAACCTCGAGAGATCTTCAGAATATGGCATTCAAAGATGTTTCGTAACTTTAGTTTTTTTATATCAAGTCATATCAACTCCTGACAGCACCCCCTATTCTCCTCCAAGTAGAAGATGAGCATCGAAGAATCTCCAGTGGGAGATGATTGAATTAGTCGCAAGCCTATCTCTTGATAGGAAAAGCCCCTTGCCCCAACTGTAGACAGAATGCTGTCCAAAACGGACAAAACCTGGAAGCAGGTAAGTCGACAGCCTAGCTCTGCCAAGACAGGGTAGGTAAGTCCTTCATAACCCCTGCTCTACAATCAATATCTGTCAGAGAAGCGGGGCCAAATGACTGAAGAGCGATGCTGTAATGTATGGAGAGAAAATGGGAACTGTCCAGGCAGTCACTGGTATGTCATTTCTTAGTTTGGGAAGCTGCAGACCCTGTACTTCCTATAAAATCAGATATATTTATCCCTCTCAGGTCTCTGAGGTGATTGAAGAACAGATAGCTACAGTCTCATAATTAAATTTTGAGTTGTTTAGGAGTCAAGAGAGTGTTATACATCTAAGAAGATACTTTTAAAATTGTGTTGCAATTAGTATGAATGTTGAGTCAGATATAGAACTTTAAACTCATGGAGATGGTTAGATAGTAGAATGTTAAAGTCAGGTACCAAATACATATGGACTGGACATTGGGAATGTACGTTAAGCCATATAACCCTCATAACTGTGGCCTAATTTCCTCTGTTGTGCTGTATTGTATTTATTATTATAAGAGAAAGAGTTATTTGTTGGACTGAAAGGGGAAATGTAGGGGGAAATAAGATATACCTTAAACTTAAAAGAAAAAAAAAGGGAAGAAGATGGGGGGTTGAGGGTGGGAGGGTGGGACTGGAGGGGGGAATAGGGAGGGGACTGCGATTGAGATGTAACTTGAAGAAATAAAAAAATTAAAAAAAAAAACAAAAAAACACTGAAAAAAATTTTATTTTGGTCAACTTTGATATTAAAAAAAATAAAATAAAATTAGCGTTTGATGTGGGAGAGCCCAGATCATTGTGGGTTTTACTACCCTAGGGCAGGTGGTCCTGGGATATATAAGAAAGGAAGTTAGGCAAGCAATGAGGATTAAGCTAGTCAGCAGCATTCCTTCATGTTTTCTGTATTAGTTTCTGCCTTAGGTTCCTGCACTAATTTGCCTAAATGATGGACTACAAGCTGTAAGATGAAACAAACCATTTTCTACCAAAGTTGCTTTTGTTCATAGTATGTCCCCTGTATCAGTTCCTGCCTCAGGTTCCTGCCTTGATTTCCCTAAATGATGGACTACAGGCTGTAAGATGAAATAAACCATTTTCTACCAAAGTTGCTTTTGTTCATAGTATTTATTTCAAAGAATTAAAAGTCTTGTGACATTATTTATGAAAATGGTAAAAACCTCTGACAAATTACATTTGAGCAGTAATGAACAGAGTAACAAAAAAGAAAGTTAACATCTCAGTGGAAGAAGCATTTGGCATTTTTAAGCTGGAGAAGGTGCATGTCAGGAACAATCCAACAGAAGAGAGAAAGGTGATATGATTAGAAAATTATGGGCTGAGGAATATAAGGAAGTCATATGTGCCTTTGTAGACCATCATGAAAACTTCTAGTTGTTCATGTATGAGATGAGGATTTGCTAGCCAATGGTAAATAGAGGAATACTCAACCAATGGTAAGTAGAGGGACCCAATAGTGGAGACTAATTTAACAGTCAGGTAAAAGAAGGTGGTGCCTGAACCTGGTTGCCATGGTGACTGGTTGGATTCCTGAGATTTTATAATACATATAAGGGCCATGATTTTTTAATTAAAATATGTTTTCATACATCATATTTTGATCACAATTTTTCCTTGCAGATCCTCCTCTTTTTCCCACACTTCTTCCAACTTTATGGTATTTTTCTTCCTTTGTTTAAAAAACAGACAGACAAGTAAAATAAACAAACTAGAATAAAACGAAACAAACATAGAAAGGAACAAGAAACACATACACAGGCAGACACACACAAACACACACACACAACCTGTAAAAACACAAAACCAGAAACCATAATATACAATCAAACATTCGGAATGGTAAAAAGCAAAGCAAAACAAAACAAAACAAGCAAACAATCAAAAACACTAAAACAAAGCAGTACAAGGCAAAGCTTTTCAAAAAACATCATGGAGTTCATTTTTTGTGTTGGCCATCTATTGGTAGGCACAGGACCTGACCTTAATTGTGGTTTGTATGCTCAGTGAGACTCCATTGTAGAAAAGTAACTTTTCCTTTGCTAATAGTTGCCAATTGCAGACAGCTCCTTGGTTAGGGGTGCCATGATTTTTAATGCACCAACCTTCTAAAGAGGTATAAAGCCAGAAGTTGTCTATTCTTTTGTGTTTTCAATGGCCATGCTTACTCTTTCCATTTTGTTGGTGTTATCTGCTATAATTCTCACATCTTCTCTCATTGTCATTCTCCTCCCTTCATTTGCCTCTGACCTTTACTCTTCCACTCTTTAAATTCTTCTCCAAGATTATTCCATACTGGAGAACCAACCTGTTCAAGAGGGCCCTTATTCCTTTTCTTCCTTTAGAGGATGAATTTCCCTGATTCTAATGGCCTGCCTTTGTTATGGTTACACTTTGGTTTTAAATAGTGTTTTGTGAAATTACAATAGGGAGATGGTCTCTTAGCTTCCCCAATTTCTTTTAGGAGGCTAATAGTAGTAGCTGTTGTGGACATGACATACTGACTCACCTCAGGCCCAAAGCATACACTTGGATGAATTTAAAATGCTCATATGAATTGCAGGCCTTTTGGTGAGGCATTTATGCAGTTATATAACAGGCGTGGGGGCATGACTGTCAGAAGCCTATTCAATTCATGTCATTTTGCTCTTCTTTTGTCTTTGCATATTTGATTTATCTACATGTCTTCAGAATCCATGTCTTCTTGCCCATCTCTATGTTTGGTACAAATGTGAGAAAATCTATCTTTATCAGTGATTATCTTTGGAGCCAGCTGCTTGCTGTTCTTTCTGCTAGGAAAGCCCTTCTGATCATATGGACAACTTGTACCTCATTTTATTTGGTTTCTACTTGATTGTCCCTTTACCTAAAATGCCCTTTGTTTTGTTTTTGTTTTGGCCATCCCATCTAACGTAGCCTGCTGTTAACCTCTCTTTACTCCTTGACTTTCATTTGTGTGTCTGGATTTGCATGCTAACCTGTGTTGCTGCCTATTACTAGACTCGGGATCCTGATTTTTTAAATGTCATTTTGTTTCCTGTCATATACATCCAGAACCTAGGACAGTGTTTAACTTAGAACAGTTGATGAAAGTTATTCCATTAATAGCAGAAACAGTGAACTGGGTGAACAGGTTCACTTATAGTATTAATAGAAACAATTCCAGAAGCAGCCAGAAAGTATTTAAAATATAAGAAAAGGCCCAACTCAGACTTGGTAGAAAGCAGAAGAGGCTGAATCCCAACGGCTGAGCTGGGTTTACCTGCCTTGAACAAGCTCATATGGTACCATAAGCATCACCTGCTCCAGCCACAAGGAACTGTTTGTGCTGCTCACAGTCCTTCCTTTGACATTGTGCTGAATGCTGTCTAAAAAGAAGAGAGTATTCTCGGATGATTATAATTTATTCCTTGAGTCTGAGAAGTAGTATTTGAATGCTACTGAAAAACATCAAACCCGAAAACCAAAACGGTGAAGACTGCTCCCTCAGAATTATCCCTAAAGCTTTGGCAACTAAATGGTCTCCATGGCAGCAGGTGCATCCTCAGTAAAAGCGTCTGCATCCACTGGGGTCAGTGCCATCCTTTCAATGCCTGCAGAGCTACTCGAGAAAACACTATGTATTCTCTCCTCCTCTCTCACTGTCTTAGAGAAGCATGCTTCTGCAGATTGTAAGAAAGCCAGGATCTATTTTTCAGTGGGGGTGGTTGTAAATATTCCTTCTGGATCTGTTCATCAGGTGATTGCTAGCCGTTGGGAGGTGCTTGATGAAGATTGTTTGTGGTTAGAGACCAACTTATGCGCTGTGGCTAAAAATGCTTCTTCCACTCAATAGACAGCAGTGGGATATGAGACTGCACATAGCCCGGGCTAAAAATGAAGTGGAATCCTCTCTTGAACCTTTGGTGTCACGCATGAGTTTTGCTTCCTTTCAGTAACTGGTTAAGTAAAAAAAGGCTTGAAGATTATTTCAATATTCCATGGAACACATTATTTGATGATAAAGACCCATAAAACACTTGTAGTACTCCAGGCTCTGCTAAATGCTGTTTCTATCTATAAAAGATTCTGTTGAAGTTCCCCCGTCCTTCATATTAGCCCAACAAACAGAAAGCTTCAGAATATAAAAATTTTGACAAGTTGGAGAAATGGTTCAGATAAATAGAACATCTTGCAACTGTAATTTGAAAAGCAGTGAGTTGCAATGGGTAGAACAATTAAAGAGCATCATGGATTTTGGTATTTGATAGTTTTGAAGTGGACACAAGCTGGCTCTGCAATGTTCGCATAGCACTTAACTCCTGAGGTCTTAATTCACACGTTTATAAAACTGAAGGACTGTCTTACTCAGAGGTGTCCAGTAGAGCTTTCTCTGATGGTGGAAATATTTGTATCTGTACTGTTCAATGGGCGCCACCACAGCCATATGTGCACATGGGAAATGTAATTACCACAGCTAAGAAGCCAAATTTTCACTATACAATAGGCTTAGTATAAGTATTATTTTAAACCTTCTTTGCTTATCTATATTCTCATGGGGTAGACAAAACTCATCATTTACCATTAATAATAATAAAAACCCCCTCAAGATATATGTGTTCCTTTGTAGCTTCCCTACTGTTAAAAGATGGGACTGTAACCCAGTTTTACCCACTAGTATGCACCCATATTAGACTTTAAATAGAAGGTAATTGTGCAAAATTTAGAACTAGAAGAAAATATGCACTCAAGCTATAACTTTAAATTTGTAGGGCAAAGATAGCAGTACTTATGGGAAAGCTGTGGGTCAAAGTTGCTGATGATAGAAGTGAATTCTTTTTCCTTTCTTTGATAGAGGGAGTAAACTTTTCTCTTAATCTTTCTGTTACATGAATTTTCTGTGATCATTAGTACTATGAAAACCTTCTTACTCAAGCCAGGTTTTAAGCCTGCTTCTTTAACTTCTTAAGAATTGTAAAAATTACCCAAGTATATTTTCTTATTTTTTAAAATACAAAATTGTCTACTTTAGCAATTTGAGATCCACACCTGTTATGGTTTAAGGGGGGACAGAATTTAATACTAATTACAAAGTAATATTTCTATTTAATCATGTATAACCTGTTATACAGAGTATAACACTGCTCTGTAAACAAAGGGAGGCAAGGTCTGATTTTACAATGGATGATAGTTCATCTGAATCTTAAAGACAATTGCCCAAGTGCAGAAGGAGAGAACACAGCAATAGAAGAAAGTGCTTGTTCCAAGCCTCAGAAGTATGACAGAGTATGTAACATTTTGCCTAAAATGACAGAGCTCTGCTCAGGCAGAAGACAGAAACACCAAATAAAAGACACACTGGAGTTTATTGAGGAGACTGGCTTTATTTTATAGGCTAAAAGCACCCAGAAGGTGAGTGGCATTATCAAGGCTGACTTCAGGAAGCATATTGGAGTGTACAGAATCTGATGACAGGAATTTGGCTAAAAGATCTGTGTAATTTTCCAGGAACAGAGATTAAGGATGCACAGTAAGTTTGGCAAAAGAAAAGTATTAGAGAAACTTAACCCACATGCTCTAGGCTTTGTTATTTCTTGTTTTTATTTATTTATATATTTTACATTTATTTCTGCAAGTTGCATCTCAATCATAGTCCCTTCCCACCTTCCCCTTCAGGTCCCACCCTCCTTACCCTCTTCCCCCTTACCCTCCTATCTGCTTTTTTGTTTGTTTGTTTGTTAATTTAAGGTGTATCTTTTTCCTCTCCACAGATCCCTCTTTTGGTCCAATAAAAGGCTCTTTTTCTTGTAACAATAAATACAATACAAAACAATAAGAATAATTAGGCCACAATTATGAAAATTATAATGTATAACATACATTTCCAATGTTCAGTCCTTTTTAAGCAGCATCTGATATTCTCCTTTCAAAACAATTCTGATTATTTTATTTGCTTTTCTTTCCTTAATGAGAAGGGCCATTGAAACTGCAGATAATGCATCTAACTGAATCAAATATTGTTTGTTCGTTTCTGGTTAGAAGTGACAGTTACAGCAGATTTCAGTCTTTCAAAGTACATGCAGAGTACAAAGTGAACTCCCAGGATATGGCTGAACTGGCCTTACCATATTTACTTTTCCCTCCTCTTAGGGTAGCCATATGCCTTGAGCTTCCTCCTTACCTTGTCTTGTATCTTTATATGCATCTCAATTTCTTTTAATTCACTTGGCTTTCTCATAGGCAACGACTGACCTCAACATTTCTTTACTATTTCCTTCTTATCTGCAAATTTTCATTTACTTTCTTACATGAATTGATAATTGAATAGGGATATCTTGTCTCATATCCATTTAGAAATAAAGTTATTTTATCTACAATGATTTCCAATATAAACCAATAGAGAAATATGAATGAACAGAATTAGATATTGATGGCATTGATCAATTATTTATTAATATAATATTATTAATATTAATAATTTCCAGATTATTTAATAATTGAAAAAGAGCCAGAAACTTATGAGTAAAATTGAAATATCATACTAATGTCCATTTCAATGTCACAGACTTCTCCAAAGGACAAGAATTTTTTGTTGATTGGTCTGTTCCTTGAATCTAACACAAGCTTTGGTAGAGCTGATCCAAAGATTACTAGCATGAATATTTGTGAAGTGTTCTATATCTTATAAAAGGAGTCCTTATATTATGTTTCTATCCTTCTAAATTCCTATGTTCATAAAAATAATAGTGAACAATATAATACTTTATAATCTTAAATACCCACAACAAATACATTATATCTTAGACCTGTGTGGTATTATTTGAAACTCTGTCTCTTATAACATTTCTGCCCCCTGTTCTGAGATATTCCCTGAGTTGTAGGTGCCTGTGTTGTGTTGTAGAAAAAGAAATATATCCAAAACTTGTGTGGAATCACAAAAGACTCCAGATAGCCAAAAACCCTGAAGAAAAGGAGTAACGAAGGCAGGATTATCATTTCCTATTTCAAGACATATTATAGAATCATAAAGAAAAAAATAGCATGATAGTGGCACAAAAAAAAGACTTGTAGACCAATGGAACAAAACAGAAGACTCAAACTTCAGTGAACATAATTAATAACAACAGTCTTATATATGGCAATGAGGCAAAAAACATACACTGGAAAAAAGATAGGCTCTTCAACAAATGGTGATGGGAAAAGGATGTTCACACTCAGAAGTTTGAAATTAAACCCATATCTATTACCTTACATAGAAATCAACTCCAAATAAATCAAATACCAAATTATGAAACTTAAAACACTAAAACTATTTGAAAAAAAAAAAACATATGGAGTACCCTACATGATAAAAGGGTAGAAAACCACTCTCTAAATAAGACCCATTTATTCAGGAACGAAGGCTAACAATTGGCAAATGGGACCCCATAAACCAAAATGGTTTTACATAGCATAAGAAACAATTAAATAAAAAAAGGCTCACAGAGTAGGAGATAATCCTTACCCATTATACCTTTGGTGAAATATTAATATCCAGAATATATTAAGAACTCAAAAAACAGAGTCAATCAAACAAATGATGTGATTAAAGAGTGGGCTATGGGTGAGAATATGTTCTTAATCAAAGCCTGTGAGAGGAAATGTTGTAGAAGAACCTGCAGATTGTTTCTGACTTGAAATTCCTAAAACCTTAAACCTAGAATTTGTTTGCAAATATCTATCACAGGTCAGATGATAGAGGTTTGGAATCAGATGAGTTTAATTACTTAAGAGATGAGATTAGCATCTTGGGCATTCATTATGTCAGCTATTATCAATAAGGCATATTAATAGAAATACATGGTGCTTTCCTTTTATAAAGGTGAAATTGGCCTCTTTTTTGCGTCTTTTCTAAGGTGAGGTCTGGTGTTTATAGTTTTCTCTAATGGTTCAAGGCTGACCTCATCTTCAATTACTACAAACCTCATCAACATTTTTGTGTTCATTTATTCACTTATTAGTTCACTGCTTCATTTATTGATTGATGATTTTTAAATCACCAGCTAAAGAATTATGGCTTCTCGGACACATTATAAAAATTTAAAGGTAATAGTGAAAGCATTAATATTCATATACTAATTACACCTAGAAACCATGAGTAAAATTATCACCATGTGCTAGGGAAGGGATAGGGGGTACAGGGTGGGAGGGCAGGACTGGGAGGGGTGGAAAGAGGACGAGGGAGATCTATCCTGAAGTAATAAATAAATATTTTAAAAAAGGCATTTCAACACCTTAAAAGTAGAAGAGATATCAGATCATCTTTGGACTGTTGAAAAACATTGAAGTATATGTTTTCCAATACCACTACAGAAAATCACAACCAATAAAAAAAATCAGAATGCAGAGTTATGGAGCTGAGTCCTTATGGATAGATACATCTACAGAGCTCTCCTTCATCTAAGGCCAAGTGAATATTATGGAGAAGGAAATAGAAAGACTATAAGAGTCAGAAGATCAGTGAATTTGATATGAGATTGTCTTCTAGGAATATCAGAACTAAAACCCATAATGTGTCACCAACATGACTGCCCAAATGTAAGCTGACTCAAGGATGGCACAGGGGACATGCCAAAGTGGATGGGGAAAATGCAGCAAGGCCTCAACCTTACACAAAGAACTATAAGCACCTGAGGATTGCTCTTGTTCAACTGCCTTTCCTTGGGATAGGATTTCTGGAGAGAGGAATCTAGATGAGAAGCAATATGAAAGACTTTTTCAGTGTTAAAACTTTTGACACATATATTTGATATATTATATCATATTGTAACTCCTTCCTGACCAATTGCTGTCTGTCAAGAATAACTGGGCATCATTTCTTCATGAGATTAACAGTGAGAATAAAGTAAAATGAGGATATTCTGTTCTCTAGGGTTTCTCTAATCAATCCCAAGTACTTCATTTTTTTATCCATAGTAGTTCAGGATTAATGCATACATAGCCTGTGTATGCATCTGTTAAAGTGCATTAAACATTACACAGAAGTTGTCAGCAAGGGAAAGAGCTCACAACACTAATCACCATGTGATTTACCTAAAGCAAGCTGCAATTGAAACTCTTAATAAGGTGTATTTCTAACTAGCCTTATTTGACATCACTGGGTGCAATTTCTTATAAGCAATTGCTCTCTGGATTAGATAAATTTGGGATCAGAGCTGATTACATCATGTTAAGTCAAATTTCATTCAGGTAGAAACTGGCTTCAAAAGGTCAGGCTTGGGAATTGAGCAAAAATATCAAGAGTTGCACAGCCTGTAGTTAGTGTCTCTTTGATTGGAACTAGACATTCATGTTTTGATGCTAAAATATCAACAAATACAATCAGAGAAATAGCATTCTTAATTTCTAAAGTCCAACATGGCATTTTAAAGCGCAGTGGGCAATGCTCCTAGAGTCTAATGGATGTGGTTGAGCAGATGGAGCATAAAAAGACAAGCTGTGTTCTAGGTTATTTTCAATGCAGTACTGTTGTCTTGAGAACCAGTCATCCTATTGGACTTCTAAAACCACTAGCAAATCAGAAATGCAGAGGAACATGCCAGTATTAAGTTTTATCGTTAAACATTCCAAGGAAAGTGACTCATTTAAAACCAAGACATTTCTTATGGAACTACCAATTTAGTTAATAAAGGGAATAATGGCTTTTGAAGGTAAATTATGCTCAAATGAGGTTCTTATGTCATTCTAATCCTATAAATGGCTCCCAAAGCATGTCTACACTGATGAAACAATTACAATGGCAATGACTTGGCATTTTGTGTCATCCAAGAGTATGATGTCAGAAAAGGAGAAACTAAACTTCCTAGGGTAAGTTAACTCGTATCAGATGATAAACGAAAGGACCTCAGAACTTCTGTTCAGTTCTGAAGTCAGATATCAAACACTTGAATCCCCCTTGCCACCAACTGACAGGGGAGTAAGGAATCATACTTTCCTTAGTTTCTGTCACAAATCCTAGGCAGTCTCTCCTATGTGTCCTATGTGTTTGGTATTTTAAGACTGTATTTAGCATTTTGGAAGTGGGGAGAACACAGGGAGAAGAGAAACTACACAACTGAGTACAGCAGAATACAGGGTGAGGTAGGGTTACAGAAAACAGATAACCCACTCAAGAGGTCTTCACAGTCCCAGCTGCTTCTTTCACCATGTCTTAAAGATTGACCCAAGAATTTATGTCTTCTTGCCTCTACTTTTGCCAATGGTTACCATTTCTAAAGAACAGGTGGTACCCTTTCATTTTTATTTAAATATATGATGAGAATACTTCTGCTTTCAGACATAGGAAAGTAACAAGGATCAAACTTACTATTCTACCTTAAACGGCAAACACTGACAAAATGTATGAGACAACTGTTTCAGCATCAGTACTCAGAAAACTCAGAAGAGTGATCTCAAGAGAAGAAAACAAATGGAGTGAACTTACACTTGCTTTAACTCACTATCTAGATAGAACATTCAGCCTAAGGTAAAGAACTAGGGCAAAAGAGGAAGAGGTGGAGAGAGAGAGAGAGAGAGAGAGAGAGAGAGAAAGAGAAAGAGAGAGAGAGAGAGAGAGAGAGAGAGAGAGAGAGAGAGAATCATGCAACACAGAAGTCCTTCCCCAACCCTCTTCTTGGGTAGAACAAAATGTAGAATAGAAAATTCAGAATATTCAGTTGAGGAAAAAAAAACATAAGCAAAAGAAAAGATTCCACAATAGCATCTTAAATTATAGAAGGAAGAACTTAACGGCAACAGCATCAACAACACACAAACAAACAAAAAACAAAGCCAAAAAAAAAAATCAAGAGGCTAATACTAGAATATAAAACATCAAAATAAGATGTAAAGGTGAATTAAAAAGCCCAGGAAATAACAAGATATTAGAATTCACCTTTACAAAACTGAAAGGATAAATCTGAAACCAAATTAGAATCCAAGTTATTTAGACACACACACACACACACACACACACACACACACACACACACACACAC
>CAJQZJ010000670.1:1483665-1502200 GCA_907164525.1 Lophiomys imhausi | reverse complement strand
CACACACACACACACACACACACACACACACACACACACACACACACCAACATACCAGAATGTGTTAACATTTACAAAGCATAACATTGCATAATAAAAAAGAATTGAAAAGAAAATAGATACTGAAAATTTTAAGTTACCACAAAATAATCAAGAAGTCAGGTTTTATGTAAGTTATTGATTTTAATGGAAAAGGTACAACAATTTTAGATATTACAGTAGAAAGTGAAAGTTGCTTTAAGTCACCTTCTATAAAGAAAATAATAGCGGGTAGTTTGACATTTTCTTCAGCAAACAATTAAGAGTGTTCTAGAAAGAGAGATGGCAAAAAGTCTGGCCAATTTTCTTTTTATTTGTTTTGTAAAATAAGCAAGCAGTTTCAGAAACCATCATGTTAGAACTTTATAGCGGTAGAAACTTTAAAGACTATGTATAAATACAAACCAATATAACTATGTCAAAGTTTTAAAGATTTTGTTTGAGTTTATGTGTGGTTTGTGTGTGTGTATGTCTGTGTGCATACATATGTGTGTATATGTGTGTATGTCTGTGTGCATACATATGTGTGTATGTGTGTTCATATATATCCAACAGTTATGGAGTGAAACATCTTCTCAATGACTATCATGAACCTTAACAATCAGGAAATTTATATTTAAACTTAGAATGTTTCAACTACTTGGAATTTCATGGAAGATCATGGATGGATCCAGGAGTTTGCCAATACTTCCCATTATGTTTGGTGCCATTTGCATATATTAAATTTATCACTCTACATGCGCAAGCTCTGCTTATACTTGACGAAGAGGGTAGAATGGGTCTTATATCTAGACACCTTTTCAAGGAAAGACTAGGAGACTACCTGTGTCAGTCCCTGAAACAGGATCTAGGTTGATTTGGCAAAGAATGTGTGGTCTCAGGTAGGCAAAGTGTGGCACAGAAGAGAGGCAGAAGCAGTTTCCTCAGGCTTCTCTTAGTGCAAAAGACAGGAGCACGGCGTCACTGAAAGTACTTATAGAGTCATGGACTAGAGGAACTATTATTAGTCCAGGGTAATACAGCAATGTAATGTCATAAAAATGTGTGGTGGCTACTGTTGTATGTATTTAAATATAAAATTTATTTTTGACATATGGAAGAATTACAATTACAGAAAAAATTGCAAATCTTATAAACAATGTATCAGAAATGCATATTGTCAGTGATGGGAATTAAGAACTGAATATGCAAGCATGATCATTTTTCTCACATTCAAAAGCAGGAGATCGATTATTCTGCCTAAAACTGAATCATGTAGTTGAAAATAAGTCATGATTATAGACTTTAAATTAATTAATTAAATTTACATTATATCCCAATCATAGCTTCTCCTCCCCTTTCTCCCCCAAGTCCCTTTCTTCTCCTTTCCCTCTCTTCATGATCCATCCCTTTCTCCTTCGAGAAGGGGAGCCTGCCCATGGGTACCAACCTCCTTGAATTATCAAATTGCTGTAGGACTAGGCACACCTTCTATTGAGGCTAGATAAGGCAGCTCATTTGGAGAAATGAGATCCAGTGGCAGGCAACAGAGTCAGAGACAGCCCCCACTCTTGCTGTTAGGAGTTCCACATGAAGACAAGCTGCAAAACTGTTACATATGTGCAGAGGGTCTATGTCTATCCCATGCATCTTCTCTGGTTGGCTGTTCAGTCTCTGCGGACCTCTATGGGCCCAGGTTACTTGATTTTGTAGCTTCTCTTGTGGTGTCCTTTGTCGCGTCCCCCTCGACCAGCAAGGATGACGCAACTCGCAAAAGCTCTTCTCCAGCAGTTTATTCAGGTCCCTTGAAAACAGTCTTCCGAATCCCCGGGCAGACCCAACCCACAGGCTAAATAATAAATGAACAGCCAATCAAGTAAAGCCACGTGGTGCTATCTTAGAGGCCCACGTATGCGGAAGCAAGCCAGATCAGCGGTCTTAGCCAAATATGGACTTGTTTACCACCGAGAGCGCTGGTGGAAGGCGGAAACCGGCACCATCTTTAGGGCGCGGCACATCGCAGCTCTCTACAGTCCTTAACTTCTCTTACTCCTTCAATCCTCCCTCCCCATCTTTCACAGTATTCCCCAAGCTCTGCCTAATGTTTGGCTGTGGATTTAATTTGTTTCCATCAGTTGCTGGGTAAAGCCTCTCAGGTGACAGTTATGTCATGGTTCCTGTATGCAAGTATGGAAGAATATCATTAATAGAGCCAGGGTGGGCTCTATCTCATGAGTCTGAAGTTGGGCCAGTCATTGGTTGCTCAATTCCTCAATTTCTGTTCCCTCTTTGTCCCTGCATACCTTATAGACAGGAAAAATTGTGGATCAAAGGTTTTGTGGCTAGATTGGCATCCTCATCCCTCCATTTGAAGTCTTGCCTGGTTATAAGAGGTGGCCATTTCAGTTTTAATATCCCCTATTGCTAGGAGTCTTAGCTAGGGTCACCCTCACATATTAAACTGGGAGTTTTCATTGTCCTAGGTGTCTAACTCTTCCCAAAGATGTCCCCCCATGCAGATTACTGTTTTCTCTCCCTCTGCCTTCCTCATACTTGATCCCTCTTGTTTCCCTCCAACACTCTCTCTTACCCAGTTCCCTCCATCTATCCACCCCAGATGTGCATTTTATTTCCCATTCTCAGTGATATTCAAGTATCTTCCCTTCCCTCCTGTTGCTTGGCTTCTTTGGGTCTATAGATTGTAGGTAGCATGGTTATCCTGTATTTTATGGCTATTATCCAGTTATAACTGAGTACATATCATGTTTGTCTTTTGTGATCTGGGGTATTTCACTCACTAGGATCAATTCCAGTTTCATCAATTTGCTTGCCCATTTCATGATGTCATTGTTTTTAATAGTTGAGTAATACTCCACTGTGCAAATGTACCATATTTCCTTTATTCATTCTTTGGTTGAGGGACATATAGGTTGTTTCCAGTTTCTGGAATAAATAAATTAATAAAGCTACTATGTGCATAATTCAGTAAGGGTCCTTGTGGTGGGGTGGAATATCTTTTGGGTGTATACCCAGGAATGGTATAGCTAGGTCTTGAGGACAGGAAAGAGAGAGAGAGTAAAAAAGACTTGGAATGACAGAGTTAGAGATAAAAAAGTATTAAGCCAAAGATCTTTGGGTTAAAATCTGCAAAGAATAAGACTATTGACAAAATAGGTCAGGTTGAGAATCCTGAATAGCAGTTTTATCTTTTTAGATGTATGCATGTGGTAGTTCAATTTAGAATTAAAATTTGATTTCAGGAGGTGTTGATATTTTATGAGACATGTTAGATTCAACTATTGAAATAGCCATTTTCAGCAAATTCATATTGCCTGACCTAATATTGATCTCTCAGTCTGCTTTCCGCTGGTTAGATAAATTTAGGTTCCAACTTTGTCCCAGCCAAATTTTAGCTGTGCGGACTCTGTAAAAATCCTCCAAAGGGGTTTGCTTTCCTTACCAAGAGGGAGGAAATAATAATGTCTGTATCTTAGTATTATGGTAAAGAGTTGGTATTTATCAATTTAGCTTAAGAAACATTAAATTAGACCTTTTATACCTGAGTTATACTTAACGGAACCATTGTATTACTCCCCTGTATAGATTCCTCCCTCAGTTTCCAGTGCCATTGAAATCCAGTCAACTTCACTGACATGTCTTTCGTATGAACTTTTCCACCACTTTTGCTATTTTCACAATTTTGCCTTTTCATAAACCTTACAAGTTTTTAACATTCTTGTCAATGTGAATTCTCCCATTTCTTACCAAGTCAAATTAGCCAGCAACAACAACTTACCATTTCTCAATTTTCCTGCCTCCATCATACTCAGAGATGCCATTTCCTCACAGAAATATGTGGGCCAATCTCATGCTGGATGGAATGACTGAAAAGATCTTTTAGTAGATTGGGTTTTGCCACTCAATTTGTTCACTATCGTGAATGCTGTGTGCCATTCCCTTGACCCCTGTGTGCAGCTGTTTCTATATCTTTCTCCTTCTGTCCTCATTTTCTTTCTGAGAAAAAAGCATATCTAGATTAGTTTCTCAATTTTGAAAAATATCAAGAAGTAAAAATTTCCACATTCAAAAATCAACATCAACTGTAAACTATATCCTCCAAATTCCCTCATATACTCCTCACTGTCTTTAAGCCTTGTCCCTTTCTTTCTAAAGCCACAAAATTCTGTAGAAAATATTGTGCCTCAAATTCTGTTTAATGTCTTGTACCTCATCATTCCCATTCCATTTCTTGTGGTGTGTGTGGGGGGGAGGGGTTTACATGTGTACATGTGTGTGTGTTGGTGCACACGCTCATGCAGACAGAGCCAGATGAGGACCTTGAGTTTTCTGCTCTATTTTTTTGCACCAAAGGTTTAGTCCTTTGAGACAAAACCTCTTAATAAATCTTATGCTAGTGTGGTAGTCAGCAAACCTGTGAGTACCTTGTCTATGTCCCTCACAGTATGAGGGATTATAAGCAGTGGGTCAGGTGTTTGACATGGGTTCTAAGAACTGCTAGCTCAGGTCCACATGCTAGAATGGCAAACACTCTTACTTGCTAAGCCATTTTCCTAGCCCAGCCAATTCTTTATGCAAAACTGTTATTCCGACAATAGAGAAACAGTTTGTGACTGGTAGCTTTGATGTCATGACATCAAATTCATGCTGTCTATATGTAAATCAAAGTGAAGGAAGCCTGCATACTGATGCTGACCACATCCTTTTATGAGTGCTTTTGTTGGATGGTTTGCTTGGCTCTTGTCTTTTATTTTACCTCCCAATCATCCTTTCAGCTGCTCCCCATACACTCCTTTGCATCATTTAGCCTGATAAATGCTCAACCACATTTAAAATGTGGTATCATCTCTGATGACTGGCTACTGCTTCCTTATGAAGGATGCTTAGGCATACTTATTTTGTATAAATCACTTCTCTTTTTACTCCTGAAAGTAAAATTATGAGGCTAGCAATGAAAGTGTAGTGTTCATTTTGTTGTTATTGTTTTTTGATACACATTGACAGATTTCCTTTTTTAAGTCAACAGCTTACCTGATGAATTGGTTTTTGGTTAGTTAATAAGAACTCTTTACAAATTGAATTTTTCTGATAGTTTTTTCAAGAAAATTACAGTTTATTCTTAAATTGTAATTATATCCATATTGTAATATTTAATCTTTTCCTGTTCCTTGTCAGTGTCTTTATACTTTTAACATTGTAGAAGTATGTGCTATCAAAGGTCTTATCATACTTAGAAATAATCTGTACTATCATATGGAATTCTTACATTTTATATATGCCTTTTTTTTTAAATACTTTATTTTTTTTCTTCAAGTTACATCTCAGTAACAAACCCCTCCCTATTGCCCCTTCCTATCCTGCCCTTCCACCCTCTTCCCCCCCCGAGAAGTTTCCCCTTTCAGTCCAACAGATGGTTCCTTCTCTTATAACAGTAAGTATTATACAAAACAATAGATATAAATATGCCACATTTATGAGAGTTAAATGGCCCAGTATACCTTCCCAATGTCCAGTTTATACATATTTGGCCCCTGACTTTAACATTCTACTATCTAACCAACTCCATGAGTTTAAAGGTCTATATGTGACTCAACATTCATACTATCTTGCAACACACTTTTAAGAGTATCTTCTTAGATCTATAACACCCTCTTGATTCCTAAACAATTCAAAATTTAACTATGAGACTCTAGCTGTCTATTCTTCAACCACCTCAGAGACCTGAGAGGGATAAATATATTTGCTTATATAGGAAGTGCAGGGCCTGCAGCTTCCAAAACTAAGAAAGGACATACCAATGACTGCCTGGACAGTTCCCATTTTCTCTCCATACATTCCAGCATCAGTCTTCAGCCTTTGGGTCCTGTTTCTCTGACAGACATTTGTTGTAGAGCAGGGATTATGAAGGACTTACCTACCCTGTCTTGGCAGAGTTAGGCTGTCGACTTCCCTGCTACCAAGTTTTGTCCTTTTTGGACAGCAGTCTGTCTGCAGTTGGTTCAAGGGGTTTTTTCATGCCAAGAGAAAGGCTTACCACTAATTCAACCATCTTACAGTGGAGGTTCTTCGATGCTTATCTTCTACTTGGAGTAGAATAGGGGGTGCTGTCAGGCGCTGATATGTCTTGATATCAAAAAAAATCTTGATTTAAGATAACATCTTTGAATGCCATATTCTGCAGATCTCTTGGGGTTTTTGAAGATGCCCTACCCATCTCTTGTATTTAGATAAGCAAATGTTGCTTGTCTCTTAGCAACTTGATTACTGGGTAGTTTAGAGAATATCTGTGATAGACTGTCATAGTAGCTAACAAAGTGAGATGTTTGCATGACTAGGAGTTTGTTTTAACTATCCTAGACCGTTTTAGACTGTTGGTATCAAGAGGTCAGAGCTTCACATTTTATTTTTAAGTATCTCTAGGTATGATACCATTGGGAAGCGTTACCTTTAAATTTCTATCAATATACAAAGATCTATTCAATTGTGGTTAAATATACTCTTAATTATGTATCTATATACCAAGATCTATGCCTATGTAGCCCAATATAATCTTAATATTACGTCCATGTGCAAGGGTCAATACCATTGTGGCCAACTATAATCTTAATTTTGTATCAATATACAAAGATCAATACCAATGTAATCCAATACAATCTTATTTTTGCACAATAAACAATGATCAATACCACTATAGCCAAATAAACTACTAATTTTGTATCAATATACAAAGGTATAAGGGCATATTCAATAATCTGCCCCTTCTTCTTGGACCTTGCTGTGCTATGTCTATATCTCATTTTTCTCAAGCCCATGCACTCCTACATAGGAGAGGAAGAAGGATACAGAAAAGGAAAAGTAGGAATTCCCTGGGGCTAACCTCCAAAACCCATTAAGACAGGACCATTTATCATCTTGTAGTCTCTTCCCCTACATATCAGAGTTTTCAGTTATCCTTCAAATAACCTAAAAGAAGGGCTGAGAAACACCTTCCCCATCCACTGGGCATGGGACGTCGCTCTCTTAAAGTGACTTCCTGCTGATTTGGTCGTAGTAGACCTGTTTGGGGCCCGAACCCAAATGGGAAAAATGGTTAAAAATGTTAGTACACTCCTTTTATGTTCAGTCCTTCTGTTTTCAGCTGTTTAGATGACCTAAGGGGTTTGTAGGCAGAAGCTGATCTTGCAGGCTTCACTGAGGTTCCTGCCGGGGCATTGTGTAGAGCTGAGCGGTCCCAGTGACAATGGATTGCTGTGGTGGTTGCAGGCCCCCGATGGAGACAGCTATTGAGGAAGTCTACCAGGCAGAATCAACTGGGTCACTCTCCTCCTTGGTGCCTGATTCTGCTCTCTGCTGAGGTTTCCGCTCTCCAGCCGTCCCCGGGCTCCCCTAATGGATGCTTCGATTCTCCTGGAACGATAAGAACAGAGCCTTGCCCCAATCCCAACCCTAGGACAATTGCCCTCTTTTTTTGTGGGGGTGGGGGTGGGGGGGCTAGGTAGTACTTCTCCTGAAGCAAATTTGGCCTTCTGACAACATACAAAGCGTTATCTTTCAATCCGGGTTAAAGAAGAAATCATTCTGTCACCTTGGAGCTAAACCAGCTCTAGTGTATATATTTTGAGATCCCAAAGGACAATCTGCCTGCATTGAGAAGGCCTTTTGTAAGTAGCCTCCAAACCTAGGTCCCTCCAAATCCCATGTGTGTGTCTCTGAACTCTAATTATTGGGATCAGGGACCTGTGTTTCCCATCTGAAGGGATCAAAGATGTGTTCCACCACTCCTGGATCAAAGTCTTTCTCTATTTAGAGTTTGCCCTGCATCAGGCTGACCCTGAGCTCTGGGATCTGCCAGATTCTGTCTCCAGTGTGCTGGGAGCTGGGACCAAGGGTGTACTCTTCTTGAATGGTGGGACCAAGAGTATGCACCCTCACCACCCCGCTCCTTCAGACTCCAGAATACATAAGACCACCAAATCTACGGTGCACCCCCCCCCCCGCGTCTCTGCTGAAGTGAAATGCATGGACCAATACAACAATTCTCTTGTATTTTACCTTAACTCCACGTCTTCTCTACACCTGGAGGTCTGCAAAACCAGGCCGAATGGCTGTATCCTCTATTCCATTCACAGTGTTTCAGCCATGCCCCCTGCCTTTTTTTTTTTAGTTAATAAATTTATTTGTTTGTTGCTTCAGGTTACATCCTTATCATATTGTCCTCTTTTCCCGCTTCCCAGCCCCACCCTCCCATGCTCTACCCTCTGACCCTTCCGTCTTGTTCCTCTGGGGTGGAGTGTCCCTGCCTAACAGTCTCTCACCACAGATCAGGAGTCATATGAGGGACAAGAGCCTCTTCATTCACCGGGGGCCTACGAGGCAGTACTGCCAGTGAATGGTGTCTCATTGCTACTGGGGGAATACTAAAAAAAAAAAAAAGACCAACAAACACACAAACCCACAAAAACAAAGAATATCAACAAAAAAAGAGAGGAAAAAGAGAAGGGAAAAGGAAAAAGAAAAAAGAAAAAAAAGAAGGAAAAAGAAAAAGATAAAAAAAAAATTATGTTCATTTTCCTTTCGGTGTATTGGTTGTAGTACAGATGTCCTGTACGATCTAGTTAAACTCCTACCATAAGTGAATAGATGCCATGTGCATCCTTCTGAGACTGGGTTAGCTCACTCAGGATGAGCTCCTCTAGATCCATCCATTTGGTTGCAAATTGCATGATTTCATTGTTTCTGATAGATGAGTAATATTCCATTGTATAGATGTACCACAATTTTTTCAATCCATTCTTCAGTTGAGGGACATCTGGGTTGTTTCCAATTTCTAGCTATTACAAATAAGGCTGCTATGAACATAGATGAGGAGACTTCCCTATGTCTCGTGAGAGGTCCTTTGGGTATATACCCAGAAGTGGTATGGCTGAGTCCTGAGGCAAGGTTATTCCTAGATTTCTAAGATATCGCCAGACAGACCTCCATAGTGGTTGCACAAGTCTGCACTCCCACCAGCAATGGAGTAGGGTTCCCCTTTCTCCACACCCTCGCCAGCATGCGCTATCATTTGAGCTCTTTATCTTAGCCATTCTAACAGGTGTTAGGTGGAATCTCAGGGTCGTCTTGAGTTGCATTTCTCTGATGATTAAGGATGTTGAACCTTTCTTCAGGTGTCTCTCAGCCCTTAGGGATTCCTCCTTTGTGAATTTCCTATTTAGCTCCATCTCCCATTTTTTGATTGGATTATTTGGTTTCTTGGCATTTAGTTTCTTGAGTTCTTTGTAGATTTTAGATAATAGCCCTCTATCAGATGGGTTGGTGAAGATTTTCTCCCAGTCTGTTGATTGCCGTTTTGTTCGAATGATAGTGTCCTTTGCCTTACAGAAGCTTTTCAGTTTCATGAGGTCCCATTTATTGATTGTTGTTCTCAGGTCCTGAGCTGTTGGTGTTCTGTTCAGGAAGTTGTCACCTGTGCCAATGAGTTCGAGGGTTTCTCCTACTTTTTCTTCTAGTATCTTTAGTGTGGCTGGCCTTATGTTAAGGTCTTTGATCCACTTGGAATTAAGTTTTGTACAAGGTCATAAGTATGGGTCTAATTTCATTCTTTTGCAAGTGGACATCCAGTTGGACCAGCACCATTTGTTGAAGATGCTGTCCTTCTTCCATTGTGCGTTTTTGGCTTCTTTGTCAAAGATTAGTTGGCCATAGGTGTGTGGATCCATGTTTGGGTCTTCAATTCGATTCCATTGATCCACTGGTCTGTTTCTATAACAGTACCATGCTGTTTTTATTACTGTTGCTCTGTAGTACAGCTTGAAATCTGGGATGGTGATACCTCCAGACGTTTTTTCATTGAACAGGATTGATTTAGCTATTCTGGGCTTTTTGTTGTTCCATATGAAGTTGAGACTAGCTTTTTCCAGGTCTATAAAGAATTGTGTTGGTATTTTGATAGGATTTGCATTAAATCTATATATTGCTTTTGGTAGGATAGCCATTTTTATTATGTTGATCTTACCTTTCCATGAGCATGGGAGATCTTTCCACCTTCTAAAGGCCTCTTCCATTTCTTTCTTCAGGGGCTTGAAGTTCTTGTTATATAGGTCCTTTACATGCTTGGTTAGAGTTACCCCCAGGTATTTTATGTTGTTTGTGGCTATGGTGAAGGGGGTTGTTTCCCTTATTTCTTTCTCGGTATATTTGTTTGTTGTATAAAGAAGGGCTTCTGATTTTTTGAGTTAATTGTGTATCCAGCCACCTTGCTGAAGTTGTTTACCAGCTGTAAGAGTTCTTTGGTGGAGTTTTTGGGGTCGCTTATGTATACTAACATATCACCTGCGAATAGGGATAATTTGAATTCTTCATTTCCAATTTTTATCCCTTTGATCTCCTTTAGTTGTCTTATTGCTCTAGCAAGGACTTCAAGTACTATATTGAAGAGATATGGTGAAAGTGGACATCCTTGTCTTGTCCCTGAGTTTAGAGGAAATGCTTCAAGCTTCTCTCCATTTAATTTGATGTTGGCTACTGGCTTGCTGTATATTGCCTTTATTATTTCTAGGTATGGTCCTTGTATGCCCGTTCTCTCCAGAACTTTTTGCATGAAGGTGTGTTGGATTTTGTCAAATGCTTTTTCTGCATCTAGCGAGACTATCATGTGGTTTTTTTCTTTCATCTTGTTTATGTGGTGAATTACATTGATAGACTTTCATATATTGAACCATCTCTGCATTCCAGGGATGAAGCCTACTTGATCATGGTGTATGATACTTTTGATGTGTTCTTGAATTCTGTTTGCTAGTATTTTATTAAGTATTTTTGCATCTATGTTCATGAGGGAGATTGGTCTGAAGTTCTCTTTCTTTCTTGGGTCTTTGTGTGGTTTAGGAATCAGAATGACAGTGGCCTCATAGAATGAGTTTGGCCGTGATCTTTCTGGTTCTATGTGGTGGAAGTGTTTGAAAAGTAATGGTGTCAGTTCCTCTTTGAAGGTCCGGTAGAATTCCGTGCTAAAGCCATCTGACCCTGGGCTTTTTTTGGTTGGGAGATTATTAATGACTGTTTCTATTTCCTTAGGTGTTATTGGGCTGTTTAAGCTGTTAATCTGATTTTGATTTAGTTTTGGTAGGTGGAATTTATCGAGGAAATTGTGCATTTCACTTAGGTTTTCAAATTTAATGGAATATTGATTTTTAAAGTAATGCCCGAATATTTTCTGGATCTCCTCAATGTCTGTTGTTATTTCTCCCTTTTCATTTCTGATTTTGTTGATTTGTGTTCTTTCCCTTTGCCTTTTAGTTAATTTGGCTAGGGGGTATGTCTATTTTGTTGATTTTCTCAAAGAACCAACTCTTGGTTTCATTGATTCTTTGTATAGTTCTTTTTGCTTCTAAGTTGTTGATTTCAGCCCCAAGTTTGATGATTTCCTGTCTTCTGTTCTTCTTGGGAGTGTTTGTTTCTTTTTTTTCCAATTCACCTAGCTTAGCTGTTAGTTCACTAACATGAGCTGTCACAATTTTCTTTTTGAAAGCACTTAGTGCTATGAACTTTCCTCGTAGCACAGCTTTCAATGTATCCCACAGGTTTGGGTATGTTGTGTCTTCATTGTCGTTGGATTTTAAGAAGTCTTTGATTTCCTTCTTTATTTCTTCCCTGACCCAGTGGTCATCCAGTAAGGAGCTGTTCAATTTCCATGTGTGTGTAGGCTTTCTGTTGATTCTTTTGCTGTTGAAGACCAGCTTTATTCCGTGGTGGTCTGATAAGATACAAGGTGTTATTTCAATTTTCTTGTATCTATTGAGACTATCCTTGTGACCAAGTATGTGGTCGATTTTGGAGAAGTGTATTCCTTTGTGTTTGGATGAAACGTTCTGTAGATATCTGTTAGGTCCATTTGTTTCATGATCTCTGTTAGACTCAATATTTCTCTGTTTGTCTTCTGTCTTGATGATCTGTCCTTTGTTGTGAGTGGGGTGTTGAAGTCTCCCACTACTAATGTGTTGCGATCGACTTGCGCTTTAAGTTTTAGAAGTGTTTCTTTTACGAAAGTAGGTGCCTTTGTATTTGGGGCATAGATGTTCAGTATTGAGATTTCCTCTTGATGAATATTCCCTTTAATGAGTATATAGTGCCCTTCTTTGTCTTTCTTCATTAACTTCAGTTGGAAGTCTGTTTTGGTTGATATTAGGATGGCTACTCCAGCTTGCTTCCTGGGTCCATTTGCTTAGAAAACCTTTTCCCAGCCCTTAACTCTGAGGCAGTGTCTATCTTCGTAGTTAGATGTGTCTCTTGTATACAGCATAAGGAAGGGTCTTGCTTGCGGATCCACTCTGTAAACCTATGTCTTTTTATTGGGGAGTTGAGTCCATTGATGTTGATGGATATTAGTGACCTGGGGTTGTTATTTCCCATTAGTTTGGTATAGGTGGCGGTCCTGTGCCTCTTTTGGTTTAGTTGCTGAGGGGTTTTCTATTCCCTTTGTTTTCTTGGGTGGAGTTTTCTTCTCTGGGTTGGGGTTTTCCTTCTAGGATTTTCTGTAGGGCTGGGTTTGTGGGTAGATGTTGTTTAAATTTGATTTTATCATGGAATATCTTGTTTTCTCCATCTATGTTGATAGAGAGTTTTGCTGGGTAAAGTAGTCTGGCTGGGCACCTATGATCTCTCAGGACTTGTAGTATATCTGACCAGGCCCTCTAGCTTTTAACGTTTCTGGGGAGAAGTCAGGTGTAATTGTGATGTGTCTGCCATTGTATGTGACTTGACCTTTTTCTCTTACAGCTTTTAATATTCTTTCTTTGTTCTGTACATTTGGAGTTTCAATTATTATGTGGCGAGAGGAGTTTCTTTTTTGGTCTAACTGTTTGGTGTTCTGTAAGCCTCTTGGATTTTTATTGGCATCTCTTTTTTCAGGTTTGGGAAGTTTACCTCTATGATATTCTTGAAGATATTTCCTGGACCTTGGAGTCGGGAGTCCTCTCTTTCCTCTATACCTGTAATTCTTATCTTCCGTCTTTTCATTGAATCCTTGATTTCTTGGATGTTGTGGGTGAGAGATTTTTTAGCCTTCTCATTTTCTTTGGATGTTGTACTGATTTCTTCCACTGAATCTTCCATGCCTGAGATCCTGTCTTCCATCTCTTGCATCCTATTGTTGATATTCACATCCGTAGTTCCTGTTCTCTTCCCTTGGTTCTCCACTTCCTCTTTTAACTCTGACTGTGTTTTCTTTACTGTTTCTATTTCTATTTTCATGTCTTGTATGGTTTTGTTCATTTTGTGCATTTCCTTCTCCAGCTTGCTTGTTTTTGTATGAAAATCTTTCATGGCTTTTTTCTTTTCCTGTTCAAGCTCTGTCACCTTGGCTTGGAGCTCTTTAATTGTGTTCCTTGTTTTGATTTGTAGAATTGTGGCTTCTTTGAAATCCTTCATAGGTTTACGTTCTTCTTGCAGGGACTCTATCACTTTCCATAATGCAGAATTGTCAACGTTTTGATGTGTTTCTGTTGGTGTGTGGTCATCTGAATTGGATGAGCTAGGATGATTCTGCTTTGTTGGAGTCATATTTCCTTGATTTCTATTTTTTTTTTTTGACCTTTGGCCATTGGATCCGTTTAGTTGTCTGTTTTCTGTGCTTGGAACCACAGTGGATGATTTGGTGCAGGGGACGTGTTACTTGGCTATCTTTCATTGCTAACAGGGGGATTTCAGGGTCACTGTGGTTTTAATCGCCTGAGGCACTGTGAGCTGGTGCAGCCTATTCCCAGGTTGTGAGTAATGGACCAGGATTGTTTCACTGCTCCCAATTCAGACTTCCCTATGTTGCACTGTGAGTTATCAGCCTGTAATGGTTCTGATGGTATTGGCCTGTTTGCCCAGTCACAGATTCTGTGGGCTTTGTTTTTCGTCACGGAGGCTGACAGGGTCTGGCTCCACACCTAATATGTCTGGATTTTCCAGGATACAGCTATGGTCCCGATTTCTGGTTTCTCTCTAGGCTTCTCGCCACAGGGCTGGACTCTGTGCCTGATTCCCTTCCTGTCTGCGCCACCACGGGTCCCGTGGGTACCCCAAACCCCGGATCCTCCGGCTGCCTGAGTGGTCCTCTCGTCCCAGCAGCTCAGCCGTGGGTGCACTGATCCCTGGCCCTGCCCACGCCTGTCTCTCTCCCCAGATGACCTGCTGTGGGTTCACGGGGATTTGGCCCTGCCAGCCGGGCTCCCTCCCCAGCTGCGCTAATGTGAGTGCGGGGGATTCGGCCGCTCCCACCCGCCTTTGTTTTCCCAGCTTCCTGCACTCTCTCGGAACCTCCCGCCCTCCGCCTCACGAGTGGCTGCGGACCACCCGCTGAGCCCCCTGTTTTTTCCTTGCTAAGCCTTCCACTATCTCGCAAAGTTTTTTAAGTGGGTATAAGTTCAACCTGATGTGTGGGGAGCCCAATAGGCCAGCGATCTATGGCCAAGTGGACCCTGATTCTGCCTGCTGTAAGTTGGGATCGATCTTACCAGGCACCTCTCCAAATGGGAGTTCCCGAATCCCGGGTTTAGTGGCTTCCGTGTCTGTGAGAGATGGGGAGAGCCTTGCCCTGGGACTTTTAACAGTCCCTTGGGAGCTGTGAATGTTCTGGGGGGGGGGTCTAGCCCCTCCTGTTTTTGCACAGTGCCCAATAACTCTTTGTTTTTTATGGCTCTTTTTTCCTCGCGTTCAAAATGCGTCAGTGTAGGTCGCCGCCATCTTGGCCCACCTATATATGCCTTTTATGTACATAAAATTGTAGTGTCTTGATAGATTAAAATGAAGATCACAGTTTGTCTATATACCAAGGCCAATTAGCCATTGATTGCCAACACTTAAGTTTTGTTATTTTCCATGAATTGTGAACTATAATTATGAATAAAACACACATCATTAATTTTCTTATATGTGGATATTGGGTGTTAAGTCTTCGATAAGCAGGCTACAATCCATATAAACTACTGAGGTTGCATATTGAGAAAGGGACTAAGGGAGAACTGGAGGACTAGGCAGGATTCGACCTAGGAAGAGAAACAGAATAGGTAGTTTAGGGTGGGACATAAGGGAACTGGAATGGGAGAATCAAATGGGGAGGGAGAGGGTAGAGGGGAGGTGAGTGAGGGAATACTAGAGAGGGTCAGCTAAAACTAAGGATTATTTGAAGGCTTTTACAGAAACCTAATACAGTAGAAGCCTCCTAAATATATGAAGACATGAAGGTTTTTTTTTTTTAATGGAATCTCCAAATAATGGGATAGACAGCTCCAACTGGATATCTCTCATCACCAAAGGATGCTTCCAGTTCTGGGAACAGGTTCATCCAACTGAGTCATTGGTGAAAGGGGATCCAAGGGAACCTCCAATCAACCTAGTCTGTTGCCAAGCATATTGGGTTGTACTCTTTATAAAATGATAGTAAGTCCATATTGCTGAAGACAATACCTACACAGCTCATTGAACCTGGATAGGTTGAGCTGGTGGCTATCGACAGTCTTCACTCTTACTACCCAGTGTTCATGGTACTAGAAGATATTCTTCATTTTACCAGAGGAGAAAGGTAAACATCAAAGAAACTACAAACTCTTTGATTTAGAATGGTGACCTGCATGCAAGTTGTTCTTGTGCAGTTGTTCTCAACCTTCCTAATCCTGTCACCTTTGATACAGTTCCTCAGGTTGTGGTGACCCTCGACCAAAAAATTATTTCCATTGCTATTTCATAACTGTAATTTTGCTACTTTTATGAATAGTAATGTAAATAGTTTTGGAAATAGAGTTCTGACAAAGGAGTTGTAACCCATAGATTGAACACCACTGCTCTAGTGCCATAATGTCACAAAGCTTGCGGGACTAACAACCCAATACTGATTGGAATCGAGACTCACTCCATGAAATGGAGTCCATCCCCAACAATGTTTGGGCTGCCAAAATCCTGAGACTAGATAGACCCAGGGACCTAGGGTCAAACTAAGTACTACTGTTTAAAACACAGACAGACAGACAGACACACACACATAGTAACAATAAAATGACTAAAAATGATATTCTGCTACACTCATAGATCAATGAGTACTGTTCAGTTATCACGAGAGAGGCTTCCTCCTACCGCAGATGGGAATAAATACAGCTGGACAAAATGCAGAGAGCAAGAGATCTTGGAACACTCTATTCCAAATGGTAAATGGAACACTCAATCCCAAATGGTATGTCTCCATCAATCCCTGCCCCCATGCCTCGATGAACCCTACATAAGAGGAGGCAGAAAGATTGTAAGAGTCACAGCAGACAGAGAATATCAAGGAAACAAGGCCTTCTAGACACAGCAGGACCAAGGCACATGTGAGTTCACAGAGATTAGCAGCATTCATGATGCCTCAACAGGTCTGTCTGAGCCATACGGAGTCCCAGAGATAAGAGTTGAAGTACATAGAAGCCCACATCCCTAACCCAGATGCTATCTCCAATTGATAATCACAAATTAAAAATTAGTTTTCTCCAATGCCATCTCACTAGGTGTACAAAAAACCACTTAAAGCGAAACCCAAGGGTTTTTTTCCTTACCCTGTACATGTTTTGCTTATATATTATGATTTCTGAGTTTGTGTTTTTAGAAGATTTCTGTACTTGTGAATGTGTGTCTCTGAAATCATATATGTTTCTTTTTCTTTGGCTCTGTTTTTCGTTTTCTTTTTGTCTATACAGGTTTGTTTTACTTTATATTTTAGTTTTCTTCTTCTTTTTCTAGATGTCTGTATGTTTTTAATGAGAAAGAGACATAGAGAGAAACAGAACAGAGAAAAGTGTGTGAGTTTGTATAGACACATATATTCAATATATATCTAATATCCCTCTTCTGAAGTGGGCTGGACCTGTAGCTGCCAAAGTCAAGTTAATGTACCTTGTGAACCACATGGTTACATATTTTCTATCTGTCCTCTGCTACTCCAAGAATCTCATACATCCATGTTCTTGATATTAGAAAAGTCTAACTGTCCTTGTTTATCTTTGTATGATGCATCTTTTTGCATGTCTCTTCATAGGGGCTAGTCTGGGAATAGAGCCACCAAAACAGTTCACTGTATAATTTATTTTATCTACTTTTTTTCACATTGTCCAGGAAGATTGAATCTATGTAGGAGTATGAGGCTGGCACCATCTAGAAGTCTTGATTTAGACACTGTAGAGTGGAGTCTTAAACTCTTCAATATTTCTTAGCTTCTCAGGTGAGTTTTGTGAATGTTGAAATGTGAGAAACAGCTCCCAGCTCTGTTTTTAAGAAATACAGAATTTGATATATTTTCTAGAGTATGACACAGCTTATTGTAATTCTTTCCATTTATAATTTAAAAATATACTTTTATGTATCTTTTAGTATAACTTTAGTTTTTTCCTATGCTCCAAGGAAAAATAGTATTAGAAATTTCATGGGATTTTAGTTCAGTTTGTTGTAATGCATGAATCATTATTTTATAATGATATATATATGTATTTTAGAAATATTTTCAAATCTCTGTTTCTGTACAGTTTCTCTTATTTTCACAATAGTGTTTTTGTAAGTAGGTACCTTATACCCCTAATTGTTATTGTTTTCTTATGCTGTATTTTTGAATTCTTACTTCTATTATACAGTAAAAAGTGATATTTGTGTATCTAAGGATCTTAACATCCACTAATCATTTAGAATCAATGTCTGTTGAAACTCAAATCACAAAATCTAGTCACAGAAACATTTAAGGCTCTCATCATTAGATGGATAGCCATAAAAAGAAAGAAAGAAAGAAAGAAATCACATGGTCTGCAGGAAAATAGGAAGTCATTGGACATTGAGGCAAGTGAAATAAGCCAATTACAGAAGGACAAGTATCACAAGTTTCCTCTCTGTACAGAATAAGAGAACTGTTTCTGTCTTGGTGTACATGAAAGCATATGCAGTGCTCTGGAAGCCAAGTTGGGAAAGGAAAGTGATTGTGGGTCAAGAACAGTCTTGGTCCACAAATTCCTCCTCAAATCATCCCATACTTTGTCCTTAGTGATGTAACATGCCAGTCCAGATTGAAAGAAGAGGCTTCTGAGTCTCATGGGATGTTGATGGAGCTCAGTTAAAATTTATTAAAAAGAAATTATTCCTTGGTACATCCTTGGATTTCTCCAATAATGACATATATATTGGATATCTTTCTTTTTTTCTCTCTCTGTCTCTGTCTCTCTCTGTCTCTCTCTCTCTCATGCAAAGTACTTTTCTTAGGGAAGAACTGTTAGATAAAAAAAAACTGTTCTGTTAATAGCCACTTATAAGTGAGTAGATAGCGTGTATATCTTTCTGGGTCTGGGTTCGCTCACTCAGGATGAACTTTTCTAGTTCCATCCATTTGGTTGCAAATTGCATTATCTCTTTGTTTCTGATAGCTATGTAGTATTCCATTCTGTGAATGTACTAACTACAGGTGTGTGTGTGTGTGTGTGTGTGTGTGTGTGTGTGTGTGTGTGTGTGT
>CAJQZJ010000670.1:1397347-1483655 GCA_907164525.1 Lophiomys imhausi | reverse complement strand
TGTGTGTGTGTGTGTGTGTGTGTGTGTGTGTGTGTGTGTGTGTGTGTTTAATCGATTCTTTGGTTGATGGACATCTGGGTTGTTTGCAGTTTCTGGCTATTACATATAAAGCTGCTAAGTGGACAGTAACCACATAGCACAGGAAAACCATTCTCCAACCCACAGACTCAGACAGGAACCTAGCATAACTATACTATGAAAAACTCCACCTAGCAGCGACTCATGGACCCTGTTGCTTGTTAGTGGAACACCTTACCCTAGATGGGCTGCCATATCAAGCTCCAGTACAAGAGGAAGCTATTAGCCCTCATGTGACTGATGAACTGAGGGGGTTAGATATGTGGGAGCTCCCCTCATCTGAGGAGAAGGAGAGGATAAAGATGAGAAAGAGTGAGGGAGGAAGGGATGATGGGAAAGAAGCAGGGGAGTTTGATTTACATGTAACTTGAAAAAATAAATTTAAAAAAATCTATCCTGTTTATATATGTGTGTGTGCTGACTTCTTATATATGCTGACTTCTTGGATGTATTTATGTCATGAAAATTCATGAAGCTGCTTATGTTGTATATGGAACCTTTTGTGAAGCAATGTTCTAAGCCCTCCAACAAACTCCCTGCCTTTGAATTTCTCCAATGAAGACTATGTAAGGATTATCAGGAAGTTACTAACAGTGCACACTTTGGGGCTCTGTTGCCTCAGAGGTTCAGGTCTTCCCCCTCAGGTGAAGTGATATAAGCCCTACACACTGGATTTTGCTTGCTGCCACAGGTAACGCTCATGAGGGAAGCTCTCGTTATGTTTTCACAGAAAGGCTGTATGCATTCTTTTCTGGTGTTTTTTAGTACTTGGGGCTACTTGTGCTTGATAAGATCTAAAGAAAAACGAGTTCTTTCCTTTCCTGACAGACTGCTGCTGCTGCATTTCAACAAAGGAAACCTACAGAGGTCAGAATTGGATTCCTCAATCCTGCTAATCGACAGAGCTCATTTAACTGAAATATATCCCATATGAGTGTAAATAATATCTTTCTTTAGGGCCACCTCCATATCCAGTACTATAACCTCATCTGTCCTTCATTGAAGTGTTCCAGATTGTAGGGAATATGTACTTGACATCACAGTAATGTAGAAATGTTTATAGAAGGATATCATAATGTATTTCTATTTCATTGAAAACATCAGCTTAGTAAGATATGTGGACATAGATATAAGTCTATAATTTAATATGAACATTATCATACTTACACTGTCATCTTTGTAACCATATCACTATCTATGAATGCTGGAACTGGTATAGGAAGAATGGCTCACATCGATATTGCCTTACCAGAATTCTGTGTATGTTCAGTGACCATATCATACACATATGCAATTTCAATCAGTAAGATCTTGGGAAATGGCAAATTCATTACTTTTAAGACCAAAGCTCAACTTCTGTGCTGTAGTAATGTAACTTAAAGTATGATAAATTTTGTCAATTTTCAACAGATATGGAAACAAAATATTAGTTTGACTATTTACTTTCATAATCTTTTAAAATTGAATTTGCATACCATATAGATATCTGAACAGCGTTTTCTTTATCCTGTTCTGAATTATGATTAGATAGGTACTGAATTTGAACTTCAAAACAAGGAATTCTTTTCTTTAGATTTTTTAAGTAACATCTACATGTTTGTATTTATGTTTATCAACATTGTACAAAAACAGCCACAAAGACCACATGAAGCAGGGAGAGGTGTGGGATGAGGCATTGGGGGAGTTGGAGGGAGAGAGTGTGAATGAATGTGATCACTATGCATTCTATACTTTATGAAACCTGTTTTTTTCAAAGAATATATAATATTTTAAAAAGAAATTATCAGCTAAAATATTTGAAACAGTTTCTATTTAGATCAGAAAATTAGCCTATCTAGACATAAATTGATCCCTTTGGTTTAAAAAAAGATATGTTTGTTCATCTTTATTAATACTGAGCTAATGATAAGAATTCATTATTTATATAGGCAAAAGTATCTGGAAATTTGAAGAGAGGATAGAGGAAAATAATGAATACCACCCCAAGATGCTAAATCTCCCAAGTTCTAGAATATCCAAGAAGCTTAGAAATTTAACACAGTTTATTGCAGTAAAGTCTTTATGATCCCATGAAGCACTGTGATAATATGAAAGAAATGATCTGTGTGTTTTGATTGCTAAGGAGATGAAAATCAAGGCATAACCCTCAATGAGTGAAGGGGAGGATAGTAATAATGGTGACAGCTGGACTTTGTGCTGATGTGGATGATCTACTTACAGAATTGCATCTCTAAAAGCACTAGGTTTTTTCTTTATCATTCATATAATAAAAATGTATTTAGTAGTTTTTATTAAGCATACACACACATATGTGTGTGTGCATATATATATATATATATATATATATATAAAATAAGTTCCAGTTGCAAAGGACTTTAGGGCAAGTGAAAAAAAGACATTAAAAAAATAAGAACAATACAAATATTCAAGTAGATATACCAATAAAATTATAGGTAGGTAAAATGGGGACCCTCAAGCTAACGGAGGCTTTCTCATGTTGGTTAAGTTTAACTCAGGGGGTAAGATCCCAGGCAGTCCCTCGTAGACCCCCAATGAATGAGGAGGCTCTTGGCCCTCATACGACCTCTCAACTGAGATGAGGGACTGTTATATAAGGACACCTCACCCCAGAGAAATGGGATGGAAGGGTTAGGAGGAAAAGAAAAATGAAATGTGATGTTTCGGCCTTTTACTACTAATTGTCATAAACTGTTTAGGATAATTAAGAAATGCAAACTAATTGCTATGCAAGCCGGTCATTCTGTTAGGTACTATGACAGCCTATTATAGTTACTTGTTAAGCTAATCAGAAATAAAGCTGCTAAGAGACAAGCAACATCTGCTTATCCTAATATAAGAGATAGATAGGGCCTCTTCAAAAACCTCAAGAGATCTGCAGAATATGGCATTCAAAGATGTTTTTGTAACTTTAGATTTTTTTTTATATCGAGACATATCAATTCCTGACAGCACCCCCTATTCTACCCCAAGTAGAAGATGAGCATCGAAGAATCTCCAGTGGGAGATGATTGAATTAGTCTCAAGCCTATCTCTTGGTAGGAGAAGCCCCTTGCTCTAACTGTAGACAGAATGCTGTCCAAAAAGGACAAAACCTGGAAGCAGGTAAGTCGACAGCTTTGCTCTGCCAAGACAGGGTAGGCAAGTCCTTCATAACCCCTGCTCTACAATCAATGTCTGTCAGAGAAACGGGGCCAAATGACTGAAGATCGATGCTGTAATGTATGGAGAGAAACTGTCCAGGCAGCCACTGGTATGTCATTTCTTAGTTTGGGAAGCTGCAGGCCCTGTACTTCCTATAAAATCAGATATATTTATCCCTCTTAGGTCTCTGAGGTGGTTGAAGAACAGATAGCTAGAGTCTCATAATTAAATTTTGAGTTGTTTAGAAGTCAGGAGAGTGTTATAGATCTAAGAAGATGCTTTTAAAATTGTGTTGCAAGTTAATATGAATGTTGAGTTAGATATAGAACTTTAAACTCATGGAGATGGTTAGATAGTAGAATGTTGAAGTCAGGTACCAAATACATATGGACTGGACATTGGGAATGTATGCTAAGCCATATAACCCTCATAACTGTGGCCTAATTGCCTCTGTTGTTTTGCATTGTATTTATTATTATAAGAGAAAGAGCCATTTGTTGGACTGAAAGGGAAAACTGTAGAGGGAAATAAGATATACCTTAAACTTAAAAAAAAAGGGAAGAGGATGGGGGATGAGGGTGGAAGGGTGGGACTGGAGGGGGGAATAGGGAGGGGACTGCAATTGAGATGTAACTTGAAGAAATAAAAAATAAAGAAAAAAAATTTTTAAAAAAGATCCCAGGGAGTCAACAGTTACCAAAACCACCGTAAGGTAGTGCCTTCCATTTCCTCCCCTCCCCCAAGATCAAAGAATGAATTTTATAGAGAGTGGAAGGTAATTTCAGAAAGGAGTATTCTTATAGGCAAGAGCCTAAGTAAAAAGAAGCAATTAGGGCTGCTGTATAGCAGTAAGGGTCTCAAGAAAGGTTGCCATTGACTGTCTCTACCTAGGGTTAATAAGGTTTATGTAGTTGAGGCATGGTAGTAGAGTCTTCTTTCCCACAAGATGTTCATGGGCTTTTACATCCAGGTGTCTGTATTAGAGCTTGGTGTATGTATACCTTACAGGGACACTTCCATCCAGATGTCTGGATTGGAGCTTGGGGTTACATGTTCCAGGGCCAATGAGATATCTGAGCATGTGCAGCTCCGAAGCAAATGTGCTCAGTAAATATGATGCAAAAGGAGAAGAAAGATAAAAATAAGAAAGCAGATCCTGAACCGATGCCCCTGAATATTTTTTGCATTTCTGGCCCCTGGCCAGGACAGAACTGAGGATGGAACCGAGGATGTTTCCAGTTTCCTGCCAAGACAGATCTCATTATCAAGGATAAGAGGTAGAACTGCTTGCTTTTGATGTCTCTGCCCTAACCTGACTAATCAGGTTCCTGATCCTGTTGTCATCATAGGGAAAAAATTAAAAATCCAGTATGTAAACCTATTTTAATTTTGAGTCTACAGTATTTTATAAAAATCTATGACATTAAATGTCTAAGCCTGAAGATACCTCTGTGCCTAAGGTCCTTCCTTCCCCTTGTTTGTGCCCATGTGTGTGCATGAGTGTACATGTGGAGGCAGTTACCCTCTATCTTATTTATTTTCAGGGTCTCTCACTGAATCTGTAACTAGTTGATTCAATGAAACTAGATGGCCAGTGAGCCCTGGGATCCTCCAATTTACATCCTACTAGGACTGGAATTGGAGTCCAGTACTCAGACTCAGGCTTTTATGTGTGTGCTAAGGATCTTAATTCAAGTTTTCATGGTTGTACAGCGAGAGTACTGGATCAGCTAAGTCATAACTCCAGTTTCCATATTTAAATTTTTATTTATTATTTATTTACTTATTTTTCTTTTGTTATTGAAAATAATTTTTTTCATACAACATATTCTGTTTACAGTTTTCCCTCCCCTTACTCCTCCAAGATTTTCTTCACTTCCCCATCCATCCAAATCTACACCCTATTTTCTCTTTCTCTCATAAGAATATAAACAGGTGTCTAAAAATATTAAAGAAAATAAGATTAAAAATAACAGAATAAGACAAAACAAACATAAGAAAAGAGTCAAAAAAGAAACAAGAAACACATTTAGACACAGAGAAGCACACATTCACAAACACAGAAATCCCATAAAACATCATCAATTAATAAATGGGTCCTCATGAAACTGAAAAGCTTCTGTAAGGCCATGGACACTGCCAAGAGAACAAAATGGCACCCCACAGATTTGAAAAAGATCTTCACTAACCTCATATCTGACAGAGGGCTAATGTCCAAAATATATAAAGAACTCAAGAAAAAAATACCAACAAACCAAACAATCTAATGAAAAATGGGGTACAGAGCTAAACCGAGAATTCACTACAGATGAATATCTAATGCCCAAGAAGCACTTAAAGAAATGTTCAACATCCCTAGTCATAAGGAAAATGCAAATCAAAACCACTATGAGAGTCCACCTTATATCCATCAGAATGGTTAAGATCATTGATTGCACTTGCTGTCAAGGATATGGAAAAAAGGGAACACTCTTCCACTGTTGGTGGGAGTGCAAATTTGTATAACCACTTTGGAAATGATCTGGCACTTTCTCAGAAAATTGAGAATAGTTCTACCTCAAGACCCAGCTATACCACTCCTAGGGATATACTCAAAATATTTTTCTCCAAACCATAAGGACATTTCCTCAGTTGTGTTCATAGCAGCTTTATTTGTAATAGCCAAAAACTAGAAACAACCTAGATGTCCCTTAACCGAAGAATGGATAAATTGTAGTACATTTATACAATGGAATACTACTCTATTAGAAACAAGGACATCATGAAATTTGCAGGTAAATGGTTGGAACCAGAAAAGAAGTAACACAGACCCAGAAAGACACATATGATATGTACTCACTCATAAATGGATATTAGACTTATAAAACTTAAATATACTTATACTTATAAGTGGATGTTAGCCATTAAGTACAGGATAACCATGCTACAATCCACAGACCAAAAGAAACTAAGTAACAAGGAGGGTTCAAAGGATGATGCTTGAATTCCTCTAAGTAGGAGAAATAAAAGAGACATTGGAAGTGGATAGTGACAAAGCATTATAAAACAGATCAAAGAACTTCCCCCAAATACCACTGAGTTCCTTTTGGGGTGGTCATCAATTGCTGGGCATGGCGCCAGTGCTTAAGAGTGGTTTGAATATCCAGTAAGACTCTTGGAGAAATCTAATCTTTCAGCTCTGAGTGGATTGGAGATAGCTTATGTATTAGAGATGGGATCTTGTGCCCACTTCCACAGCCTGACTGGGTATAAGATTGAGACCCCATTTCAGTACTGCCCTCTCATATGGAATGATTGAATCTTAGTCAGTCGTGGCCATTTAGAGTCCTTCAGTTGGTCACAGGCATCCAGTTGATTTTAATGGAACAATGCAAGAAGTTGAAACAAATTAAGCTGTGTTGTTTTAAGTGTTGCCTCCCTGTTACAGGTCGGAAGCTCTCTTACCCTTCTCTGTGACTAAGGACTCCCTGAGTTTATACATCTTAGAAAAAAAAAACAGTTAAAATCTTTAAACTAAAATTGTTGTAGTTTTGGTTTTTGACACTGGTAGTTCCAAAATTCTGTCAAAGTCAACCACCATTTCATAGAATCATTTAAGACTATTTCTAATATTTATTGATCCAAAGTACTGTCAGGCAGGGTAAATTCATATTGGCATAATTATTTCTTTTGGTTTCATTTGACACATTTGTTTTTTTCTCTTTCTTTGATTTACTTCTGAAAAGATCATGTCCTTTTTCTGCATTTATCACAAATAAATTTCAGTTTCAATGAGTTTGATTAAAACTGCATTTCCTTTATTGGATATGTTGCTAAATGTATTAGACAAGCCATACAAAAAGAGCATTCAGTATAAGAGAAGAAACAAGCTGACTAATATGATGAACTTAATATAAAAACTCTCGATGGCATTCCAAAGTCATATGTCAATGTCAAACTCTGACCCTAAGCCACCATAAATCTAATTAGAAACAGATTAAAATTAAATGTAATGAGAATTAAAAGAGATGACATGTGTGACAGATATTACTGTAAAGGATGAAATCACAGACAATTTAACATCATTTAAAAGGACTTGTGTTGAAGAGGATCACTCAGTGCTTCAGTGCTTTGGGGGGTTTTATTCCTTCTAAGTGACCACCATGCCTTGGATATCTTCTCCAGTGTTCTTATCTTTGCTTGCTTTTCATGTGCCTTACCCAAAAGTGGCAAACATTTTTCTTTGTCTGCTTCAGAGAAGGTAATAAAGAGAATGACTGTAATTGGAAGTGTAGGAGTCATTATCCCTTGCACTTACCATCAACTGTGGTAATATCTTGTCCTTTTTCTATCCAGTCTTGTCAAATTTATATTTATATAATATTTATACTTATATACTGAAACTTGGGTTAAGAATGATATCAATATGGTAATAATTGAAAGGAGAAAAAATGAAGTATAAAATATATTTGCTCAAAAAGAAAACCTTCCTTCTGCAAAAACATCTTTCTTGTATAATGCCCTTGTTTTGTTTTGTTTGGTTTTACCTTGGAAGAGTGATAAATAAACAAGTCACATTCTAAAATTCTGTGGAATTTATGTTAAAGTTTTCTCTAGTTCATAATTATCTCCTTCTTTCTCTTCTGATGTTAAATCATTTGATTATCAACCAAAACAGTAATTACCTGTTTTGAGAGTCTAATATATTTCCTACTGGGATTTTATTACCCCTGTCTTCTAACTGTTGTTCCTAACATACTTAAATTAATCCAGCTTACATTTTTAGGTCTTTTAAAATATAATTCCTCTATCCTATGCTCTGAAAAATCTGAGCCCTTCAGGAATCCTTTGTTGTGAATAAGTCCTTTTTATTTTATTTTATTTTTTTAGTGTGTTTCCTCCAGTTTATTTTTTTATTTTTTTTAATAATTTATTTTTTATTTCTTCAAGTTACATCTCAATCACAATCCCCTCCCTACTCCCCCCTCCAGTCCCACCCTTCCCCCCTCCTCCCCCTCAGCCCCACGTTCCTCTTCCCTTCTTTTTTTTTTTTTTTTAGTTTAAGGTATTTATTTTTCCCCCCAACAGCTCTCCCTTTCAGTCCAAATAATGGTTCTTTTTCTTATAACTATAAATACAATACAAAACAACAGAAATAAATAGGCCACGATTATAAGAGTTATATGGCTTAGCATACATTCCCAATGTCCAGTCCATATGTATTTGGCACCTGACTTTAACATTCTACTATCTAACCATCTCCATGAGTTTAAAGTTCTATATCTAACTCAGCTTTCATACTAACTTGCCTCATAATTTTAAAAATATCTTCTTAGATCCAGAACACCCTCTTGATTCCTAAACAACTCAAAATTTAACTATGAGACTCTAGGTATCTATTCTTCAACCACCTCAGAGACCTGAGAGGGATAAATATATCTGATTATATAGGAAGTGCAGGGCCTGCAGCTTCCAAAACTAAAAAATGACATACCAGTTGCTGCCTGGACAGTTCCCATTTTCTCTCCATACATTACAGCATCAATCTTCAGCCGTTTGGCCCCATCCCAACCGACATAAACTGTTTAGGATAATTAAGAAACGGAAACTAATAGTCATGAAAATGTGTAATTTTGTTAGTTACTATGACAGTCTATCACAGTTATTTTCTAAGCTACTCAGAAATCAAGTTGCTAAGAGACAAGCAATATTTGCTTATCTAAATATAAGAGATAGATAGGGCATCTTCAAAAACCTCAAGATATCTGCAGAATATGGCATTCAAAGATGTTTTCTTAACTTAAGATTTTTTGATATCGAGACCTGTCAGCTCCTGACAGCACCCCCTATATTACTCCAAGTAGAAGATGAGCATCGAAGAATCTCCAGTGGGAGATGATTAAATTGGTGGTAAGCCATTCTCTTGGCAAGAAAAACCACTTGCTTCAACTGTAGACAGACTTCTGTCCAAAAAGGACAAAACTTGGAAGCAGGTAAGTCGACAGCCTAGCTCTGCCAAGACAGGGTAGGTAAGTCCTTCATAATTCCTGCTCTACAACCAATGTCTGTAAGTCCTTTTTATATCCTAAGATCTTAGGAGTCTATAACTACAAATCTATGGTCCTGTAACTCAATTAGGCTTTCAGTAACTTCCCTAGTATGCCTGTCTCAATGATTATTAACACTCACCCAACTTCTTTACTACTTTTCTCTTTTATCAGAAGATGGTCTAGCATTTTAATTTATGAGAGAAACCAAACTCTAGTTAATAACCCCCAATCTTTATTGATTAAGTTGCTTTGCTGTTTCAATATATGTAAGGGAAGTTCTAATGCAAAGTGGCAGAAAATCCAACCCACACTAGCTTAAGACAAAGGTTCTTTTTCTCTTAAATATTTGAAAAACTCAGTATTATGGATTACTTATGCAAAACAGGCACTAACATCATGGCTACATTGTCACAAGACCCAACTGTGAAGTCTTCATTGTGTTGAGTTCATTACTGAATGAGCCTGTTCTATGCAGAGATAATGTATCTTATACTTTTTCTGAAAAAGTCAAGTGATATTTCAAGACCTTTATTTAATTAGTTGTATCAGGATATCTAGCTATCCTCAAGCTAATAAATTTAGGATAGATGCTGAGTGAAGAAGAAAATGAATACCTGATTTTTAAATATGAAAATTTTTCAAAGTGCGTCCTCTGAGGGTTGTTTTGAAAGTTTGTGTATCATCATGTTTTCTAATTGTCTTGGAACTGGAGAATAAAAAAAAAAATGATGTCTGGGTATCAGAATATGTACTGGAGCATAGGTAGGCTTTAAGGGGCCACATCCCAGAAACAAAACAAAACAAAACAAAACCCCATCTTATTCTTACTTACCCAGCAGCCATCTATCTTGCCAATATTTCTCAGGAAGGGTGCAATGTCATGATCCTCTCTCACACATATAAACAGCACCAAGTGAATTCAGTGGTTTAAAAAATAAAAACAATGGTTGTATTAGTGGCAAGCCTATCTCTTGACAAGGAAAAATCCCTTGTTTCAACTGTAGACAGAATGCTGTCCAAATAGGACAAAACTTGGAAGAAGGTAAGTAAACAGCCTAGCTCTGCCAAGACAGGGTAGGCAAGTCCTTCATAATTCCTGATTTACAATCAATGTCTGTCAGAGAAACGGGGCCAAGCAGCTTAAGATTGATGCTGTAATGTATGGAGAGAAATTGGTAACTGTCCAGGCAGCCACTGGTATGTCATATCTTAGTTTTGGAAGCTGCTGGCCCTGCACTTCCTATATAATCAGATATAGCTATCCCTCTCAGGTCTCTGAGGTGGTTGAAGACTAGAGAGCTAGAATCTCATAGTTAAATTTTGAGTTGTTTAGGAATTAAGAGGGTGTTCTGGATCTAAGAAGATGTTTTTAAAATTGTGATGCAACTTAGGATGGAAGCTGAGTTGGATATAGAATGGAGATGGTTAGATAGTAGGATGTTAAAGTCGGGTGCCAAATATATATGGACTGGACATTGGGAATGTATGCTAAGCCCTATAACTCTCATAATTGTGGCCTAAATATTTCTGTTGTTTTATATTGTATTTATTGTTATGAGAGCCTTTTGTTGGACTGAAAGGGGGAGTTGTTGGGGGAAAAAGATATACCTTAAACAAAAAAAAAAAGAAGGGGATAGGGGTTGAGGGGGAAGAGGGTGGGAGGGTGGGATGGAGGGGGCAGTAGGGAGGAGATTGCAATTGAGATGTAACTTGAAGAAATAAAAAATAAATAAAATAAATAAAAACAAACACATGAAGCTTGGGAAAAGTGGTGTGGAGGATGGGCAAAGAAGTGAAAGAGAAGGGACTGGTATGGAAAAGAAAAAAATATTTTTAGACTGAAAAGATAGTTCTGCAAATGAAAGTGCTTGTCAACCATCCTAAAGACATGAATTCAGTCTTTGAAACACACACGGTAGATAGAAAGAACCAACTCTCACAGACCGCCCTCTGACTTTCACATGCGTGCTGCGACGTGTGCATATACATGTGTACACACATGCACATAGGTAAATAAAGATTATCTTAAATTAAATAATAAAAATTGGAAGAAATATAATTCAAAACGTTTTTCGTTTTATGCAAATCTAGCATTTCTTTTTTTTTCTTTATTTTTTATTTCTTCAAGTTACATCTCAATCGCAGTCCACTCCAGTCCTACCCTCCCAACCTCAACCCCCCATCCTCTTCCCTTTTTTTTTCTTTTAAATTTAAGGTATATCTTATTTCCCCCTAAAGTTTGCCCTTTCAGTCCAACAAATGGCTCTTTTCCTTATAATAATAAATACAATACAGTACAACAGAGGTAATTAGGCCGCAGTTATGAGGGTTATATGGCTTAACGTACATTCCCAATGTCCAGTCCATATGTATTTGGTACCTGACTTTAACATTCTACTATCTAACCATCTCCATAAGTTTAAAGGTCTATATCTGACTCAACATTCATACTAACTTGCAACACAATTTTAAAAGTATCTTCTTAGATCTATAACACTCTCTTGACTCCTAAACAACTCAAAATTTAATTATGATACTCTAGCTATCTGTTCTTCCACCACCTCAGAGACCTGAGAGGGATAAATATATCTGATTTTACAGGAAGTACAGGGCCTGCAGCTTCCCAAACTAAGAAATGACATACCAGTGACTGCCTGGACAGTTCCCATTTTCTCCCCATACATTACAGCATCAATATTCAGTCATTTGGCCCAGTTTCTCTGACAGACATTGATTGTAGAGCAGGGGTTATGAAGGACTTGCCTACCCTGTCTTGGTAGAGCTAGGCTGTCGACTTATCTGCTTCCAGGTTTTGTCCTTTTTGGACAGCATTCTGTCTACAGTTGGAGCAAAGAGCTTTTCCTACAAGAGATAGGCTTGCCACTAATTCAATCATCTCCCACTGCAGATTCTTCGATGCTCATCTTCTACTTGGAGGAGAATAGGGGGTGCTGTCAGGAGTTGATATGACTTGATATAAAAAAAATCTAAAGTTGCGAAAACATCTTTGAATGCCATACCCTGCAGATCTCTTGAGGTTTTTGAAGAGGCCCTTTCTATCTCTTATATTAGGGTAAGCAGATGTTGCTTGTCTCTTAGCAGCTTTATTTCTGATTAGCTTAGCAAGTAACTATAATAGGCTGTCATAGTACCTAACAGAATGACCGGCTTGCATAGCAATTAGTTTGCATTTCTTAATTATCCTAAACAGTTTATGACAATTAGTAGTAAAAGGCCGAAACATCACATTTCATTTTTTTTTGCTTTACCTCCTAACCCTTCCATCCCATTTCTCTGGGATGGGGTGTCCTTATATAACAGTCCCTCATCTCAGTTGACAGGTCGTATGAGGGCCAAGAGCCTCTTCATTCATTGGGGGTCTACGAAGCAGTACCATCAGTGAAAAGTGTCTCGTTGCCCAGGAGAGAGAACTACTAAACAAACAAACCAATAAGCAGACGATAGATAAAAAAGACTAAAAAATAGAAAAAAATATAACTAATATATAAAAAATAAAGAAAAATTAAAAATAAGAAGTCTATGTCCAAGTTCCCTTTGGTGTGTTAGTTGTAGTATCAATACCTTCTGCTATATAGCTAAAATCCTATTATAAGTGAATAGATGCCATATGCGTCCTTCTGAGTCTGGGTTAGTTCACTCAGGATGAGCTTTTCTAGATCCATCCATTTGGCTGCAAATTGCATAATTTCATTGTTCCTGATAGCTGAATAATATTCCATTGTATAGATGTACCACAGTTTTTTAACCCATTCTTTGGTTGAGGGACATCTGGGTTGTTTCCAGTTTCTAGCTATTACAAATAAGGCTGCTATAAACACAGATGAGGAAACTTCCTTATGATTCCATGAAGAGGCCTTTGGGAGTATATCCAGAAGTGTTATGGCTGGGTCCTGAGGCAGAGCTATTCCAAGTTTTCTCAGATATCGCAAGACTGACCTCCATAGTGGTTGCACAAGCCTACATTCCCACCAGCAATGGAGTAGGGTACCCTATTCTCCACACCCTTGCCAGCATGTGCTGTCATTGGAGTTTTTGATCTTAGCCATTCTGACAGGTGTGAGATGGAATCTCAGAGTCGCCTTGAGTTGCATTTCTCTGATGATTAAGGATGTTGAGCATTTCTTCAAGTGTCTCTCAGACGTTAGGGAGTCCTCCTTTGTGAATTCTCTATTTAGCTCTGCCCCCATTTTTTGATTGGATTATTTGGTTTCTTGGCATTTAATTTCTTGAGTTCTTTGTAGATTTTGGATATTAGCCCTCTGTCAGGTGTGGGGTTGTTGAAGATTTTCTCCCAGTCTGTAGGCTGCTGTTTTGTTCGAATGACAGTGTCTTTTGCCTTACAGAAGCTTTTCAGTTTCATGAGGTCCCATTTATTGATTGTTGATCTCAAGTCCTGAGCTGTTGGTGTTCTGTTCAGGAAGTTGTTGCCTGTGCCAATTAGTTCGAGGGTTTCTCCCACTTTTTCTTCTAGTAGATTTAGTGTGACTGGCCTTATGTTAAGGTCTTTGATCCACTTGGACTTAAGTTTTGTACAAGGTGATAAGTATGGGTCTAATTTCATTCTTTTACAAATGGACATCCAGTTGGAGCAGCACCATTTGTCGAAGATGCTGTTCTTCTTCCATTGTGCCATTTTGGCTTCTTTGTCAACAATTAGGTGGCCATAAGTGTGTGGGTCTATTTCTGGATCTTCAATTCGATTCCATTGATCTACTGGTCTGTTTCTATACCAATACCATGCTGTTTTTACAACTATTGCTCTGTAGTACAGCTTGAAATCTGGAATGGTAATACCTACAGATGTTTTTTATTGTACAGGATTGATTTAGCTTTTCTGGGCTTTTTGTTGTTCCATATGAAATTGAGAATAGCTCTTTCCAAGTCTATAAAAATTGTGTTGGTATTTTGATAGGAATTGCATTGAATCTATATATTGCTTTTGGTAGGATGGCCATTTTTATTATGTTGATCCTACCTATCCATGAGCATGGGAGATCTTTCCATCTTCTAAAGCCTCTTCCATTTCTTTCTTCAATGGCTTGAAGTTCTTGTTGTACAGGTCCTTTACTTGCTTAGTTAGAGTTACTCCCAGGTATTTTATGTTGTTTGTGGCTATTGTGAAGGGGGTTGTTTCCCTTATTTCTTTCTCAGCCCATTTGTTTGTTGTATAAAGAAGGGCTTCTGATTTTTTTGAATTAATTTTGTATCCAACCACCTTGCTGAAGTTGTTTATCGGCTGTAAGAGTTCTCTGGTGGAATTTTTGGGGTCGTTTATGTATACTATCATATCATCTGCAAATAGGGATAATTTGACTTCTTCCTTTCCAATGTTTATCCCCTTGATCTCCTTTAGTTGTCTTATTGCTCTAGCAAGAACTTCAAGTACAATATTGAAGAGATATGGTGAAAGTGAACATCCTTGTCTTGTCCCTGAGTTTAGAGGAAATGCTTCAAGTTTCTCTCCATTTATTTTGATGCTGGCCACTGGCCTGCCATATAGTGCCTTTATTATTTCTAGGTACGGCCCTTGCATGCCCATTTTCTCTAGAACTTTTAGCTTGAAGGGGTGTTGGATTTTTGTCAAATGCTTTCTCTGTATCTAGCGAGATTATCATGTGGTTTTTTTCTTTCATCTTGTTTATGTGGTGAATTACATTGATAGACTTTTGTATATTGAACCACCCCTGCATTCCAGGGATGAAGCCTACTTGATCATGGTGTATGATACTTTTGATGTGTTCTTGAATTCTGTTTGCTAGTATTTTATTAAGTATTTTTGCATCTATGTTCATGAGGGAGATTGGTCTGAAGTTCTCTTTCTTTGTTGGGTCTTTGTGTGGTTTAGGAATCAGAATGACAGTGGCCTCATAGAATGAGTTTTGCATTGATGTTTCTGTTTCTCTGTGGTGGAAGAGTTTGAAAAGTATTGGTGTTAGTTCCTCTTTGAAGGTCCGGTAGAATTCCGTGCTAAAGCCATCTGGCCCTGGGCTTATTTTGGTTGGGAGTTTTTTAATGACTGTTTCTATTTCCTTAGGGGTTATAGGACTGTTTAATCTGTTTATCTGATCTTTATTTAGCTTCAGTAGGTGGAATCTATCAAGAAAATTGTCCATTTCACTTAAGTTTTCAAATTTGGTGGAGTATAGATTTTTAAAGTAGGATCCAAATATTCTCTGGATTTCCTCAATGTCTGTGGTTATTTCTCCCTTTTCATTTCTGATTTTGTTGATTTGTGTTTTCTCCCTCTGTCTTTTAGTTAATTTGGCTAAGGGTCTGTCTATTTTGTTGATTTTCTCGAAGAACCAACTCTTGGTTTCATTGATTCTTTGTATAGTTCTTTTTGTTTCTAAGTTGTTGATTTCAGCCCTATGTTTGATGATCTCCTGCCTTCTGCTCCTCTTGGGAGTGTTTGCTTCTTTTTTTTCCAATTCACCCAGTTTAGCTGTTAATTCACTAATATGAGCTGTCAAAATTTTCTTTTTGAAGGCACTTAGTGATATGAACTTTCCTCGTAGCTCTGCTTTCACTGTGTCCCATAGGTTTGGATATGTTGTGTCTGTCTTCATTTTCGTTGGATTTTAAGAAGTCTTTGATTTCCTTCTTTATTTCTTCCCTGACCCAGTCCTCTAGTAAAGAGTTGTTCAATTTCCATGTGAGTGTAGACTTTCTGTTGATTCTTTTGCTATTGAAATCCAGTTTTATTCCATGGTGGTCTGATAAGATACAAGGGGTTATTTCAATTTTCTTGTATCTGTTGAGGCTATCTTTGTGTCCAACTATATGGTCGATTTTGGAGAAGGTTCCGTGAGGTGCTGAGAAGGTGTATTCTTTTGTGTTTGGGTGAAACGTTCTGTAGAGATCTGTTAGGTCCATTTGGTTCATGATCTCTGTTAGACTCATTATTTCTCTGTTTGGCTTCTGTCTTGATGATCTGTCCATAGTTGTGAGTGGGGTGTTGAAGTCTCCCACTATTAAAGTGTTTGGATCAATGTGCGATTTAAGTTTTAGAAGCGTTTCTTTTATAAATGTAGGTGCCTTTGTATTTGGGGCATAGATATTCAATATTGAGATGACTTCTTGATGGATATTTTCTTTAATGAGTATGTAATGCCCTTCTCTGTCTTTTTTTATTAACTTCATTTAGAAGTCTATTTTGTTTGATATTAGGGTGGCTACTCCAGCTTGTTACCTGGGTCCATTTGCTTCGAAAACCTTTTCCCAGCCCTTTACTCTGAGATAGTGTTTATCTTCAATAGTGAGGTGTGCTTCTTGTATACAGCAAAAAGATGGGTCTTGTTTACGGATCCAGTCTGTAAGTCTGTGTCTTTTTATTGGCGAGTTGAGTCCATTGATGTTGATGGATATTAGTGACCAGGGGTTGTTATTTCCCATTATTTTGTTATAGCTGGCTGTCTTGTGTTGCTTTTGTGTTTAGTTGCTGTGGAGGTTTCTATTTCTTCTGTTTTCTTGGGTGTAGTTATCTTCTCTGTGTTGGAATTTTCCTTCTAGGATCTTCTGTAGGGCTGGGTTTGTGAGGAGATATTGTTTGAATTTGATTTTGTCATGGAATATCTTGTTTTCTCCTTCTATGTTGATAGAGAGTTTTGCCGGTTATAATAGTCTGGCTGGGCACCTATATTCTCTCAAGGCTTGTAGGACATCCGTCCAGGCCCTTCTAGCTTTTAAAGTTTCTGAGGAGAAGTCAGGTGTGATTCTGATGGATCTGCCATTGTATGTGACTTTACCTTTTTCTCTGTTACAGCTTTTAATATCCTTTCTTTGTTCTCTGCATTTGGAGTTTCTATTATTATGTGGTGAGAGGAGTTTCTTTTCTGATCTAATCTGTTTGGCGTTCTGTAAGCCTCTTGGATTTTTACTGGCATCTCTTTCTTTAGGTTTGGGAAGTTTTCTTCTATGATTTTGTTGAAGATATTTCCTGGGCCATGGAGTCGGGAGTCTTCTCTTTCCTCTATGCCTATAATTCTTAGGTTCCATCTTTTCATTGAGTCCTTGATTTCTTGGATGTTGTGGGCGAGAGATTTTTTTAGCTTTCTCATTTTCTTTGGATGTTGTACTGATTTCTTCCATCGAATCTTCCATGCCTGAGATCCTGTCTTCCATCTCTTGCATCCTATTTTTCATACTCACATCCGTAGTTCCTGTTCTCTTCTCTTGATTCTCCATTTCCTCTTTTTACTCTGGCTGTGTTTTCTTTATTATTTCCATTTCTATTTTCATGTCTTGAATGGTATTGTTCGTTTTGTACATTTCCTTCTCCAGTTTGCTTGTTTTTGCCTGGAGATCTTTCATTGCTTTATCCTTTTCCTGTTCAAGCTGGGTCACCTTGGCTTGGAGCTCTTTAATGGTGTTATTCGTTGTTTTGACTTGTAAAATTGTGGCTTCTTTGAATTCTTTCATAGTTTTAAGTTCTTCTTGAAGGGACTCTATCACTTTCCATAATGTATAATTGTCATCATTTTCATGTGTTTCAGTTGTGGTGAGGTGGTTCGGGCTGGACGGAATAGCGTTGCTTTCTTTTGTTGGAGACATTTCGCTCTGGTTTTTTTTTAATCTGGGGCCTCTGGCAATGTGGAATTTTTTTTTTTTTTTTGCTGTCTTCTGGACTTGGGTCCAAAGGGGGCGCTATGGTGTAGGAGTAGCGTTTCCTTACTCCACTCCTATAAGGTGAGTCATTCAGCCCCACCTCCCAGGTGGAGACCTAACTAATCCAGGTGGCAGAGCTGTGTACAAATAAGCTCTGGTTCCCAGCCGGAAGGACCCGTACTAGTACAAAAGTCCGATATACGGCAGTTTCAAATATCTCGCAGTTTGCCTGGGGTTGGTTCCTGTAGTGGGTAAATCTGCAGTTCAGCTCCAGTAGCCTTGCCACCCCGTGGCTTGGAAATTGGCCAGTGACGTCACAGACTGCGATCTGCGGTCTGAAGGCACTTTGCAGCGGAGCTCTGCTCACTTCCAAGGGTCGCAACCTTTCGCCAGATAATTGGATCGTCTGTGTGAGACCTGGGAGTGCCCAGCAGGGTGGGGATTATCTCTGTGTGGGTTCTGAATCTGCCTGCTGGGAATTAGATTGGAACTTACCGGGGGTCTCTCTTGTTGGGGGATGGGTTATCCTGATTCCCAGGTCCAGAGGCTTCCTAGCGTGTCTGAGAGTGGGAAGGAGCATCCTGCCCAGGGATCTTCCGTGGTCCCTGTGTAGCTGGGTGAGATTTAGAAGAGGTCATGCCCTTTGTACAGCATCCTGCAACACTTGCCACCTTGTGACTGTTGACCCTGAAATGAAAATACGTCCGCGCCGGCCGCCGCCATTTTGGATCCCCCTAGCATTTCTTAAAATAATAACAATAGAGGCAGATTTGTAGTTTGCAAATGTTACTGAATTTTTATCTCACTTTTGAGAGCAAATAAATGACTTGGGTCTGAAACAAAACTCAGTCATCTCTCCAGTATTCTTTAATTTTATCATTGTTGAGACCAAATTGTAACCGAACTTTTAAATTATTATTTAATACTTATTTATTTATTACTAAATTCACTTATAACAAACACCAACAATTTCTTAACTATTAATCCTATAAAATCTACAACCCCTTTAACCTATCCACTAAACCTATTGATAATTATAACAACTACTTTCATAACCTTTTAGAATGATAATAGTCTCTGGGGCAGGTCCTCAGTCATCAGGAACACAGTCTTTGTTGTAGATTCTTTAACATACTTAGCAGTCCTTCTTCTGGATCTCTCAAATGCAGGTTCATCAGGGTAAGTTGGTTATTACAGTCTCACCTTAAATAAGGCTTCATGCTTTCTTCTCTGTGGGAGACCCCAGCCGTCTGCAGTCCAACTTACTTCTTTTGATTCAGGATCTCAGCTGCTCTGCCTCAGTCCTTAAAGCCAGGCACCGTTTCCTTTAGGCCACTGTTTGGACAGATCAAACCCCTCTAGGCAAAAGTTGAGCCACAGGGTCCAGTCCTTGGCCTTTTGGTGTCTTGCTCAGGCTTTCTTTGCTCACCAGCTTCTTTCTGCTTCAGGGAGAGAGCTGGCCATCAATGGCCAGTCATTTTTTCAGCAGGACTCTTGGAGCTCTCTAGCATCAGGGGCCTCTTCTCTTCTGGGCTCCATGCACTGTCCTCAAATAGGAGGAACTCTGTTTCAGCTTAATTTGGGCTCCGCCCACTTAGCAGCTGAAAACAATGTCAGGCCAGATACTTTGTTTCTTCAATTCTATTGAGTCTTTCCTGTTTTCCTGACTTCAAACTTGTTTTTCAGTCTATTGAGTCTTTCCTGTTTTTGCTGACTTCATGCTGATAATGCTCTTCAGGCCCCGAATTAAGAGACAGTATCAGAAACTCCTATATATTTTCCAAATCTAATTTATCTAACCCCTACACCAAACAGTTGACGAGAAGCAACTTTAGTGACAAAGGGTTTATTTTGGTTCTTCATTTGAGAAGATATAGCCTATAGTGGCAGGGAGGCTTAACAGTGCAAATAGCTTAAGGCTATGCCTGCAGTAATGTGAGGCTACCTGCTCATATCTGCATGGACCAGGGGGCAGACAGAACACACAAGCAAGAATCAGGTTATAAACCTCAAGGCTTGCTCATCAGTGACTCCCTTTCTCTAGATAGGCTTGACCTGCTAAAGGTTCCAGAGCTTCCAAAAGCAGCGCAATCAATTGTGATCATGTGATGGGACACAGGGGTCCATTGCAGGAACTTTACATTCAAATCACCACGCTTCTGTAGCATGAAGTACTTGAACTCCTTATAATGGGAGGTCTTAAGGGCTGTTACTGGCAACTGCTGTTACTTACGTAATAAGAACCATGGAAAAAACATCATAAGCTTGAGACATTGGGACTTTCCCTGTCAAACATCATTAATCATCTCAGGGATGTGCTTTGTGTACATATTTTAAACGGAGCTCCATTTGTTTACAATTTTAATGGAAATGGTTATTAACTGAATTCCTGGAGTGAACAGCATGTTTTGTGATAAGAGAAAATAAATCATGTTTTACCCCACACAAATATTTGAGAGGTTTTCCAATGTTTTCTATTTTTATCATCTTCAATACATCTGAATCAATAACAATTCAGATTAATTTGCAATCTTAATTTTCCTTTTTTGTTACCTCAAGCATGGCTTAGTTATCATAGAGATATTGCTGTAGTTGTCCCAGCAACTGCAGTGATTTGCATCAATTGGTACCAAAGCAGCCTGGAAGCTGCCACTGTTCTAACACTCACCCAATGACTGCCCATATTGCAAATCTTATAGAAAGCTCAGTATGTCAAGCTCAAGTTTCCTTTTCATATGAAGCATTTTAAATATATATATACCAAATATATTATATATATTATATTTATTATATTATATTATTGTAACATTATATATATATATATATATATATTAGTACTAAGAAAAGAGATACCTAGACTAGAATTGAGGCTGTGTCCTGTGGAAGAGAGGTTCATTCATTTCACCTCATAGGTCTTCTGTAAAGAACACATTTAAATATATGTAAAATATCTGGAACATTTTTGATGCTATGAGTGAATGTAAAAATGGAAATTGGCTTTGTTGTTTGAGGTATCCAATCTGTTTCCAGAGTTTGCCAGCAGCTAGGGGCATGGAGTAGTGGCTGTTTGAAGAAAGTTATTATATCACTACAAAGCATACAAAAAAACTTGGACTCTCATTTGCTGGAACTGTCCTTTAATGATTCAATTACTTAACACATTTATGGAGCACAATTTGTGCTCTTCAGGTTTCTAACCAAAACAGATAAGATTCACACTTACTTGGATAAGAAGTTCAATTTTATTTGCATTATTGAGTCTTACTATGCAGCCCAAGTTAGCTTTGGATTTATGTGCCTCCTGTTTCAGTCTCTTGAGTTTTAGAATTATAGGTAAGCACAACCATGTCTGTTTCACAACCACATTTACAAAAACAAATTTCTATAAAATGAACAGCTGTAAAAGTGGTTTGGAAACTGCTGACTCTGCAATTCCTGTCAAATCAGATAGATTTATCCTTCTCAGGTCTCTGATGTGGTTGACGACTAGATAGTTATAGTCTCACAGTTAAATTTTAAGTTTTTTAGGTAATAAAAGCATACTATAGGTCTAAGAAGATGTTTTTAAGTTGGTAATGCAAGTTAGGATAGAAATTGTGTTAAGTATAGAACTTTAAACTCATGGACATAGATAGATAATAGAATATTAACATCAGTTGCCAAATATATATGGCCCTGACATTGGGAATGTATGTTATACCGTATAATTTTCATAATTGTGGACTAATTATTTTTAAAAAAGGAATTATGCCGGGCGGTGGTGGCGCACGCCTTTAATCCCAGCACTTGGGAGGCAGAGGCAGGCGGATCTTTGTGAGTTCGAGGCCAGCCTGGTCTACAAAGCGAGTCCAGGACAGCCAGAGATATTCAGAGAAACCCTGTCTCGAAAAACCAAAAAAAAAAAAAAAAAAGGAATTATGAGTTCAAGGAGAAGGGAGAGAGTGTGGGAGGCTGGACAAGGATGGGAGGGTGGGGCTGGGAGAGGTGGAGGGAGGGGACTGTGATGGAAATGTAACTTGAAGCAATAAATAAATATTTTTTTTAAAAAGTGGTTCTACATACAGAAGAAGAGATTGGTAAGATTAGCCAGAACACATAGGTTCAATTCAGTTCAGTAAAATGGGAAGTCAGAGGAAGGCCAGTAGATGAGGCAGCAATGGAAGAAATAGCCTAGAATAGTCATGGAGAGGACTTTGCTCAGCGAGGCTGTTGATTCTGTGAGGCAGTTCTGGACAGAACCCTTCTCAACTCATTCAAGGTTATAAGGGAGGGACTTGGAGGAGAGGACTGAGGGGAAGCTGTGGTTGAGATGTAAAGTAAATACATAAATTAAAGGGAAAAAACCACAGTAAAATTGACCAAATCCAAAATCTATACATCATAATGAACTTTTATGCTGTTAGAAATAGAGTATTCTCAAAGCCTTGTTCTTTATTAAAACACCATGTGATTTTGTTTCCTTATCCTTAGACTATGATAAGCCAGTACAGAGTTACTACTGTGCTGTCACTATGCAGTTCTTTTTTAGATCAATTAAGGATCCTGAAACAATGCATTATAGTTTATCTTCTTTTTTCTTTCTTCCTTGATGTAGAGCCAAGTGTCTGACCTGTATGTTTTCTTCTGTGACTTACATATAAACTCTGCCAACTTTCTTGACTCTTGCAGTTACATGGCTGTCTTTAATGCCCACCTTCCCATTTTAACTGCATTGCTCTCTGTTGTTCCATTGTGCGTGATATTGTTGTGCAATCATAAACTCAGTAAGTTAGGGTTCCTTTATTATTATTTTCCCTTGTGGTTCTTGAATAAGATACAGCATAGAAGACTTCAGATTCACAATGTTTGATCATACAATAGAAGGCACTCCCCTTGTTACTCTGTTCCTGGTATTTGAGCAGTGCATAAGGCTTTAAAGTATGTCTCCAAAGACTTTATCACTCCCATCAGAACTTCATTCCATAATGTAGATGCTTTGGATGGTATTAATATTTTAATGATATTTAACTAGCATTTATTAGTATGGGTTTATAATGTACAGTTTTGGAAGTTACAAAGAAAAGGGTATATATTAGGGACTGTATGGAGGAGGTGATACAAATTTCATTCATTGCCACTGGGTGCTCATAGGTATGTAACAAACTTCTATCCTCTTCCCCACACTGGGAGGAGATGGAAATTAGTCCAGTCAACTTTTGTGTTGTGCAGTTATCCTCTTGAACTTACTTGTTGATTTTCATGTAAATTTGATGAACAGAGTTTTGGAGGTGTTTGAAAACAGATATTTCTATTGCAGCAGCAACGATTCCTTAAGAGCTCCTAGGAACATTGTCAGTGGAGGCTAAATATCATTTTGTGATTTGGTGTTTCACATTATGGTGTCATTGGTTTAATTCCTCAGGCAATATTGTTGTAATAAATAAGCATATTATGCTAACTTTTTAATTTTAATTGCCTAATGACTCTTCTTGTGTCTTAGCTAGAGCTGTTAATTTATCTGAAATATTTCCTGGTATAGAAATTACTGGTGACTTTTTTGTCTCATATATCAAGTTGTTCCTTTCTGTTGGCATATTTTTCCAGTTTGGTGGATGCAACTTTTAGTAATTTGGGTCATTATTATTTCTTTTCTTAATTTATAATCAAAACTGTTTTCTTTGGCATTCAGAGATGTCATTTTTTGATTTATGATGTCACAACTGCCTATTTCTATTTTATCTTCCTTTCTTCTCTCCTTCCTCCCTTCCTTTTCCTTCCTTCCTTCCTTCCTTCCTTCCTTCCTTCCTTCCTTCCTTCCTTCCTTCCTTCCTTTGCTTCTTGGCTTTTGAGACAGGGTTACATGGAGCCCCAGCTGGCCTCCGAATCACTATGTAGCAGAAGGTGAACTCCGATTCTGCTTTCACTGGAGTGCCAGATCACAAGTCAGGACCATTGTCTTTTCTTCCCTTAGTCTCTACCTCTTTGATTGTGTTGAAGAATATCTCCAAGTGAATGTCTCATGGTAGGTCTCACCATCTCAAGGTGCCTTATTCGCCTACATGCATGCACAGTCTCACCTGGGTTTCCTGTGTGTCATTTCTGTGACTATCTTTACAGAAAATGTCTCCTTAGTATGGTGGGTCCATCCCATTAAGGTTATACAGTCAGTTCATAAATAAAGCAAAATCTGGCCTTAACAAAACATCCAGTCAGTTCATAAATAAAGCAAAATCTGGCCTTAACAAAACATCTGGCCCTAACTTTTAATTGTTGCTTTAAGTATCTCAGAAAGAAATGGAAATTAAAACTTTAAAAAGTTATTCCATTAGTAGGATGCTCGGGCTTACCGAATCCTGCACTGCAGTAACTCTTTTATTGCTAAATTTATATCTAACCTCTGTGAGCCTTTCATTATTTGGATCAGCAGAATATGGGGTAAGGTGGTTTAGAGATTTATGGTCTAAAAAATATGTAATTTCAGTTTGGAATTACATCCCACAAGCACCCACACTAATTACACAGCTCACAACTGGAGAACACTTAAAAGTTTGCAAAAAGGCCGTGTATTTTTAAAACTTTTAATCCTTAAAATTATGTTAGAAAATAGTCAAAGTATATATTATTGTATCTGATATACAGAGAAAGAAAATTGAGACCTAGAGTTCACATAAGTCTTCTGTTGAGAACAAAACACATTTTTCGTTATGATGTGGAGAAAAACAAATATTTGGTTCAAAGGGCAGAATCTGAGGTTAATTTTCCCCTCAAAAACATTTTTCCTTGAACATGATAAGTGATCCTTATTTCTATGATTTCCAAATAAAAAAGAAAATATAATTGGAGTTATCTTAGCTCCCTATGACAATGTGACACTTCTGCAGTTAAATCGTTTGCCATTTTAGTTCTTCCTTGGACTCAGGACTGTGGTGTGTGGTGGTAAGTCCCCGTCTCCTGGGAAAGCCGAGCCACTGGTCACCAGATCCGTTAACTTATATCTGGATTTTCTGCCACACATGCTTCCCTTTATCTCCTTTCACCCATAACTAAACTTTTTGGTTTTGTGATGTCACAGATCCTGACATAGTGTTCTTAAACACTATGGTCACAGCTTTGAGGAAGTAGTTGGGATTAGTCCAAAACTGAAAGTTGTTACTGAAGAAGAGAACTCAATTCTCCACCATGATGGCAGTCATGTGGTGGATATCTTGAAATACAGAGAAGGAGGCATGTGGCTCTAACAGAAGCGCCCACAAGAAGGTGGATTTCTGGTGCCAGATGGATGCACGTCATCCTCCTGTTGCTTCTCACTGTCTCCATAATCCTGAATGTTTAACCTCTATATAGTGATCTTTGTCATGAGTGAAATGGGAGCAAGAATGTCACCAACCTCAGAAATGGTTGCTAAGGACTAATTTCATGAAGAAGTGTAAACTGCTTACGTCATTGCATCAAAGTACATGCTGAGGAAAATGTCTGCTACTGTTGAAATAGCAATGTACTGTCAATACTTCCCTGTGTCAGACATTGAATCCTGTCATTTAAATATATTATCTCATTTAATTTTCACTACAGTACCTTGATTTGTGAGGTGATTTAGTTAATGAAAGCAAATAACTGTTTCCTAAGTCACATAGCCAGCAAGTGTCTGTAACTCTTAGTACCATGTCCTCAACTTCTAAGTAAGATTGACCACAGCATAACAGAAATAGTGAAGTCACAGAAAAGGTAGAAGAAGCTGTTGTATTTCAGGCACTCTAAGCATTTGAGTTGACAGAAATAACTTCCACAGTCTATACTTTAACTTGGAAGGAAATTACATGTACATTCTTTTCCTCATACATAATTATGACCTGCTCATTTTGTATAATGTTAAGTGTATATATGTTTTCAGGACTGGACATTTAGTATTGGATAACCAATTGGTATGCTATTGCTTAGGGGACACTATGTCTCCCCCTTTAAAAAAAGAAAAAGAGATGGTGGATGATACTTATATTATTGCAGCCTGCAGGACAGCATTTATTTCAGAACATTAACTTCCGCTTGACAAATTTTTATCTAAGAGTTGTGAATCTGATTTAATTAAACTGAACAGACTCAAAAGAAATTCTTAGCGTTGATAATCTGTGATTTTAAGTTTAAGCCTGTTAAACTGAAAGAAAGCATATTTTAGTGTAGGACTAGGGCAAATTTGGAATGCAGTGAAGGCAATAATTCAGACTTGTATTGATTATTCCTTTCATTCAGTACATGTGAAAGCAGTGTTTAATCAGCAAATATTTTCTCTTGATCACATCACTATAGGCTTAATATTTCCATAGCATTTTCAGTATAAATTTGGCTCATTGAGCCTATAGAAGTGTCAATGTTTATGGAAGGTGTGATGCTTTAAAGAAAGCAAATGCGTAAGAAGCTTAGACTTAGGTTCTAAATGGGATATTCTTAAGAAAGTTACTTGAACTCTCTTTCCTTATTTGTAAAAAAAGGAGGGTGTTTTAAGTTTAGAGAGTAGATAACTGTCAAGAATATCACTGTTTCAGTCACTGTGCAATGTATCAGGAAGCCATTCTTCTTAGGAAAAAAATCTATGGCAAAAAAAATCCCAATGATTGACATAATCTTATTTTGAACCACTCAGGGCTCTCCAGAGAAACAAATGCAAAGGCATATCAGTCCAGATTCCAACCTACCTATCAGGGCTTTCAAAGAATTTGCCATTCAGTTGCGGGACTGACAGTGTACAGTTTCCAGAAGACTGGAAATTCTGAAAGATTTGGCAGCATTAGTGTGGGTTTGAAGTCTACAATGTATCAGCATGTGGATCTCAGGGAGTGTTTTTATGTTATGGATTTCACGAAAAATAATCTTTCTTCTTTGGAAAATCTGGGCCTTGAAGTGATTAGATGAGCCCCACTTACATTATAAAGGGTCATTTGGATTGTTCAAAGTTCACAGATTATATAACCTTTGATGACATTCACAACTACTTTTGCAATAACACCTAGGCTAGCATTTGACCAATGTGGTATCATATTCTACAGAAAATGACACATGGAGTTAGCTATCACACCAGAGAACTAGACTATTTGTGGCGTTGAGGCCCCAATTGTTCTGATTGTTGGTACTTATAGGATGCCTTGAACACATTTCATAGTTAATTGGAAATGCTTAGCAAAAGGTGAATCACAGGTGAAGGCACAATATTTGCTGATGAACTTTCCCATGCTGAAAGACTTAGTAATTGATAAGGGGAAAACTTACATGAAAGCACAAAAAATGTGTCTTTACTCTCTCAAAGATACCCCCAAGATCTTTTCATCTCTGGGTATACATCCAAATGATTCCTGACCAAACCACAAGGACATTTCCTCATCTATATTCATAGCCGCCTTATTTGTAATAGCTAGAAACTGGAAACAACCCAGATGTCCCTCAACTGAGGAATGGATACAAAAAAACAAAAACAAAAACTGTGGTACATCTACACAATGGAATACTATTCAGCCATCAGAAACAATGAAATCATGCAATTTGCTGCCAAATGGATGGAACTAGAGAAGCTTATCCTGAGTGAGCTTACCCAGACTCAGAAGGATGCACATGGCATCTATTCACTTATAATCAAATTTTATCCATATAGTACAGGATAACTATACTACAACCAATGCACCAAAGGGAATAGGAACATAGACTTTGTTTCCTTCAGTGAGACACTTTGCCCTAGTGCTGCTGCCTTGTAGTCCCCCAGTGTGTGAGGAGGCTCTTGGATCTCATATGACTGCTGAACTGGGGAGGGCGACTGTTATGTAGGGACACTCCACTCCAGAGGAGTGGGATGGAAGGGATAGGGGGTAGAGAGTTGGAGGGCAGATCTGGGATGGGTGGAAAGAGGAGACTGTGATGGAGATGTAACCTGAAGTAATAAATAAACATTAAAAAAATTTAAAAATTCCTTTTAAGAATCATAATGCTACTCCCACCAATGTGTCTTTATCACTATCTTGAAAAAGAATATTTCCTGGTTTACCATCCTGAACTCCACTGTTACTTTAGCATGATGGACTTACTTTCTCTTTAGCAACTGTGATTACTGGCTCATTTCCTAGGAAACTCTGGTTGGTCTGCATGTGATAGACCATCAGTTTCTCATTGAAACCACCTCTGAGATGTAGCTGTGGCACTGTGGGTAAAAGTGGAAGTGAGCATCTAGGCTCTATATCCACTTCAAAAACTTAACATGTTCCTCTGAAGAAAGCATATCTAGTATTTAAGTTTGACATGAGACATTAATGGAGTAGCATATGTCAATTCTTTGGAGTAATGGAACCCAGTGGGCCCAGTGTCACCTCTTGGACAAGATGTATTTTTGAAAGAAAAAAAAAAAGCAATATACTACTGAAGTCCTATACAAACCAGAATAAAGAGTTAAAAAAAAAAAAAGGAACAAAAGTTCTTAGATATATAGCTGGCTGTTTGCATCAGATGCTATACACAGAAAGTAGACATTCTGCAATATTGTTGATGATTTGGTGCCAGTGTATAATTTTTTTTCTTACAGTACATTCTGTAGTTACCGTAGGGAATGTGTGGCCTTTGTCAAACCTCCCCAAAATAAAACACTGTTATTTAAGGTTAAGAAATAAAATGCAGACACTTGTATGTGGGCAACATTCTGCTTATGTCGACTCTCTCAACTTAGACCTTTCTGCAAAGCTTGTGAGTCTAGAAGATATCCCTATTGAAGAACTCCATCTTCAGTTCTGCTCTTTGTACACCATTCAGAACTGACAGATGTCTGTGATACAGAATATCAGAGACTCACTATGCCATATGATAACTACACAGAGCACCCATACTTGGGCAGAGCATGGCTCTGTATGAGTATAGACCCATCCTCATCACAGAGCATAGCCACAGCCTTCATAATGATGAAGAGCTGCTGGGAACAAAATCTTCAGAGGGTTTGAGTACAAAAGAAGTCTAAGCACCTAACAGGCAGAGAGGGACCTGTGTACTTATCTCTGTCTCCACATTTTATTCCTGTGGAACACGAGTATTCATGTAAATACATAGACAATGTTGGTTGTTTAGTGTCTTTAAATGACTCTGTATATCACGATTTATTTAAAACGTGGAGGGGAAAATGTAATAAATGGATACAGGACATTTTGCTTGCTGTTGGTTCTGCTAGTTTAGAAAGACTGGAAAACCATGCTTTTGTTTCCTTATCCTACCTTCTAAGTACAATGATTCATAATGACATTGCCAGGTCAATCAAAGAATCTGATCTTTGTAGCAAGAGTAAATGAATGTTATTAACTCTGTCCTCTAACAGGAAGATATCTTGGTATAAGAACAGCAGATGTTTGTCTCACAGGCCAAATCTTTATCATTTAATTTAGTCCACCATAATACACAAACCTCTTCACTGACATAATTGAATGTAAAGTTAAAAGCAAAATATTTTGACTCTTGAAATGAAGACATCAGTTTAAATTTAAAAGCCTTTTGAGAGTGCCACCATAGGAAGTAGGTGATTAAAGTCTCCCGTATTTTGTTGGTTTCCAAATTTCTCTGGTTCCTCTGTAACAAACTGGCCTTTTAATTTTTTTTTAATAAACATTCAGATATGTGTTTGTATAGCTACACTTTTCATCTGTTGCATCTTGATTGTCTTTGTAAAGCTTCCCTGACTTCTTTGTGATTATTATTTTAATAAAGACTTATTTGTGCTTTTGGTAATTTCTCTCTCCTTTGAGAAATACCTTTCCTTCATCTTAATTAATATAATCAGATGTCGTAACTAGGAAACTTGCATCATCAGCAGATAGAAATAAAAGACTGACAGTTGGAACAATTGTGAACTGAGTGGTGAACATGGGCAGATCAGATTCTGATTAGAGTTTACATCATTTTCCAAAAGTTCCTATTTCTAAAATTTGGAGGAAAATCAAAACACTTGTTCTCTCAGCATGCTAAAGCAGTAAGACTTTCATCAGGCTGTAAAACATTTAAAAAATCCACCACACAATCTTCAATTATGAAAAAAAAACATGCTTAGATTTTTATGTATGATACAAGCATTAAAATTTATATTTTTCCATATGAGAAAAGTAACATGACTACCAGTTAGATTTTTATCCCTCTGAATGCTAATATTGGGCTAGGATATTGTATACTAACTCTCTATTGTTAATGGTAGAGAATGAGCGCAAGTTCAAAGGCTTCCTGTATTTTATTTTAAGGCAAGTGCTGAATGCTCCTGTCCTGAATTACCTGTATGCCCTTCATCAAAGCCTCTTACTTATCATCATGGTAGTCTCTCACTTAGACTACTGACTGTCTTCAGAGACAGAAGGGAAAGAGTGTCAGCCATCTTCTGGAGGTGAAACCTTAGAATACTGAGAATGAGGGTCATGTAAAATAGGCTGGGTAAGATGACAACAGAATCTAGGCTCCTGCACAAACTGAGTACCATACTGGACCATTTTCTATGCATCAGAACCAGAGGCTGCCCTTGGTTCTATCAAGCACTGAGCAACTTTGGAATGGTATCTCCCCATGACTTCAGAGGTCATGTGAGTAAGTCATCAGGTTTCAGTTTAGAGCAGCTGAGCACAGCCTTAGTGGGTTATAGGCAGACTTAATAGTCAGAGAGCATGACAGTGCTCTCAATGCTCTAGTGACACTGAAATTGTGTTGTGGAGATCCTGTAGTTTTGGGTCTGTCGAACTGGCCTCTTCATGCACTTCAGCAGCTCATCCATAGTGTGGGCCAACTCAAAGCCCTGGTTCTGGGCCTGCAATCCTCACTTGCAGGTCCTGCTCTCCCAAGTGGTATAGCAGCAGATAAAGGGTTGGTTCAGCTCTCCTGCTTTCATGATTCCATCAGGGCCAACTCTCCTGCCCAATATCTGTGATGAGGGCAAGAGAGTAAAGGGGATCTCTCCCTCACCAACACCACAAAACAGATAGAAGGCCGGGCTGGCTCTCCTATAGTTACTCCCTCATGGCTGGCTCAACCACAACACCCACATCCAGGGCCAGATGTAGTGTGCTACCCACCAGGTACAGAGCCTGTTATCCCAAGTGCTGCAGTATGTGAGGGGCAGGGACATCTTTCCTGCTCTTACTGGATCTCTTGTCAGCCTCTGCTGGTGAGGGAAAAAGGGAGGGGAGGGGATCTCTCCCTTGTTAACACCTCTACAAAGCAAACAGAAGGCAGTACTGGCTCACCCACAATCCCTACATCCAGGGTCAGCTGTAGTATGTTGCCCAGGCAGGGTACAGGGACTGTTCTCCCTAGTGTTCCAACATGTGAGGGACAGGGACAGTTCTCCTGCTCTTATGACCCCCCATGGGGCCAGATATCCTGTCTGCCACTGGTGGTGAGGGCTAAAGAGAAGGGATATCTTGTGTTGCTAACACAACCACAAAATGAACAAAAGGCAGGGCTAGATCTCGCACACTCACACCTTCAGGGCTGGCTCACCCACAACTGCCTCATTCAGGAACATACAGGGCTTCCCTAGTCTCTGACTTGCTTCCTATCCTGGAGCCAATCTGGTGCCTGCTGATCCTGGACTGGTGGTTGTCATAGGCTAGCTTCTCTTCTGAGCCCCATGGTACCTAAATGGTGTTGGTATCCTGCTTGCTTCCCTACCCTCATCCCCCAGAAATGTTAAGCTACTATTCATTCAGATGTTCCTAGGTCAGAACCCTGAATGTAGACATAGCCTTTCTGCCACCTACTGATGTACATGGAACACAACAGCCACATCTTCATGCCTCTACGGAAGTAGAAAACGTTTTTTAATGTTTATTTATTACTTCAAGTTACATATACATCACAATTCCCTCTCTCCACCCCTCTCCCACTTATCTTACTCCTCCAGAGTGGGTTGCCCCTACATATCAGCCCCCTTCAGTTCAAAAGTGACATGAAGGCCAAGAGCGTCCTCTTGCACTGTGGGGCCTACATGACAACTCAATTAAGGCAAAGTGTCCCAATACAGGTAACAAGGACTATGTTCCTGTTCCTTTTGGTGTGTTGGTTGTAGGTTGTTATCCTGTACTACATGGCTAAAATCCAATTATAAGTGAATGGATGCCATGGATCAACATAATAAAAATGGCCATCCTACCAAAAACAATATACAGATTTAATGCAATTCCTATTAAAATACAAACATAATTCTTTATAGACCTCAAAAGAAAATTTCTCAACTTCATATGGAATAAAAAGAAACCCAGAATAGGTAAATCAACCCTCTACAAAACAAAACAAAAAACAAAAAAACCAAACCAATCTGGAGGTATCATCATCCCTGATCCCAAGCTATACTACAGAACAAGCAAAAAAAAAAAAAAAAGAAAGAAAGAAAGAAAAAAAAACCCAACATGCTACTGGTAAGAAACAGACCAGTTGATCAATGGAATCAAATCAAAGACCCAGAAATAAACCCACACACCTATGGTCACTTAATTTTTGACAAAGAAGCCAAAAGCATACAATGGAAAAAGGACAGCATTTTCATTCTTTTTTTTCCTTTATTTTTTATTTCTTCAAGTTACACCTCAATCACAGTCCCCTCCCTATTCCCCCTTCAGTCCCACCCTCACACCCTCAACCCCCCATCCTCTTCCCTTTTTTTTCTTTTAAATTTAATGTATATCTTATCTCCCCCTACAGTTTCCCCTTTCAGTCCAACAAATGGCGCTTTCGCTTATAATAATAAATACAATACAAAACAACAGAGGTAATTAGGCCACACTTATGAGGGTTATATGGCTTAACGTACATTCCCAATGTCCAGTCCACATGTATTTGGTACCTGACTTTAACATTCCGCTATCTAACCATCTCCATGAGTTTAAAGTTCTATATCTGACTCAACATTCATACTAACTTGCAACACAATTTTAAAAGTATCTTCTTAGATCTATAACACTCTCTTGACTCCTAAACAACTCAAAATTTAATTATGAGACTCTAGCTATCTGTTCTTCAACCACCTCAGAGACCTGAGAGGGATAAATATATCTGATTTTATAGGAAGTACAGGGCCTGCAGCTTCCCATACTAAGAAATGGCATACCAGTGGCTGCCTGGACAGTTCCCATTTTCTCTCCATACATTACAGCATCGATCTTCAGTCATTTGGCCCCGTTTCTCTGACAGACATTGTAGAGCAGGGGTTATGAAGGACTTACCTACCCTGTCTTGGCAGAGCTAGGCTGTCGACTTACCTGCTTCCAGGTTTTGTCCTTTTTGGACAGCATTCTGTCTACAGTTGGAGCAAGGGGCTTTTCCTACCAAGAGATAGGCTTGTGACTAATTAAATCATCTCCCACTGGAGATTCTTCCATGCTCATCTTCTACTTGGAGGAGAATAGTGGGTGCTGTCAGGAGTTAATATGTCTTGATATAAAAAAACTAAAGTTACAAAAACATCTTTGAATGCCATATTCTGAAGATTTCTTGAGGTTTTTGAAGAGGTCCTATCTATCTCTTATATTAGCGTAAGCAGATGTTGCTTGAAAGGACAGCATTTTCAACAGATGGTGCTGGTCTAACTGTATGTCAACATGTAAATGAGATAGACCCATATTTATCACCTTGCACAAAGCTTAAGTCCAAGTGGATCAAAGACCTTAACATAAAACTTGACACTCTAAATCTAATAGAAGAGAAAGTTGGGAAAAGTCTCAAACTCATCAGCACTGGTGACAACTTCCTGAACAGAACACCAATAGCTCAGGCTCTAAGACCAATAATCAATAAATGGGACCTCGTGAAACTGAAAAGTTTTTGTAAGGCAAAGGACACTGTGATTCGAACAAAAAGGCAACCTACAGCCTGGGAAAAGATCTTTACCAACCCCACATCCAACAGAGGTCTAATATCCATAATTATAAAGAACTTAAGAAATTAAACACCAAGAAAACTAATTTTTTAAGGATGAATACTAAATATGTTAAACTTAAGAGTCCTATGATGCTTTTTCAGAAACTCAACTTTGCATTGTATTGAGTTATAGACAATATGAATATTTGCTATATTCCAGTAAATATTTGTTTATAAAAACAAACAATAGATATGAAACAATTTGTCCAGACATTAACAAAAAATAAATAAATCAAAGTTTGATTATGTAATATTTATCAACTCTCTTGGTGTAAAATCACTATCACAGCCATCTTCATTGTGCCAAAGTAATGATGCAGCCTGTGAAACTGAGAAGAGCAGTATGCTTGGACCCTATAATATCACATTTCTACACACCAGACAGCAGCCCTAGATGAGAATTGCCCCGAAGTATGGATGAAATAAAATGAAATATAATTATTAGAAATGAGTTTTTGATTATATATTACTTTTTAGTTTGTTTTTGTTGTTTTGTTTTTTATTTATTCATTTTAACATTCCTTTCACAGCCCACTTCTTCCTCTCTTCCCAGTCTTACACTCCCACCCTCTGCCTCCAATGCCCTCTCCACTTCTTCTCAGAGAAGGGACCCCACCCACCAACCTTACCCAATACTTCATGTGGCATCACAAGTAACTGCATCCTCTTCCACTGAAGCCAGTCAATGCATCCCAGCTAGGGGACAGTTATCCAACTGTAAGCAACTGTAAGCAATAGAGTAGGTGTCAAGGATGACCCCTGCTCAAACTGCTAGGGATCCCACATAAGGACCAAACTGTCCTTCAGCTCCATGAGTGTAGGTGGCCTGGGTTGAGTCCATGTTGGAAGGAACAGAAACAGTCCCATGATAGGATCTGAATTACTTCTTCAAGATATGTGAATGATTTTATAAATCTTTTAGCAGGAAAAGAAATCTGAAATTGGAAGAAAGTCTAAACTCCCACAAAAATCAGTTAATCATCTTGAGCTTTACAGAGCATATTATTTGGAAAGGAAAAAACCAAAACAAAACATATTTTCATTATTTTTAACTTGCTTTCAGTTTGATAATGGGAGAAACAAGGATTATTCTCCTGAGTGATTGTACAAGATGCTGTTCTGAGAACCCTCATGAGGTCCCTTTGCCTTTTTTCATGTATCTTGTTCATAAAGTCCTGAAAAGAGAATAATGACTTAGAATGGGATAGCAGTGTTGTATCATAAGGGTTTTTTTTCTTTTTTCTTTCTTTCTTTTTTTTTTTACTTCTTAATGCTTTCCCTGAAAAATAAATATAAAACACTGTGACATATAAGGCAAGTTGAAGCTAAACAAGTTTGTCATTGAAAAGACACATTAATTCTATAAGGAGACAATTTCCTAAGCAGTCTTTATGTCACTTTATGTGCATAATGCAATTTAATCTGCACCACAATGCTATGAGTAAGATCTCACCATTGGAAGTAGCCAATAAGCAAAGGGGCATAAACTTGAAACTATCTGCCCTTGGTTTAGAGTCCATGGATCAACCTCCATGATAGATTCCAACTGTACTTCCATGAGCTTCATGCCTTTATTAAGAAGAATAAAATTCCGTTTGATCAACTGAATTTTTGTTATGTTGTTCTAGAAGAAGCAAGTGGTCCTCAGTATAAATAAAATTAATTTTATCTATCAGCAACTTAGTTCAATTTCACAATCAATAATCTATTCTATTTTAATATTTATTTTTATGGTTCCACCTAGAACTAAAAAGAGAATAAGCCCAGCTTCAGAAACAGTGAATTTAAAGACTGCCTGAACCTAAGATACTGCCTCAAAAAAACAATTAATTAACTAACTAAAGCTACTTACAATAAACATATAAAAGAAATCAACCTACCCTGGAAAATGTTGAAGATACATTGTGCAGTACCAAATGTTCAGGCAAGATTTAAAGCTTCATGTGAAAATAAAAACTCTCATTTTATTGGTTTATAAATAAGCGTCATCTTTAATAGATTGCAAAATCACATATATGTCAAAGGATTGTTTAACATAAATTTTTATGACATATTATTTGTTAATGTTTGGTTTGGAAGCATATTTTCTATAGCTATATAATCAGAGTTTCATAAAAATTCCTCAGGTGAAAGACTGTCACGAGGAGAACAAGTTCAAGAAGTTGTACCCTCAGGGACTTTTCACTGTGTTTAAGTATGTTGGTGTCTCAGACTTGGCAACTCTGCAGCACTTAACCTACATTTTGCAGAGTCCACGACAGAGACTGCTTCCCCCGCCCCCACTCCACTTCTAAGGGACTCTATGAAGATCAAGTTGTTTATCATCTATATATGTATTCGGAGGGGGGGGGGACATTTAGATCTAGTCTAAATATGGTTTCTTCTATTTTTTCTTTTTGGTCAGTATTTCAGTCTCTGTAAGCCACTAGGAGCCTTGGTTGGTTGGTTCTATTGATCTTCATGTGTTGATCTTGTCCCCTCTGGGTCTCTCTATTCCTCCTCCTTCTCTCATACAGGGCTCCCAGAGCTCCACCTAATGTTTGACTGTGTGTCTCAGCATCTGTTTTGATCTGCTGCTGGGTACAGTTTCTTGTAGGATAGTTATGCTAGGTTCCTGTTCCTTTGGATCTGTGGGGTGTAGGATAGTTATCCTGTACTTTATGGCTAATATCCCTAATATCCAGTTATAAGTGAATACATGCAATGTGTATCTTTCCAGGTCTGGGGTTAGCTCACTCAGGATGAGCTTTTCTAGTTCCATCCATTTGGTTACAAATTACATGATTTTCTTTTTTCTTATCGGTGAGTAGTGTTCCACTGTATAAATGTACCACAGGTTTTTTTGTCCATTCTTTCACTGAAGGGCATCTGGGTTTTTTTTTTTCCGATTTCTAGCTATTACAAATAAAGCTTCTATGAACATACTGAGGAGATGTTCTTGGGGTTTGGTGAGGAATCGTTTGGATGTATACCCAGGAGTGGTATGGCTGGGTCTTGAGGCAGAGCTATTCCAAGTTTTCTACTATATCACCAGACTGATTTCCATAGTGGTTGTACAAGTTTGTGCTCCCACCAGCAATGGAAGAGTTTTCTCCTTTCTCCACAACCTTTCCAACATGTGCTGTCATTTGAGATTTTGATCTTAGCCATTCTATCATGTGTGAGATGAAATCTCAAAGTCATTTTGAGTTGTATTTCCCTGATGACTAACGATGTTGAGCATTTCTTCAAGTGACTCTTGGTCTTTAAAGATTCCTCTTATGTGAATTCTCAGTTTAGCTCTGTACCCCATTTTTAGATTGGATTATTTGGTTACTTGCTGTTTAATTTCTTGAGTTCTTTATTATTTTGTATACTAGCCCTCTGTTAGATATGGGGTTGATGAAGATTTTTTTTCTCAATCTGTAGGCTGCCATTTTGTTCTAATGACAGTGCCCTTGTCTTACAGAAGCTTTTCAGTTTCATGAGGCCCCATTTATTGATTGTTGGTTTTAGAGCCTGAGCTATTGGTGTTCTGTTCAGAAAGTTTTCACCTGTGCCAATGAGTTTGAGGCTTTTCCTCACTTTCTTTTCTATTAGATTTAGTGTGTTCAGGTTTATGATCCACGTGGATTTAAGTTTTGTGCAAGGTGATAATATGGGTCTATTTGCATTCTTCTACATGTTGACATTCAGTTAGACCAGCACCATTTGATGAAGATTTTTCTTTTTTCCATTGTATGGTTTTGACTTATTTGAAAAGAAAAGGAAGAAAGTTTAACTAGGCCTTGACCACCCCCCATAAAAACATAGATGATAGGCAACTTGGTCTTCATACAGATTCCTTAGAAAATGGGGGTGGCTCTCAGTCATGGACTTTGTTAGTGGGACATTTTACCCTAGCTGAGCTGCCACCTCAAGCCCGAGAGCAAGAGGAACCTCTTAGCCTTCATGTGACTGATGAACTGATGGGGGCTGATTTTGGGGGGGCCCCTCTCACCCGAAGAGAAAGATAAGAGTAAGAAGGGTAAATTGTGGTACGGTCTAGAAATACCATGGAAAATCAAGATAATTGAAAACAAGTAGAAATGGTGAGAAGTTTATTTCTTCAAAGTGATTGAATTGGCAACTTATGACCTACAGGCTATATTTAGAGATCTCCCTATTCACACAGGTGCTATGTATGACTGTTTTGACACAATATCTATAACAAGTGTTACATACCCCTAATGCCCAAAACATTACCCTTACTTATCTACCCTCCCATTAGAGCTCTTTTCTATTTTGCACCCACATTGTCTGTTTACTAGGCTTTGGTGATGGTAAAGGGAGATTTTAAATGAATGCTCTAGTTTCTTTCCTGTCACTGTGTTAAAACATGCTCAATAAAAAGCATGTTGTGGAAGAAAGGGTTTATTTTGATTACAGATTACATTGCATCATTGAGGAACTTCAGGACAGGAACTCAGTAAAAGCATGAAGCAGAAATCATGGAGGAATACCTCTTTCTGGCCTGCTCACAGGATAATGCTTACATACCTTTCTTATAAATACAGGGCCATCTGTCTAGAGAGAGTGATTTCCACAGTGGAAGACAATCGCTGACAGATATGCTTACAGAACAGAATAACCAGGGTGATTTCACAGTTTTGACTTCAGATGACACTAGGCTGTGTGAGGTTAACAATCAAAGCTAACAAGAACATTAGAATACTGAACAAATATCTAAAGAAAAAGATTGCTAAAATGAATGATGATGCACCAAGGAGAAACTGCATTTAGCAATCGGAAAATAGAGACTGATCATATCAGCACAGAGAGAACAGAAGGAAGAGGACCAACTCCTGATATGTACAGTGTTGTGAACTGTCTTTAAATACAGATAAAGAAAAATAAAGGAAGGTAACAAATATTCATCTAATACCTTCAAATATGAAGAAAAAAACAATAAAAATGCAGAGTAAAAGAAAGAATATGAAAGACCTGTATGATAAGAACTTCAAATCCCTGAAGAAAGAAATTGAAGAAGATATCAGAAGATGGAAAGATCTCCCATACTCATGGATAGGTAGGATTAACATAATAAAAATGGCCATCCTACAAAAGCAATATGCAGATTCAATGCAATTCCTATCGAAATGCCAACACAATTCTTTACAGACCTTGAAAGAATCATTCTATACTTCATATGGAAAAACCAAAAACCCAGAATAGCTAAATCAATCCTTTACCATTAAAAAACAAAAACCATCTGGAGGTATCACCATCCCTGATTTCAAGCTGTACTACAGAGTAATAGTAATAATAACAACATGATACTTGCACAAAAACAGACCAGTGGATCAAAGGTATCGAATCAAAGACCCAGACATAAACCCACACACCAATAGTTACTTAATTATTTTTACATTTATTTGTTAATTCAAGTTACATCTTGATCACAGCCCCCTCCAACCTCCCAGTAGTATCCTGGAGTACTACTCAGCTATCTAAAAAAAAAAAAAAAAATCATGTAATTTGCAACCAAATGGTTGGAAATAGAAAAGTTCATCCTGACTGAGATAACCCAGATCCAGAAAGATAGACATAGCCTAGTAAACAGACAATGTGGATGCAAAATAGAAAAGAGCTCTAATGGGAGGGTAGATAAGTAAGGGTAATATTTTGGGCATTAGGGGTATGTAACACTTGTTATAGATATTGTGTCAAAACAGTCATACATAGCACATGTGTGAATAGGGAGATCTCTAAATATAGCCTGTAGGTCATAAGTTGCCAATTCAATCGCTTTGAAGAAATACATTTCTCACCACTTCTACTTGTTTTCAATTATCTTGATTTTCCATGATGTTTCTAGGCTGTATAAGAAGTGGTGATAAGGAAGTTATAAGGGTGATTGATACCTACCATATATCATTCATAAATATTTTTACTTCATGAGTGTAGTTAACATGCCTGTAAGAAATCCATGTGTTTGCAATATACAACTGCCATAAAAGCAGGTTGGTGTCTGTGGTGACTTTTAGCTAGATGATAAAATTGAACAGTCTTCATTCATTTGTTTCAGAAATAAGATATTCTGAAGCAGAGACAACTGGCTTCACTATTCCAAAGCAAACTACCTCCTTAAAATAGCAAAGTGATTGCATTTCTCAGATCCAAATAAGGTCAAACTTTTTCCGTATTGTGGAAAAACAAGATTAAATCATACCCTTGTGTTTGTTTTTGTTTTTTGCCTATACAGATGTCAGGATCTTGAACAGTTAAGGTGATTTACAACATGTTTTTTATCCTTAGAAATTTCAACTTAGCCCCAGAAATATTGAAACATCTAAAAGACACAGTGTATTACCCAGAACCAGATTTCCTGGCACAAGTGTAGAGACTAAAAGCGTGCTATAAGTTACTTCGGGGACAAAATATCCCATAGATTCCTACCCGGAGTAAATTTATCATAGCGTAGTTTTCTTTTTCAATTATGAAAACTCAAGACAAATATTTGGGGAATATTTAAGCTATTGCAGTCATCTAGCACAAATCGAAACAAGAGTGAAAGTTCACCAGATAATTCCCTATTTAATCATGTATTTTTCCTGCTTATTTATTTGTTCTTCCCTGATAGTGAAATTTTTTCTTATATGATTGTCTCCATATATTTTCTTGTTTTCAAAACATACTGTACCAAATAATGTTGACAAGGAAGTTCAGACTATAATAGATCTAGAATTAACACTGGTTATGAACAAGGTTCATGGGAAAATGATCACTGGCCATTGATACAGGTACTAAGGAAGCCGCACTATTGTACATATCACCTTACACGATCTTCTCTTCTCTCACAGTGTTAAACCAGAAGATGAAAAGAGAGACTCAATAGCATGCAACTTGTCAGCTAAGGGATAGAAAAGACAAAATTCCTTCCCAAATTCAATCATTGGAGCACTGAAAGCACTCCCCTAATTATTGGGGGAGTCCTCCTTCAGTCTGCTACTTGCTTTTTTCACAAGAGATCTTTGGTCAATTCTTATGGCCTTGATCTAGACAACATGCACTACCTATACTATGAATTCTCCATGAATCTTTTGATTAAATACATCTTTGAATAAATGAGCTGAATGCTTGCTTGTCCTCACTGACTGCCAATATTTCTACACTGCTCTTTTTAATAGTTGTCCCTCCTGTGGTGATATTTGCCTTCATAATGGGTGACACTAGGGGTTTGTGCAGGATTTATTATGTACAGATATCTAGTTAGGGTGAAGGGTGGTGTTCGGAAGAATCCTTTTGAACTTAAGATACAGCTGCACTATAGGAATATCTTTTTCTTACTATTCAAATGTGTGGAAGATTCATTTTGACTTTTGAGGGTAAATTCATCAAGATATATTAAGATGCAGTGACTTGTTTGCTTTATTCCATTTAGGAAATCATCATGTATTTTGTACTGGTGTTCTTTCTTTAGTTCTGGACTCGCAGAATAGCCATAAAGAAAGGAATATTTCTTTTCATTTTCTGTATCAGCAATCTTAATATAATGATCTGTTCCTTTGAGTTACTGTAAGGTTTTCTTCCACATCAGTAATTGTTTTGTCTTCCAGCAATGTGCTTGTTATTCATTGACCTCACAAGTGACAGACAAGAATTACATGGTGAGAACCAATCCATATCAACTCTAAAGAAACAATTATAAAAAGCTTCTGGCCCTGCACTTCCTTATAATCAGATATATTTATCCTTCTCAGGTCTCTGATATGGTTGAAGACTAGATAGTTATAGTCTCATAGTTAAATTTTGAGTAGTTTAGGAATTAAAAGGGTGCTCTTTATCTAAGAAGTTGTTTTTAAGATGGTGATGCAAGTTAGGATTTAAGCCGAGTTGGATATAGAACTTTAAATTCATGGAGTTGGTTGCATAGTAGAATGTTAAAGTCAATTGTAAAATACGTATTGACTGGGCATTGGGAATGTATGCTAAGCCTTATAATTTTCATAATTGTGGCCTAATTATTTTTGGTGTTTTGTATTGTATTTGTTGTTATAAGAGACAGAGCCATTTGTTGGACTGAAAGGTGGAGCTGTTGGGGGGAAAAGATAGACCTTAAACTTAAAAAGAAGGAAGCAGATGGGGGATATGAGGGGGAAGAGGGTGGGAGGGTGGGACCTGGGGGGATTAGGGAGAGGATTGTGATTGAGATGTAACTTGAAGAAATGAAAATATTTTTTAAAAATCTTTCAAAAATTGGGGGAACTCATTATTGAACATTACCATTAGATAACTGGGTATATGTGAGTGTATGTGGTTTTATAATTAAGGCATCAATATTAAAACTATTATTCTGAGTGAGATAACCCAGACCCAGAAACAACCAGATGGTATATACTCACTTGTAAATGGATATTAGCCACTTACAAGTACAGGATAATAATATTACAATCCACAGACCCAAAGAAGCTAACAAGCAGGGCCTAAGGGAGGATGCTTGAATTTCACTCAGAAGGGGGAAAATACAGACATCAGAAACAGATGATGAAAAGGAACTGGGTGGGAGAGGGGTGAGGGGGGGAACAGGGGAGGGCATCAGGTGGGGGAAATTAGTGATGGGAGGAGGTTGGGCCAAGAGAGAGAGAATGGAAACTGGTGGGGGTGGGATCTCTGGGACAAACTGGAGACCTGTGACAGGCTAGGCTCCTGTGAGGATATTTGACCATCTCCTAAAGCCAGGCAGGACTGCCAGTGGAGCGATGGTGACCCCAACCCACCAACACAACCTTTGATCCCAAATCTACCCTGCCTAAAAGATGTGCAGGGATAAGGATGGAGAAGAGATTGAGGGAATGGCTGGCCAATGACTGACCCAACTTGAGACCCAACCTACGAGAGAGAGCCAACCAGTGACACTATTAGCGATGCTCCGCTATGCTTACAGACAGGAGCACAGCATGATTGTCTTCTGAGGGGCTCCACCAAGCAAAGGATTGAAATAGATGCTGAGACTCACAGCCAAACATTGGAAAAAGACCTTGGAGTCTTGTGGAGGAGTTGGGGGAAGGACAGAGGCATCAGAAGGGGACAAGAACTACACAAGACCAATAGAGGAATCTAGCCCAGGCCCATGGGGACTCACAGAGACTGAACTACCAACCAAAGAGCTTGCTAGGAAAGTTAAAAACCTACCCCTGGTTTTATTAACACTTTAAATTTATTTTTGACAATTCCATGCAAGTACACAATATACTGTGAGTATATTCATCTTTATTACACTCTCATATATATATCTGTCCAACTCAACTTCTGCAAAACCGTTTTCCCAAATAGTCCCATATCTACCTTCATGTTTTATTTTAAGCAGTTCTTGTACAGGTATTTGAAAAATGTGTTATTTATTTTTGTTGAAACAGGGTCTAATGAACCCAGATTGGTTTTGAATTCCCTATGTAGCAAAAGATGATCTTGAACTTCTGATATTCCTGTATCCACCTACAAGTGCTGGGATTACAGATGTGTGTCAACAAAAAGGCAGTAATTCATGGCACCAGGGGCATATTCATTTTGTATGTGCTGGTTGGTATTATGGTGAGCTTAAATGTTGTGGTTTGAATGAAAATGGTATCCATAGGCTCATGTATTTGAGTACTTTGTCAAACTGTTTGAGAAGGATTGGAAGGCTTAGAGGTGCAGGCTTTTTTGGAATAGGTGTGGCTTTGCTGGAGGAAGTGTAGTGTTTCACTATGGGTGGGCTTTGTCTTTCAAAAGCTTATGCCAGTCCCCACTCTCTCCCTGCTGCATGATGATCAGGATATAAATCTTGTAGCTTCTTCTCCAGCACCATGTTGCCCATTTAGATGATAATGGGCTGACCTTCTGAAGCTGTATGCAAGCCTCCAAGTAAAGGCTTCCTTTGTGTGTGTGTGTGTGTGTGTGTGTGTGTGTGTGTGTGTGTGTGTAAAATAAAACTAGTATTATTTCCAATACCAAACCTGTTAAAGATAGTACAGAAAATACAATTTTAGAGGAACACTTCCTATTATTACATACTCAACAAATGCCCACGGCAATGTACCTGTGTGTGGAATACAGCAATATAAAGAGATGATCATGAACTAAGACAAGTTTGGCTTTACTCAAAGAAGACAAATTTGCTTTTTATTATGTTTATTTATTACTTCAGGTTACATCTCCATCACAGTACCCTCTTTCCAACCCTCCCAGTCCTGCCCTCCAACACTCTACCCCCTATCCTTTCCATCCCATTACTCCCGAATGGAGTGTCCCTACATATCAGTCCCCCACCCCAGTTCAGCAGTCATATGAGGGCCAAGAGCCTCCTCATACACTGGGGGGCTACAAGGCAGCACCACTAGGGCAAAGAGTCTCATTGACAGGAAAAAAAGTCTATGTTCCTGTTCCCTCTGGTGCATTGGTTGTAGTATAGTTATCCTTTACTATATGGCTAAAATCTGATTATAAGTGAATAGATGCCATTTACATCCTTCTGAGTCTGGGTAAGCTCACTCAGGATGAACTTCTCTAGTTCCATCCATTTGGCTGCAAATTGCATGATTTCATTGTTTCTGATGGCTGAGTAGTATTCCATTGTGTAGATATACCAGGTTTTTTTTTATCCATTCCTCAGTTGAGGGACATCTGGGTTGTTTCCAGTTTCTAGCTATTACAAATAAGGTGCTATGAACATAGATGAGGAAACGTCCTTGTGGTTTGGTGAGGAATCATTTGGATGTATATCCAGAAGTGGTATGACTGGGTCTTGAGGTAGAACTACTCCAAGTTTTCTAAGATATCGTCAGACTGATTTACATAGTGATTGTACAAGCTTGCACTCCCACCAGTAGTGGAAGAGGGTTCCCCTTTCTCCACACCCTCGCCAGCATGTGCTGTCATTTGAGCTTTTGATCTTAGCCATTCTGACAGGTGTGAGATGGAATCTCAGAGTCATCTTGAGTTGCATTTCTCTGATAATTAAGGATGCTGAGCATTTCTTCAAGTGTCTCTCAGCCGTTAGGGATTCTTCCTTTGTGAATTCTTTGTTTAGATCTGTTCCCCATTTTTTGATTGGATTATTTGGTTTCTTGTCATTTAATCATCAGGTGGATTTCTTTTCCTTTACCCAGGCAGACATCTTTGTGCAAATAGAAGCTCTTCAAGGATAGGTTTCTGGCAGGTTTTGCCTCCCTGCGTGTTTGGCAGAAGTGAGCACTAGCAATACGCAGGTGGGAAGAGCATAGGTCACTAACTAATGCAATAGTCCTTCAGTCTTTTCTTATTGGGGCTCTTAGCATATGTGTTACAGCTCATAGGCCGGCCCTTAGTGGTTTGACTTCCCCAGCCACTGCTATGGTTCCATTGCAGCCTGCTGCAGAAATGTCTACATATTGGGCTCCCTCACATGCAAGTTAGGATTCCTTAGTCCTTAACACTAAGCAGTGTTAAAGCTCTTGGTCAGGATTTGAGACCCCCATCCCTGGAGACTTGACAGTTTTCAGGAACACCGGGACCCACATTTTTTTCTTCTCCAGCATCTTACAACCAGTTATCCTCCTTCAATCTCATTTCTTCATTGTTTATTCCCAGCCTTGTACTTCTGCCTCTCTTCTTCCTGCCTTGGCAACTCCCCAGATCTTCAGCTCATTATTGAACTATCAGGCAGCTGAGGTCCTTGCTGTCTTCACAGCTTAGCCTTCCTTATGGTTAGCTGTCATGGCCTTTGCTGTTCTGAGGTTCCCGCAAGTTCCACTGATCTAATGTCATTGAAGCTTCTTTCTTGGGCTTACCATGCCAGCTAATGTCTCTGGAAGCAAAAAAGTAAGATTAAAAAAAAGACTACCCTAGGGGAAACCTTTCATTGCACCTACTGTTACTGTAGCAAAGAAGGTAGAAAAAGGGTATTTGGGCCAATGATAAAGTTGCCTCTTTAGCACCAGTCATGGCAGTCCAGTCATTCTGCTAGGTCAGTAGGAGGAATTTTCCCCCTTCATTCTAAGTTAAAGTAGTTACTTAATCATCCAGAGTTCTCTGAGGGTTGTGATAACAGAGCCTCCATTATAAAATGATTCAAACAGCTCCAGCTGCATCTGCACTTTCAGGAACCAGGGCAATCAACTGCTATCATTGTGTAGCTTCTCAAGCTGCACATGGACTGTCACAAGTGGCTGCTGCTGGCTTAAGAAGAGTGTGGCTGGTCATTTGACTGGTAATCCTTTAATTCTAGGCAGCCATTTTGTTTATTGACAGCTAAACATAATATGAGAGGGACTGTATACAATATTCTTTGAATAACTTATGAAAACTAATAATGATATTATCAGATGCTAACAGTGCTCGGCATTCTGCTTGGTACCCTGTGGAGAGATGTTTCCCAACCTCTGCATCAGTCTGACACCAGATAATCAATATAAAAAAATTTACAGTTAACATCTTACTTAATAATATTGAACGTCTTACCACAAAATGAGGAACAAAGCAAGGATGACACATTTTCTATAATGACTTCTACTCAACATTATTATATGAAAAAATATACATGCAAGTGAGCATACCAATATTCATGCCTGAAGAGAGAGAGAGAGACAGAGAGAGAGAGACAGAGAGAGAGAGAGAGAGAGAGAGAGAGAGAGATGCTGAGCACATCATTGGTTGTACATTCCCTCAATCTCTGCTTTACCTTCGTCCCTGCACATCTTGTATATGGGGTAAATTTTGGGTTGAAGGTTTTATGGGTGGGTTGGTGATCTGCTCCCTCCATTAGGAGTCTTACCTAGTTAAAAGTAGACTTCTTCAGTCTCCATATCCCCTGGTGCTAGGAGTCCCAGCTAGAGTCACCCCCATATCCTCCCAGGGGCCTACCCTGTTGCCAATCTCCAGCTTGTCTCAGAGATGCCTCCCCACTTGGTTTGCCTCAGTTCTCTCAGCTCCTGCCCCTCTCCCCACAACTGATCCCCACCCTTATTTCCTTCATATCTGCCTCTCCTCCTCATTTCTCTATCTTCCTCCACTTTCCACTGTCTACTTTATTTCCCTTTCTGAGACCCATCCCAAGGGAGAGAGTCAACCCCTGTCATTATTTACAGTCCTCTATATGCTTACAGACAGGAGCATAGCATAACTGTCCACTGAGAACTTCCATGCAGCACAGGATCCAAACAGAGGCTGAGACTCACTGCCAAACATTAGGTGGGGTGCAGGGTGTCTGGTGGAAGACTGGGGAGGAAGGATAGAAAAACCAGGAAAGTACAAGAATTCCACTAAAAGACCAAAAGAGACAACTATCCTAGACCCTTGGGGGCTCACAGAGACTGAAGCACCAATAAAAGAGCATGCAGGAACTGCACCTTTATCCCCCACTATCTGTAACCAATGGGCAGCTGGGTAATCATCATGTGGGTCCCCTAGCAAATGGAGAAGAGGAAGTTGTCAATGACATAGTCTCTGATGCCTGTTTTTTGAACACTTCCCTCTAATGGGGCTGTGGCAAATGGCCTCAGTGGAGGGGGATTAGCTCAGACCTGATACAACTCAATGTGCTGAGGTGGGAGGGAGTGGGGCCTCCCTGTTTCTGAGGAGAAGGGGAGGGAGAAAGGGGGCAGGAAGGCAGGACCCAGGGGAGGGGAGGAAAGTGCTATGAATGGGGGTGAAAATGAATAAATAAACTTAAACTGAGCTGTGGATAGAACTTTAAACTCATTGAGTAGATAGATAATAGAATATTATTATTAGTTGCCTAATACATACAGACTGGACATTGAGAATGTATGTTATACCTTATAATTTTCATAATTGTTGCCTAATTGTTCTTATTGGTTTGTATTGTATTTATTGTTATAAGAAAAAGGGCCTTTTTATTGGAATAAAAGGGGAAGATGTTAGGGGAAAAAGATACTCCTTAAATTAAAAAAGAGGATAGGAAGGAGAGGAGGAAGAGAGGGAAGAGGCTAGGAGGGTGGGACTGGGGTGGGGAGGAAGGAGAGGGATGTGATTGAGATGTAACTTAAAAAAATAAAAAAAAATTTGGAAAAAATAAACTTAAAAAAGAAAGATGTTAAGATTTTGAGTGGCTAGAAAATCTAAATTGAGATAAAAATATTTAAATATGAGCTGAAGTTTTGAGTGAACAAAGTTTTTAGATTCATATATAATGCCTCTAGTGCTCATTTAATTCTAGTCTTCAGATATTACAAAATTGTCCTTCAGTTCATGAGGTCCTATAGAAAAGTTCCTAAACCTAAAAAAAAAAAAAAGATTGCCTTAATTAAAAATCTTTCTGCAATATTTTTTCTGTAGTTCTTTATATTGGAATAAACACTCATGTTCAATGCTTCTTGTCACATCAGTTACTTTGTCTCAATATTATGTTGTTATTTTTCTTTCCTACTAAAGCTGGTTCAGCTACTGTAGTTCTGACAACTTCTTATAGATGTTTAGAGAAGTATACCAAAAACCCATGCTTTCTACCACGTAGCGTGCAAGATTGTGCGTCAACAAAGCCTGCCATTAGCCTTTAGCCTTATTGCAGGGAAAGAAAATCTCCTGTGAAGCTCTGTAGCACTAAGGTTAGTAAAGAATGGGGAATTTACGCAGAGTTGCAAGAAATTTCAAGTTGGTATGGCAAAAGTTATAGAAAGCAACAGAAGCAAACTGGAAGGCTTTCCCATGATGTTCCTTTTCGTGCCATTCTGGGTTTAGAAAGAATCCCTTCACAGAGTCACATCACAACTCAGGAGAGATATTTCTAAGAGGTTCTACAGTTCAAGCCAAGTGAACACTTCCTAGAAGAATCTTCTACTTTCTGATCACATTCAAACTCATATGCTCATTCTAGGGCAAGCAGCAGAGAGCCTAGGGTTCCCTGAGCAATTTGCCTAGAACTGATCAGTGTCAGGGAAACCCTAATGTTTGGCAAGTTTTACCCAAAAGTAAGTTCAGCAGTGTTTGGCTCAGCATATTTGCTGAAGTATGAGTTATCAAAAATGTTACACTCACTAAAACTCAGTAAATAAGCCCTCCATAAGGAGGCAAGACCCATTTTCATGGTTATCCTTCCTTCTCAAGACATTATTTTATGGTATATCATAAAATATGGCTTTCTGGCATGTTCTGTAACTCTTTACTTCAGAGTTTTGGGGAAAAAAAAAAGTATACTGTTCCATGCTAGTAATTCTGAAACTCATGCTTAGAATTTTAGTTTTTAATGTCTGTGTTCCCTTTAGTTTTTATTAATTTTGTAATATGAGAAACCTTAGCCTACCGATAAAATGAGCGTCTAAGACAGAACATTGTGAACTGTAGTCTCATGGTCATTTCCTTAGCCGAAATTCAACAATGAACTCTCAGGTCATTTTCAAATGTGTTCTTAAAATTTAATTTCCTTTACTTTTGATAGAGGCATGAAACTAAGATATTCAAGTTAAATAAGGTCATCTTATTCCTCCACTCTATGTGCCTCTCAGCTATTGTGAGGTACTTTGCAGTACTTTGAAATGTGCTTAGCTGAGTGCAGTAGGAGAGAAGAAAAGCAGTGGCTTTTCAAGAGTTGCAGAGGGATAGAATCCTGGACTAAGGCTGATTTTTATGATGGACTTAATATTTTTCTTTCTACAGGATGAAAGTTCAGTCCAACCACGAAAGATACATTCTGCCTAAGACCTGTGAAATATTCTGATACAGGGCCGGGGAGACAGCTCATTGATCAAGTGTTCTTCCAGAGGTTTGGAGTTCTCAGTGTCTGTATCAGGTGGTGTATAGCCTTCTACAACTCTACCTGCAGGATCTGATACCTATTTTTGGACTCTGCACCGTTATACACATGGTACACATACACAAAGACACATATATACACACATACATAAACACAATAACTCCTCAAATACTTTAATATAGAAATAGTGTGAGTATACTGCTTTTATTTTATATAATCAGTGCATTTTCTGTTTATGTACTTAGTATTGGAGAATAAAAATAGAGTTCTACATGTAAATATATCATTGCTGTTTTTGAAATTCCAATTTGAAAACAAATAAGCAAACAAACCAACAAAAATGAGTTTCCTTCTAAGGTTTCAAATTTCTGATATTCATTTACCACTTACTAATGATATCATTCATAGATTTCTTGGATCATAGGTGGTTTTTCCTGTCTAGTGTGGTCAAGGGAGAGGTGATGAATACTTGCTCCTACAAATCAAGAGTCTCTTGAGCATATTTGCCTTGATATATATTTGTTGAGATATGATGAATGAGTTTCTAGCAGCACTGTATGTGAGAGTAAGGCTACAGCTATGCCTTGCCCTTTGCTTCCTTGCACCAAGGAACACTTAGCATCAAACATGAAGCCTTATAATCACTGATAGAGAATAAACTTATTTTCCTCTTTGAATCTTAAATTATCTTGTTCTTAAAATTATGGCAATTTTCACAATCAAGCTCAAGTTGATCAAACTCTATAATGCAAATTGGAAAATTTTCTATGTCAGAGTTTAGGCAAACCACTTCTAATTTAAACTATACATCATATATTCAGCACACAACCACACTGAAAAACTTAATTTCCTGTTGTATGATCCAATAGTATATGTCTGAAATTCTCCTGATCTGTATCATATAATATGAATTGCATGAACTGCATACAGGTTCTTTGTTGGTTCATGGCCAATGAGGAAATCCTAGCATATAAATTTCTGTCATCATTACCTGAAGATTGACTTAGAATGCATTAAAATGTACAGAACAAAGATGAGTGACATTCACAATATTTTATTCATACTTAATACAAAGGTTAAAGTGTGATATGTGTGAACAGTAATGCCATAATTAAAAGAAATTCACGTTGGTGAATTACTCAGAGCCCAGTCTCCTGTGATCCTCTGTTGCCTGAATACATCTAAATTAAGGCAATAGAGCCAGGGTTGTTTGCACATATAGCTGTGAACAAACATTGGCAACTGAGAGAAAGATTAGAATTACTTTGTTTTGCATCATAGAACAGAACTGTGGTTTGCTGTGGTCCTCAGTCAATGTGGACAGGTGGTTGCTAGCTCAACTTACTTAAAAAAAGAAAACTCTAAAAATTAGTGGTGAACTGCTCTGTGCACAAACAGTGAGTGTTTACTATTGAAAATATGTTGAAGCTGAAACAATATCTGCCAGGGATACTTGAGAGAGGACCTTTACTTTAGCAAAGAATTTGGATTTGATTATAAATTAAACCTACAAAGTATGTTTTTGTTTTTATTATTATTTCCATTACATTTTTCCCCAGGGATAGTTAGCACCATCTCATTGTTTCACTGACCTCTTACTTAACCCTTCTTTTCTTCCAGATAATTAATCACTGAGACGGAAGCAAAGAACACTAAATTCCCTTGTCAGTCACTAGTGGATGGATAGCTTACTGAAGTCTTATAGGTGTTTCCTATGTCATCTCTTCTAGACTTAGCACCATGTTTCCATGACTCTAACATCAAATCTCTTCCTCTTATGTTTCTCACCTCTGTCCCTTCTGCTCTGAGGACATAAGTTTCTCCTTATTCTCTTCATCCATCAGCCTCACTTAGCATGGGTGATCATTGAGGGTGCCAATCTTTATTGAGAGTATCTTGGCAACTTTCTGTTTCCATTGATGTAAACAAAAAAATTGCTTTTTGGAGAAGCAAATCATTCTCGACTTCCCAGAAACCCACCTGATTAATATCCTCAAATTCAGAGCAAGATATTGAGTTACATACGCAAGGCTCAACAGGGAATGGGCAAAACAACAGCAGCAACAGCAGCAACACAAAAAAACACAACCACAAAGCTATCCTCAATTAAATGTATCTTTAGTTCTATAATTTTCAGCATGATCAAATGCATTTCTGTAACTATTACAACTACCAGTCAACATTGACCAAGAACTTCCTGAGTGTGTACATGGATCAGGTTCAGAATTTAATAGTTTACTCAGTTTGCATCATCTCCTTTAAAGCTAATACTATTACTTTTCCCATTTCTTCATGAAGAATCTGAGGTACAAGAAATCAAGTAATTTGTCTTTACCTAGGCAGTGAATTTAGCCACACATGGGTAACATTATGCTTTCCTAGAAAACTTCTCAAAGTCCTAAATAAATGGGTGATTCATGATTTCCACAAAAGAATTATCCTATAAGCCTTAGTCTCAAAATAAACATGTGTTTATAGCCTTGCTGACAAATGATTAGAATTTTCCTTGTGTCAGCTATTACTTTTAATTATCCTTTAGCTGCCCAATAAATAATTTCTCTCATTTTTATTCCAAAATAATTCTACAGAAATAGTGCTACTTTACTTTCTATTTCATTTTCTAAATTTATTTATTTATTTATTTATTTATTTATTTATTTATTACTTTAGGATACATCTCCATCACAGTGCCCTCTTTCCACCCCTCCCAGTCCTGCCCTCCCACCCTCTAACCTTCCATCCCACTCCTCTGGAGTGGAGTGTCCCTACATAACAGTCCCCTGCCCCAGTTCAGCAGTCATATGAGGGCCAAGAGCCCCCTCATACACTGGGGGCCTACAAGGCAGCACCACTTGGGCCATATGTCTCTCACGGACATGAAAAAACATTTTTATGTGTACCAGTGTTTTACCTGCATGTATGAATGTGAACCGTGTGTGTAGTGCTGGTGGAGGCCAGAAGAGGGCAAGAACTTCCCTACAATATCAGAAGGTTGTTATCCATCCTTATAAATGCTGGGAACCAAATTCAGGATTGGTTCTGCAAAAGCAGCAAGTGTTCTTCACTACTGAGTCAATTTTTTCTAACCCTAATTATATGCAGTTTTTATCAGGGAGAAATTCTAGTCAGAAGAATTAACAGTGTGACTTATAACAGGATGTTGTGAATTATTACTTGAAACTTTTTTCTCATCACTGCTAAGTTGCCAGATAGGGCAAAAATTGTAGTGGCAACTTCAGCATGTTAACACCAATGGAGTTTGAGAGTGACAATGAATCACGTGTTTAGGAAAAAATGTACAGCTAGAGCATTATGTAAGAATAGCAATAGAGAAGAGAATATGTGAGTTTTGTGGATTCTGTAAGAAAGGGTTGACAGATATTTAATAATCTTGCTGTTTTCACATGAAATTTTTGACCTCCAGTAACTTAATTGAAATAAAGGTATCTAAAAAGGGGTATTGTGGACATACAGTGCAGGTTCAGTGACTAAATCTGCTCTTTGTGCAGCTTAAAGGTGATTAGCTGATTAAGATTGCCCATTTCTGTCTAGACACTGAGGCACTCAGTGCTGATGACTGCTGCACTGTGGAAAGAGAGTGTGTTACGTAGCAACTTCTTCTGAAATAAAACATGTCAATTTAGAAAGAAACCTGGGGCCAAGATGGCGGCGAACTACACTGACGCATTTGGAACGCAGGAGGAAAAAAGAGTCATAAAAATCACAGAGTTATTGGGCATTGTGCAAAAACCAGAGGGGCTAGACCCCCCCCCCCCGGAACACTCACAGCTGCCAAGGGACTGTTAAAAGTCCCAGGGCAAGGCTCTCTCCCCATCTCTCGCAGACACGGAAGCCACTAAACCCGGGATTCGGAAACTCCCATTTGGAGAGGCGCCTGGTAAGATCGATCCCAACTTACAGCAGGCAGAATAAGGGTCCACTTGGCCATAGATCGCTGGCCTATTGGGCTCCCCACACCTCAGGTAGAACTTATACCCACTTAAAAAATTTTGCGAGATAGTGGAAGGTTTAGCAAGGAACAAAGCGGGGGCTCAGCGGGTAGTCCGCAGCCACTCGTGAAGTGGATGGCGGGAGGTTCCAAGAGAGCGCGGGAAGCTGGGAAAACAAAAGCGGGCAGGAGGGGCCGAATCCCGCACACTTACGGCAGCTCAGCTGGGGAGGGAGCCCGGCTGGCAGGGCCAAATCCCCACGAACCCATGGCAGGTCATCTGGGGAGAGAGACAGGCGTGGGCGGGGCCAGGGATCCGTGCACCCACAGCTGAGCTGCTGGGGCGAGAGAACCACTCAGGCGGTGGAGGATCCAGGGCTTGGGGTACCCACGGCCTAGCAGCCAGGGAGGGGGACCCGCGGCGGCGCAGACAGGAAGGGAATCAGGCACAGAGGCCAGACCTGTGGCGAGAAGCCTAGAGAGAAACAAGAAATCGGGACCATAGCGGTATCCTGGAAAATCCAGACATATTAGGTGTGGAGCCAGACCCTGTCAGCCTCCGTGACGACAACAAAGCCCACAGAATCTGTGCCTGGGCAAACAGGCCCATACCATCAGAACCATTACAGGCTGATAACACAGAGTGCAACATAGGGAAGTCTGAATTGGGAGCAGTGAAACAATCCTGGTCCATTACTCACAACCTGGGAATAGGCTGCACCAGCTCACAGTGCCTCAGGCGATTAAAACCACAGTGACCCTGAAATCCCCCTGTTAGCAATGAAAGATAGCCAAGTAACACGTCCCCTGCACCAAATCATCCACTGTGGTTCCAAGCACAGAAAACAGACAACTAAACGGATCCAATGGCCAAAGGTCAAAAAAAAAAAAAATAGAAATCAAGGAAATATGACTCCAACAAAGCAGAATCATCCTAGCTCATCCAATTCAGATGACCACACACCAACAGAAACACATCAAAACGTTGACAATTCTGCATTATGGAAAGTGATAGAGTCCCTGCAAGAAGAACTTAAATCTATGAAGGAATTCAAAGAAGCCACAATTCTACAAGTCAAAACAAGGAACAACACCATTAAAAAGCTCCAAGCCAAGGTGACAGAGCTTGAACAGGAAAAGGAAAAAGCCATGAAAGATTTTCATACAAAAACAAGCAAGCTGGAGAAGGAAATGTACAAAACGAACAAAACCATACAGGACATGAAAATAGAAATAGAAACAATAAAGAAAACAAAGTCAGAATTACAAGAAGAAGTGGAGAACCAAGGGAAGAGAACAGGAACTACGGATGCGAGTATCAACAATAGGATGCAAGAGATGGAAGACAGGATCTCAGGCATGGAAGATTCAATGGAAGAAATCAGTACAGCATCCAAAGAAAATGAGAAGGCTAAAAAATCTCTCACCCACAACATCCAAGAAATCAAGGATTCAATGAAAAGACAGAACCTAAGAATCAGAGGCATAGAGGAAAGAGAAGACTCCCGACTCCAAGGTCCAGGAAATATCTTCAACAAAGTCATAGAAGAAAACTTCCCAAACCTGAAAAAAGAGATGCCAACAAAAATCCTAGAGGCTTACAGAACACCGAACAGATTAGATCAGAAAAGAAACTCCTCTCGCCACATAATAATTGAAACACCAAATGTACAGAAAAAAGAAAAGATATTAAAAGCTGTAAGAGAAAAAGGCCAAGTCACATACAATGGCAGACCCATCAGAATTACACCTGACTTCTCCTCAGAAACTTTAAAAGCTAGAAGAGCCTGGACAGATATCCTACAAGTACTGAGAGATCATAGGTGCCCAGCCAGACTACTATACCCAGCAAAACTCTCTATCAACATAGATGGAGAAAACAAGATATTCCATGACAAAATCAAATTTAAACAATATCTACCCACAAACCCAGCCCTACAGAAAATACTAGAAGGAAAATCCCAACCCAGAGAATAAAACTCCACCCAAGAAAACAAAAGGGAATAGAAAACCCCTCAGCAACTAAACCAAAAGAGGCACAGGACCACCACCTATACCAAACTAATGGGAAATAACAACCCCAGGTCACTAATATCCATCAACATCAATGGACTCAACTCCCCAATAAAAAGACATAGGTTTACAGAGTGGATCCGCAAGCAAGAACCTTCCTTATGATGTATACAAGAGACACATCTAACTACGAAAGATAGACACTGCCTCAGAGTAAAGGGCTGGGAAAAGGTTTTCCAAGCAAATGGACCCAGGAAGCAAGCTGGAGTAGCCATCCTAATATCAAACGAAACAGACTTCCAACTGAAGTTAATGAAGAAAGACAAAGAAGGGCACTATATACTCATTAAAGGAAATATTCATCAAGAGGAAATCTCAATACTGAACATCTATGCCCCAAATACAAAGGCACCTACTTTCGTAAAAGAAAAACTTGTAAAACTTGAAGTGCACGTCGATCACAACAAATTAGTAGTGGGAGACTTCAACACCCCACTCACAACAATGGACAGATCATCAAGACAGAAGACAAACAGAGAAATATTGAGTCTAACAGAGATCATGAAACAAATGGACCTAACAGATATCTACAGAACGGTTCACCCAAACACAAAGGAATACACCTTTTTCTCAGCACCCCACGGAACCTTCTCCAAAACCGACCAAATAATTGGTCACAAGGATAGTCTCAATAGATACAAGAAAATTGAAATAACACCTTGTATCTTATCAGAGCACCACGGAATAAAGCTGGTCTTCAACAGCAAAAGAATCAACAGAAAGCCTACACACACATGGAAATTGAACAGCTCCTTACTGGATGACCACTGGGTCAGGGAAGAAATAAAGAAGGAAATCAAAGACTTCTTAAAATCCAACGACAATGAAGACACAACATACCCAAACCTATGGGATACATTGAAAGCTGTGCTACGAGGAAAGTTCATAGCACTAAGTGCTTTCAAAAAGAAAATTGTGACAGCTCATATTAGTGAACTAACAGCTAAGCTGGGTGAATTGGAAAAAAAAGAACAAACACTCTCAAGAAGAGCAGAAGGCAGGAAATCATCAAACTTAGGGCTGAAATTAACAACTTAGAATCAAAAAGAACTATACAAAGAATCAATGAAACCAAGAGTTGGTTCTTTGAGAAAATCAAGAAAATAGACATACCCCCTAGCCAAATTAACTAAAAGGCAAAGGCAAAGAACACAAATCAACAAAATCAGAAATGAAAAGGGAGAAATAACAACAGACATTGAGGAGATCCAGAAAATATTCGGGCATTACTTTAAAAATCTATATTCCACTAAATTTGAAAACCTAAGCGAAATGGACAATTTCCTCGATAAATTCCACCTACCAAAACTAAATCAAAATCAGATTAACAGCTTAAACAGTCCAATAACACCTAAGGAAATATAAACAGTCATTAATAATCTCCCAACCAAAAAAAGCCCAGGGCCAGATGGCTTTAGCATGGAATTCTACCAGACCTTCAAAGAGGAACTAACACCAATACTTTTCAAACTCTTCCACCACAGAGAAACAGAAAGATCACTGCCAAACTCATTCTATGAGGCCACTGTCATTCTGATTCCTAAACCACACAAAGACGCAACAAAAAAAGAGAACTTCAGACCAATCTCCCTCATGAACATAGATGCAAAAATACTCAATAAAATACTAGCAAACCGAATTCAAGAACACATCAAAAGTATCATACACCATGATCAAGTAGGCTTCATCCCTGGAATGCAGGGGTGTTCAATATACGAAAGTCTATCAATGTAATTCACCACATAAACAAGATGAAAGAAAAAAACCACATGATAGTCTCGCTAGATGCAGAAAAAGCATTTGACAAAATCCAACACCCCTTCATGCTAAAAGTTCTGGAGAGAACGGACATACAAGGACCATACCTAGAAATAATAAAGGCAATATACATCAAGCCAGTAGCCAACATCAAATTAAATGGAGAGAAGCTTGAAGCTTTTCCTCTAAACTCAGGGACAAGACAAGGATGTCCACTTTTACCATATCGTTTCAATATAGTACTTGAAGTCCTTCCTAGAGCAATAAGACAACTAAAGGAGATCAAAGGGATAAACATTGGAAATGAAGAAGTCAAATTATCCCTATTCGCAGATGATATGTTAGTATACATAAGCCACCGCAAAAACTCCACCAAAGAACTCTTACAGCTGATAAACAACTTCAGCAAGGTGGCTGGATACAAAATTAACTCAAAAAAATCAGAAGCCCTTCTTTAAACAACAAACAAATATACCGAGAAAGAAGTAAGGGAAACAACCCCATTCACAATAGCCACAAACAACATAAAATACCTGGGGGTAATTCTAACCAAGCATGTAAAGGACCTATATAACAAGAACTTCAAGCCCCTGAAGAAAGAAATGGAAGAGGCCTTTAGAAGATGGAAAGATCTCCCATGCTCATGGATAGGTAAGATCAACATAATAAAAATGGCTATCCTACCAAAAGCAATATATAGATTTAATGCAATTCCTATCAAAATACCAACACAATTCTTTATAGACCTGGAAAAAGCTAGTCTCAACTTCATATGGAACAACAAAAAGCCCAGAATAGCTAAATCATTCCTGTACAATGAAAAAACATCTGGAGGTATCACCATCCCAGATTTCAAGCTGTACTACAGAGCAACAGTAATAAAAACAGCATGGTACTGGTATAGAAACAGACCCGTGGATAAATGGAATCGAATTGAAGACCCAAACATGGACCCACACACCTATGGCCAACTAATCTTTGACAAAGAAGCCAAAAACGCACAATGGAAGAAGGACAGCATCTTCAACAAATGGTGCTGGTCCAACTGGATGTCCACTTGCAAAAGAATGAAATTAGACCCATACCTATCACCTTGTACAAAACTTAATTCCAAGTGGATCAAAGAACTTAACATAAGGCCAGCCACACTAAAGATACTAGAAGAAAAAGTAGGAGAAACCTTCAAACTCATTGGCACAGGTGACAACTTCCTGAACAGAACACCAACAGCTCAGGACCTGAGATCAACAATCAATGAATGGGACCTCATGAAACTGAAAAGCTTCTGTAAGGCAAAGGACACTATCATTCGAACAAAACGGCAACCAACAGACTGGGAGAAAATCTTCACCAACCCCACATCTGATAGAGGGCTATTATCTAAAATCTACAAAGAACTCAAGAAACTAAATGCCAAGAAACCAAATAATCCAATCAAAAAATGGGAGATGGAGCTAAATAGGAAACTCACAAAGGAGGAATCCCTAAGGGCTGAGAGACACCTGAAGAAATGTTCAACATCCTTAATCATCAGAGAAATGCAACTCAAGACGACCCTGAGATTCCACCTAAAACCTGTTAGAATGGCTAAGATAAAGAGCTCAAATGATAGCGCATGCTGGCGAGGGTGTGGAGAAAGGGGAACCCTACTCCATTGCTGGTGGGAGTACAGGCTTGTGCAACCACTATGGAGGTCTGTCTGGCAATATCTTAGAAATCTAGGAATAACCTTGCCTCAGGACCCAGCCATATCACTTCTGGGTATACACCCAAAAGACCTTTCACGGAGACATAGGGAAGTCTCCTCATCTATGTTCATAGCAGCCTTATTTGTAATAGCTAGAAATTGGAAACAACCCAGATGTCCCTCAACTGAAGAATGGATTAAAAATTGTGGTACATCTATACAATGGAATATTACTCAGCTATCAGAAACAATGAAATCATGCAATTTGCAACCAAATGGATGGATCTAGAGGAGCTCATCCTGAGTGAGCTAACCCAGTCTCAGAAGGATGCACATGGCATCTATTCACTTATAGTAGGATTTTAACTATATCGTACAGGATATCTGTACTACAACCAACACATCAAAAGGAACAAGGACATAATTTTTTTTTTAATCTTTTTCTTTTTCCTTCTTATTTCCTTTTTTCTCTTTCCTTTTCCTTTCTCTTTTTCCTCTCTTTTTTTGTTGATATTCTTTTTTTTTGTGGGTTTGTGTGTTTGTTGGTCTTTTTTTTTTAGTATTCCCCCAGTAGCAATGAGACACCATTCACTGGCAGTACTGCCTCGTAGGCCCCCGGTGAATGAAGAGGCTCTTGGCCCTCATATGACTCCTGATCTGTGGTGAGAGACTGTTAGGCAGGGACACTCCACCCCAGAGGAACAAGACGGAGGGTCAGGGGGTAGAGCATGGGAGGGTGGGGCTAGGAAGTGGGGAAGAGGACAATATGATAAGGATGTAACCTGAAGCAACAAACAAATAAATTTATCAACTAAAAAAAAAAAAAAAAAGAAAAGAAAAAAAAAGGGCAGGGGGCAGGGCTGAAACACTGTGAATGGAACAGAGGATACAGCCATTCGGCCTGGATTTGCAGACCTCCAGGTGTAGAGAAGACGTGGAGCTAAGGTAAAATACAAGAGAATTGTGGTGTTGGCCCATGCCTTTGACTTCAGTGAGACGGGGGGAGCACCGTAGAGTTGGTGGTCTTATGTATTCTGGAGTCATATGGAGCGGGGTGGTGAGGGTGCATACTCTTGGTCCCACCATTCAAGAAGAGTACACCCTTGGTCCCAGCTCCCAGCACACTGGAGACTGAAACGGGCAGATCCTGGAGCTCAGAGTCAGCCTGATGTAGGGCAAACTCTAAATAGAGAAAGACTTCGATCCAGGAGTGGTGGAACACATCTTTGATCCCTTCAGATGGGAAACACAGGTCCCTGATCCCAATAATTAGAGTTCAGAGACACAAACATGGGATTTGGAGGGACTTAAGTTTGGAGGCTACTTACAAAAGGCCTTCTCGATGCAGGCAGATTGTCCTTTGGGATCTCAAAATATATACACTAGAGCTGGTTTAGCTCCAAGGTGACAGAATGATCTCTTCTTTAACCCGGATTGAAAGATAACGCTTTGTATGTTGTCAGAAGGCCAAATTTGCTTCACGAGAAGTACTACCTAGCCCCCCCACCCCCCCAAAAAAAAAGTAAAGAAAAGGAGGGCAATTGTCCTAAGGTTGGGATTGGGTCAGGGCTCTGTTCTTATTGTTCCAGGAGAATCGAAGTGTCCATTAGGGGAGCCCGGGGACAGCTGGACAGCGGAATCCTCAGCATAGAGCAGAATCAGGCACCAAGGAGGACGAGTGACCCAGTTGATTCTGCCTGGCAGACTTCCTCAATAGCTGTCTCCATCGGGGGCCTGCAACCACCACGGCAATCCAGTGTCGCTGGGACCATTCAGCTCTACACAATGCCCCGGCAGGAACCTCAGTGAAGCCTACAAGATCAGCTTCTGCCTACAAACCCCTTGGGACATCTAAACAGTTGAGAACAGAAGGACTGAACATAAAAGGAGTGTACTAACATTTTTAACCATTTTTTCCATTTGGATTCGGGCCCCAAACAGGTCTACTATGACCCAAATCAGCAGGAAGTCACTTTAAGAGAGCGATGTCCCATGCCCAGAGGGTGGGGAAGGTGTTTCTCTGCCCTTCTTTTTAGTTATTTGAAGGTTAACTGAAAACTCTGATATTTAGGGGAAGAGATTACAAGCTGATAAATGGTCTTGTGTAATGGGTTTTGGAGGTTAGCCCCAGGGAATTCCTACTTTTCCTTTTCTGTATCCTTCTTCCTCTCCTATGTAGGAGTGCATGGGCTTGAGAAAAATGAGATATAGACATAGCACAGGAAGGTCCAAGAAGAAGGGGCAGATTATTGAATATGCCCTTATACCTTTGTATATTGATACAAAATTAGTAGTTTATTTGGCTAAAGTGGTATTGACCATTGTTTATTGTGCAAAAATAAGATTGTATTGGATTACATCGGTATTGATCTTTGTATATTGATACAAAATAAGATTATAGTTGGCCACAATGGTATTGACCCTTGCATATGGACGTAATATTAAGATTATATTGGGCTACATAGGCATTGATCTTGGTATATTGATACATAATTAAGAGTATATTTATCCACAATTGAATAGATCTTTGTATATTGATACAAATTTAAAGGTAACACTTCCTAATGGTATCATACCTAGAGATACTTAAAAATAAAATGTGAAGCTCTGACCTCTTGATACCAACCATCTAAAACGGTCTAGGATAGTTAAGTAAAACAAACTCCTAGTCATGCAAACATGTCACTTTGTTAGCTACTATGACAGTCTATCACAGATATTCTCTAAACTACCCAGTAATCAAGTTGCTAAGAGACAAGCAACATTTGCTTATCTAAATACAAGAGATGGATAGGGCATCTTCAAAAACCCCAAGAGATCTGCAGAATATTCATTCTGCATTCAAAGATGTTATCTTAAATCAAGATTTTCTTTTTTTTTTGATATATCCAGACATATCAGTGCCTGACAGCACCCCCTATTCTACTCCAAGTAGAAGATAAGCATCGAAGAACCTCCACTGTAAGATGGTTGAATTATTGGCAAGCCTATCTCTTAGCATGAAAAAACCCCTTGCACCAACTGCAGACAGACTGCTGTCCAAAAAGGACCAAACTTGGTAGCAGGGAAGTCGACAGCCTAATTCTGCCAAGATAGGGTCGGTAAGTCCTTCATAATCCCTGCTCTACAACAAATGTCTGTCAGAGAAACAGGACCCAAAGGCTGAAGACTGATGCAGGAAGGTATGGAGAGAAAATGGGAACTGTCCAGGCAGTCATTGGTATGTCCTTTCTTAGTTTTGGAAGCTGCAGACCCTTCACTTCCTATATAAGCAAATATATTTATCCCTCTCAGGTCTCTGAGGTGGTTGAAGAATAGACAGCTAGAGTCTCATAGTTAAATTTTGAGTTGTTTAGGAATCAAGAGGATGTTATAAATCTAAGAAGATAGTCTTAAAAGTGTGTTGCAAGTTAGTATGAATGTTGAGTCAGATATAGACCTTTAAACTCATGGAGATGTTTAGATAGTAGAATGTTAAAGTCAGGGGCCATTATGTATAAACTGGACATTGGGAAGGTATACTGGGCCATTTAACTCTCATAAATGTGGCATATTTATATCTGTTGTTTTGTATAATACTTACTGTTATAAGAGAAGGAACCATCTGTTGGACTGAAAGGGGAAACTTCTGGGGGGAAGAGGGTGGAAGGGCAGGATAGGAAGGGGGAATAGGGAGGGGTTTGTTACTGAGATGTAACTTTAAGAAAAAAAATAAAGTATTTAAAAAAAATAAAAAAAAAGAAAGAAACCCGTTAAGACTCAGAATATTCTACAGGAAGGTAAGATATTGCATCACGCAGGAAAATCATTAAAACTCTAAGGAAACAACCCAAAAGCTTCAAGAAGCCTCTGAAACTGACCCAATGCACTAGGCTCCTCCTCCCCTAAGATTATCTAAGCAATAAAATCTCCCAAAGGACACACTGGGATTAGTAAAACTGACTTCAAGAGGCTCAGACCAACTGAACTGCCTGATGTTATGTCCTGTGCTGACTTATTCATAGAACTGAAGTCTGATCTCACATATGACCAAAATGCACATGAGTGACGCTTGCTTCCATATACTTATTGGCAATGAACTTAGTAAGAATTGATATCAAATGGAGAAGAGAATCCAGCCATGTTGTGCATTATGATTCTTCTATGTTATATTATGACTGCTAAAAAGACAAGGTAACTCTGTAAAGGCTATTGCCCTAGGTCTGTAACATTACCAGAGAAGTAAGTTCAAGAAACTATTGAAGCCTCCTACCATGAATGAAAAGGGGGCACTCCATGAGGGTGAAGAAGTCACAATGAAGTAAAGATCATAAGAACGTCTGGTCTGAAATAATCCAATCAAAAAATGGGGAACAGAGCTAAACCGAGAATTCACAAAAGAGGAATCTCTAATGGCTGAGAGACACTTGAAGAAATGCTCAACATCCTTAATCATCAGAGAAATGCTATTCAAGACAACCCTGAGATTCCATCTCACACCTCTCAGAATGGCTATGATCAAAAATTCAGATGCTGGTGAGGTTGTGGAGAAATGGCAACACTCCTCCATTGCTGGTGGGAGTGCAAACATACACAATCTCTGTGAAAATCAGTGTGGCAATAGCTTAGAAAACTTGGAATAGCTCTACCTCAAGACCCAACCGTATCACTCCTGGGTATACATCTAAATGATTCCTCACCAAACCACGAAGACATCTCCTCAAGTATGTTCATAGCAGCTTTATTTGTAATAGCTACAAAATGGAAACAACCCAGATGACCCTCAATGGAAGAATGGATTTAAAAAACAAAAAACAAACAAACAAACAAAAACCCCATGGTACACAATGGAATATTACTCAGCCATCATAACCAGGGAAATCATGCAATTTGCTGCCAAATGGATGAAATTAGAAAAGTTAATCTTGAGTGAGATCATCCAGATCCAGAAAGATGCACATGGCATCTATTCACTTCTAACTGGATTTTAGCCATATAGTACAGGATAGCTATCCTACAACCAACAGACTGAAAGGAATAGGAACATAGAATTTGTTACCTGTTATTGGGACACTTTGCCCTAGTGGAGCTGTCATGTAGGCCCCCAGTACAAGAGGTAGGTCTTAACCCTCATATGACTGCTGAACTGAAAGGGGCTGATATGTAGGGCACCTCACATCAGATTAGTAGGATAGGTGGGAGAGGGGGAAGAGGGCAGAAGAGTGCGAGAGTGGGTCTGGGAGGGGTGGAGGGAGGGGATTGTAATGGACATGTAAATTTCAGTAATATATAAACATAAAAAAATCAAAGAAGGTCTAGTCAGAATAACAGTAGGTTTTATGTTTTAATGGTATAGAAATCTCCTATGCTGGCAAACAATTTGATGAGTTTAGCTAAATGTTGGTTTTAATTTGTAGGTATATATTGAGGGTCTTATACAGGATTAGCATTTGTAACAACCGTTCACTTTATATGAATCCTCTCTAAATAGGTTACTTTTAGAAGAAATTTAAGAAAAATGCTAGCATCTTTACCTCTGCACTGGCCCAAGACTTATGAGCAGGCTGGATAGCTGTGGTGGTCAAAGTATATGGGGAGCTTTATGCCCTCTGAGGTTGGAGCGCTGTCTGCACTGAACAGTTTAACAGAAATTGCCTGAAAGTGATGAGGTAAATGACCATTAGTAAAACTCGATACTCTAAGATGAAACAAAACTCTGCCCAACACACTGTTGACAGAAGTTACTAAAAAAATAAAAATAAAAATACCATTGTATTTATATTTTAGTAAATTAGAATCTATGATCATATTGATTAGGAGGTTTTGGTGAGATCTCTTCAGTTATCCTAAACAGGTCTACATCTGGAACTGTGCTGCATAAGTTTGAAGTTATAACAAACTGGTAGTTCTTTTATTAAAAAAAATTCATTGGCAAAGACCATTTAACTCGTCTCCTAGGAAGAAATTAATGACCTATTTAGGGACAAGCTGGGTTCATAAGGGTCTTCATTTATTGTCAGGAAAAGGCTTCCAAGTTGTAAACAAGGGCCAAGCTAAGATAAAGCATGTTTCAGAGGAATTATATTTTCTGGAATAAGATAGAGACTTATTTTCCTATAGTAATCTATTGATATAAGAACATAATAGAGACAATTATAGTAACTTTTTGTTGCCAACCTTGAACTAGCAGTATATGAGTAACTACAACGGTCACATACTTGTGAAGACCTGAGGCAACATCAATGTTAGAACCATCCGGAAGTTAAGGTAAGGGTCTGCTAGAAAGTACCATGAAACTAGGGTTTATATTCAAGGCACACTGCCATTTTTTTTTCATTTAAAGCAATGTAATTTATTTAAAACTTACATCATTTCTCTAGAGTACCAGAGGAAGTGGAAGGGCAGTTCACTCACAGCTGCATTCACAGTATGTTGGAAGTAGGACAGACACATTCAAGATGAGCTTAAGGGTAAGTAAAGCTTAAGTGGACTTCAAAATCATTTACAAGAGGCTTTCTAAGCTGGGAAGCATTTTTAACAGTAAGTTTCGAATAGTCAAGCTGACTATTCAAGTAATAACATAGTTTGAAAGAAAAGAACAAATTCTGGCCCAAAATATCCTTTCACCTCAATCTCAAGGAGCACACAATTTAGTAAATGTTTAGCTCCAAACTTACCTACTAGACCTTTTACTGCTTTCTTTGTCCTTGGAATTATTCTCTGTAAGTAAGAACCTTTATGGCCTTTCTACTGACAGCTCCTTCGCAGGCAGATAACTTGAGAAATAGAAATCAGTGATTTGTTCAAACTTTCTACTGTTCTAGTGTCATTACTCAGTAAATGTGATTACAGAATAACAAAGATCACAGTGTCCATAGCAGGTGGAAGAGTACAGCAGCCAATAAGTCTGTTTTTATGGTGAACTAATTCACTGGGGTCAAATGGAAACAGAAACCATGGCTGCAGTTAAGGCAGGGTTTGGTGTGTTCAACTCATATTGTTGCAATGTTCTTTTCAAAATGAAGTGCTGTCTCCATTGAAAACTAGATGTGTCTGTTTTACTATAATATAACTCTAAAGGCTCTCAGCTCTGATAATCAAACCTATTCTGCTATGTGACTTTCTCCCTAGGAGCCCTCAAATAAAAAGTGGATGCTTTGAACCTTGAAAATACATTGTTATGAACAAATTTGTGCATATTTTAGTAACACAATGACAAACCTTCAACAAGTGAGGAAAAACAAGTGAACTGAGGAAGAAGCTGATTATAAATAGAAGAAAACATTATTTTAAACCTTGAACGAGGGTTCTCTATTTCTTAGAACACCAACATCATCATCAAAATATATTAAGTCCATTCACATAATCTTGTGATATTACTCTGACAGTAAAAGATAAACATCAAAATTATAAAGCCATACATTTTCCTCACATCAAAAATTAAAACATGATGCTATTTATATGATGTCATGATTGGAAGATTATGAGAAACATCACCACTGAAAAGTTATACAATTAGAGAAGTTAGTCCCTCATTCTGAGTATTCTTGTTTCTCATGTGGTTTACTTTCAAAATTCCTCTTAAAAGGACAGAACAGAATGATTGAAGATTATCACCATCTACACCATTGGTTTCTCAACCTTTCTAATGCTATGACCCTTCAAGACAGTTCCTCATGTTGTGGTGAGCCCAATCATAAAATTCATAAAATTGTTTTCATTGGTACTTCATTACTGTAATTTTGCTACTGTTATGAATCATAATGTAAATATCTGATATGCAGGATATCTGATATGTGACCCCTGTACAAGGATCGTTTGGCCCACCAAAATTGCTGTGACCCACAGGATGAGAAAAATTTTTCTAGAGCCTCTGTTTATGGCAGTTTTCTATCTCTTTAAAATCAAATCCAACTACTTCTACTAAGTGAGAGACTCTCCAAAGGCAGTTTCTACAGGCTATTTATAAATGTTCTTTCATGGACTGACATTTGATGCATGGACTCCAAAAACCTAGACCTTAAGGAGACAGGGTTTGCAAAGGTTGATACCAGAAGCTGTAAGAACGCAGTGAGTTGAAAGAGGGATCCAAGATGGCGGCAGCCTGCTTAGACACATTTTGAATAAAGGGAAAACAGCTATAACACCACAGAGTTATAAGACGCTGTGCAACAGTCTGAGAGGCAGGAACTTGCTATGTTTTACCCAGCGACCCAGGGACTAATAAAAGTCCCTAGGTGAGACTATCGGGCACTCAGAAAAACCAATTGGCAGAAACCAGGGAACTCACAGAGGCCAGGAAAGTAGGAGAACCATCACCAGGAGAGGACCCGTGGGTACAAGCCACTCAAATACCCAGTGAGCAGCTCCAAACCCCAGAAGGGGATACTCACCAGCCTCCTGGGCTCCCAGATTCCACTTGGCATTCCAACACCAGGGGAAAGATCAGCAGAGCCTCAGGAACAGGTATACTCTTAGCAGAGCCATTGTGGCCATGAACCACAGCACATTCTTAGCTGCTAGACAACAGTGGGACCACAGTGGTCTATCTCCAGTGGAGTAGAAGTCTGGAAGATACAAGCATATTTGGGCTTGCCCAGAGGGATGTTGGAATACAGGCTCCTCTATTGGATTTACAATCACTCAGAATACCACAGCTAGACAAAGCAACAGGATAAGCGTCCTGTGCAGACTACACCTCCTGGCACCAGTGTAGAGTTCTGGGACTTGGTGGGTGGGTGGACCCAATTGCCAGTATCCACAGGACAACTCCAGCACCCAGATCAAGACCAGCACAGCCACAGGAATGGTGAGATCAGAGTGGGCTGAAAGATGGGTGGTCAGGTTGGAAAGTTGCTGGGAACTCCACTGAGTCTAAGCCCTGGATGGGTTGTGGGGTTAATATCAGACTCCTCAGACAGTGCTGGCTCCTCTGGTGGGAAACCAGATCTTGAGCGTCTACAGTTCCACCCCTGGAGCAGTGAGTTCTTGGCCCATGTGCACTGCCTGAGTGACTCAGACTACAAGGGCTTAGTGCCTAGGGCTGAGAGGCACAGAGGTGCCTTGGGGACCATTTAGGAGGAGCAGCCTGAGGGGAACATGACCAATGACCTAACCCTTAGGACAGACAAACTATTAGCAGATGATTCTGCAGGCTGGAATAACACATCCAACCTTAACCTCAACCTGAACTCCCAGTTGGGACACAACTGGAAGGTGTGAACTTCAGGGGGCCTACTGAAATACAGCCCCGAAAACAAGACCCCCACCTAGCCTATGTTGAGCTACAGACTACCAAGACTATACAGCCTCTACACCAAATTCCCATACTTAGCATCAGGTCCAGAAGACACTAGAAACAATCAGCTAAGGACAACCAGATGGCTAAAGGTCAGTGAAAAAAACAAATCTGACAAAAATCAGGGAAATATGACTCCAACAAAATACAGTAATGCTAATACAGCAAACCCCAACCATCCCACCACAGCTGAAACACATGAAAATGATGACAAATCTATAGTTAGGAAATAGATAGAGTCCTTGCAAGAAGTGAAAACCTGAAAGAATACAAAGAATCTTCAATTTTACAAAGGAAATCAATGGAGAACACCATTAGAGTCCTCCAAGCCAAACTGCCAAATATGAATGAGAAAGAGACAAGGCTATACAAGAACTGAATGAATGGCAGACAAAGTCATCTAAATTGGAGCAGGAAATGTATAAAATGTGCAAAAGCTTTCAAGACTTGAAATTGGAAATGGAAGCAATAAAGAGATCACAAGCAGAAACAGTCCTGAAGATGGAAAACCAAGGGAAGAGAATAGGAACTACAGATATGAGTATCAAAAATAGGATACAAGAGATGGAAGACAGAATCTCAGGTGTGGAAGATTCAGTTGATGAAATCAGTACAACAACCAAAGAAAATGAGAAATCTAAAAAAGTTCTCACCCACAACATTCAAGAAATCAAGTACTCAATGAAAAGACGGAATCTAAGAATTATAGGCATAGATAAAAGAGAAGACACCCAACTCCAACGTCCAGGAAACATCTTCAAAAAAATCATAGAAGAAAACTTCCCAAAATTAAAGAAAGAGATGTTGATAAAATACCAAGAGGCACACAGAACACCAAACAGATTAGATCAGAACAGAAACTCCTCTCACCACATAATAATTGAAACTCTGAATGTACAGAACAAAGAAAGGATATTAAAATCCATAAGAGAAAAAAGTCAAGTAACATATAATGGCAGACCATCAGAATTACACCTGACTTCTCCTCATAAACTTTAAAAGCCAGAAGGGCCTCAAGCCCTCAGAGAACATAGGTGCCTGCTCAGGATACTATATCCAGCAAAACTCTCTATCAACATAGATGGAGAAAACAAGATATTCCATGATAAAATCAAATTTAAACAGTATCTACCCAGAAATCCAGCCCTACAGAAGATCTTAAAGGAAAATTGCAACCCAAAGAAGATAACTACACTCAAGAAAACAGAGAAAGCAAAAAACTCCACTACAGCTAAACCAAAAGAAACACACAACCACCACCTACATCAAAATATCAGGAAATAACAACCTTTGGACATTAATATCCATCAACATCAATGGACTCAACTCCCCAGTAAAAAGACACAGGCTTACAGAGTGGATCCCTAAATAAGACCCAACATTCTGCTTCATACAAGAAATCCATCTTACTAACAAAGACAGCTGCTACCTCAGAAAAAGGGCTGGGAAAGGTTTTCCAAGCAAATGGGCCCAGGAAGCAAGCTGGAGTAGCCATTCTAATATCAAATAAAATAGACTTCCAACTGAAGTTAAACAAAAAAGATAGGGAAGGGCACTACATACTTGTTAAAGGAAAAATTCATCATGATGACATCTCAATACTGCATAATTTTGCCCCAAATACAAGGACACCCACATTTGTAAAAGAAACCCTTCTAAAGCTTAAAACTTACATTGATCCCCACACATTAGTTGTGGGAGACTTCAACATCCCACTCACAACAATGGACAGGTCATTGAGACAGAAATCAAGCAGAGAAATAATGAGCCTAAGAGAAGTCATGAACCAAATGGACCTAACAGACATCTACAGAACGTTTCACCCAAACACAAAAGGATACACCTTTTTTTCAGCACCACATGGAACCTCCTCCAAAATTGACCATATAATCGGACACAAACAAACCTCAATAGATACAAGAAAGTTGAAATAACCCCTTGCATCTTATCAGACTACTATGGAATAAAGCTGGATTTCAATAATAACAGAAATAATAGAAGGCCTATACATTCACAGAAACTGAACAACTCTTTACTGGATGACTACTGGGTCAGGGAAGAAGAAATAAAGAAGGAAATCAAAGACTTCTTAAAATCCAACTACAATGAAGGCACAACATACCTAAACCTATGGGACACAATGAAAGCTGTGCTACGAGGAAAGTTCACAGCACTAAGTGCCTTTAAAAAGAAAATTGTGACAGCTCATATTAGCAAATTAACAGCAGAACTGGAAGAACTGGAAAAAGGAAACAAATACTCCCAAGAGGAGCAGAAAGCAGGATATCATCAACTTAGGGCTGAAATTGACAACTTAGAAACAAAAAGAACAATACAGAGAATCAATGAAACCAAGAGTTGGTTCTTTGATCATATCAACAAAATAGACAGGCCTTTAGCCAAATTAACTAAAAGGCAAAAGGAAAAAACTCAAATCAACAAAATCAGAAATGAAAAGGGAGAAATAACAATAGACAATGATGAAATCCAGAGAATTTTTAGGTCCTACTTTAAAAATCTGTACTCCACCAACTTTGAAAACCTAAGTGAAATGGACAATTTTCTTGATAGATTTCACCTACCAAAGTTAAATCAAGATCAGGTTAATAGATTAAACAGCCCTATAACCCCGAAGGAAATAGAAACAGCCATTAAAAATCTCCTAACCAAAAAAAAGCCCAGGGCCAGATGTTTTCAGCACAGAATTCTACCAGGCTTTCAAAGAAGAGTTAATGCCAGTACTCTTCAAGCTCCTCCACAAAACAGAATAAGAAGGAACACTGCCAAACTCATTCTATGAGACCACAGTCACCCTGATTCCTAAGCCACACAAAGACCCAACAAAGAAAGAGACCTTCAGACCATTTCCCTCATGAACATAGATGCTAAAATACTTAATAAAATACTGGCAAACTTAATCCAAGAACACATCAAAACTATCCTACACCATGATCAAGTAGGCTTCATTCCAGGAATGCAGGGATGTTTCAACATATGAAAATCCATCAACATAATTCCCATATAAACAAGTTGAAAGAAAAAAAAACACATGATAATCTCACTAGATGTGGTAAAAGCATTTGACAAAATTTAACACACCTTAATGGTAAAAGCAAGTGAAAGACCTGTGTGACAAGAACTTCAAGTCTTTGAAGAAAGAAATTGAAGAAGCCATCAGAAGACTGAAAGATCTCCCATGCTCATGGATAGGTAGGATCAGCATAATAAAAATGGCCATCCTGCCAAAAGCAATATACAGATTCAATGCAATTCCTATCAAAATACTACCACAATTATTTATAGACCTGGAAAAATCAATTCTCAACTAAATATGGAATAACAAAAAAACCCAGAATAGCTAAAGCAATCCTGTACAATAAAAAACATCTGGAGGTATCACCATCCCAGATTTCAAGCTGTACTACAGAGCAATAGTAATAAAAACATCATGGTACTGGTATACAAACAGACCACTGTTTCAGTGGAATCAAATTGAAGACCGAGAAATGAACCCACACACCTATGATCACTTAATTCTTGACAAAGAAGCCTAAACCATACAATGGAGAAAGGACAACATCTTCAACAAATGGTGCTGGTCTAACTGGATGTCAACATTTAAAAGAATGAAATTAGACCCATATTTATTACCTTGTACAAAACTTAAGTCCAAGTGGATCAAAGACCTTAACAAAAAGCCTGACACACTAAATCTAATAGAAGAGAAAGTGGGGAAAAGCTTCAAACTCATTGGCGCAGGTGACAACTTCCTGAAGAGAACACCAACAGCTCAGGACCTGAGAACACCAACAGCTCAGGACCTAAGACCAACAATCCATAAATGGGACCTCATGAAACTGAAAAGCTTCTGTAAGGCAAAAGTCACTGCCATTGGAACAAAATGGCAACCTACAGATTGGGAAAAAAAATCTTCACCAGCCCCACAACTGATAGAGGGCTAATATCCAAAATTTACAAAGAACTCAAGAAATTAAATGCCAAGAAACCAAATAATCCACACAAAAATGGGGAACAGAGCTAAACAGAGGATTCACAAAGGAGGAATCCCTAATGACTGAGAGACACTTGAAGAAATGTTCAGCATCCTTAATCAACAGAGAAATGCAACTCAAGATGACCCTGAATTTCCATCTCACACCTGTCAGAATGGCTAAGATCAAAAGCTGAAATGACAGCACATGCTGGCTAGGTTGTGGAGAAAGGGAAACACTACTCCATTGCTGATGGGAGTGCAAGCTTGTACAGCAACTGTGGAAATCAGTCTGGTGATATCTTAGAAATCTTGGAATAGTTCTACCTCAGGACTCAATCATACCACTTCTGGCTATCCATCCAAATGATTCCTCACCAAACCACATGGATGTCTCCTCATCTATGTTCATCGCAGCTTTATTTGTAATAGCTAGAAACTGGAAACAACCCATATATCCCTCAACTGAGGAATGGATAAAAACAAAAAACAAAACTGTGCTACATCTACCCAATGGAATACTACTCAGCCATCAGAAACAACGAAATCATGCAATTTGCAGCCAAATGGATGGAACTAGAGAAGCTCATCCTGAGTGAAGTAACTCAGACTCCAAAGGATGCACATGGTATCTATTCACTTATAATAGGATTTTAGCCATGTAGTACAGGATATCTATACTATAGCAAATGCACCAAAGGGAACAGGAACATAGACTTTGTTACCTGTCAGTGAGACACTTTGCCTTAGTGGTGCTGGATTGTATGCCCCCAGTGTATGAGGAAGCTCTTGACCCTCATATCACCACTGAACTGGGGCGGGGGACTGATATGTAGGGACATTCCACTCCAGAGGAGTGGGATAGAAGGGATAGGGTGTAGAACGTGGGAGGGCGGGATTGGGAGGGGTGGAAAGTGGGCACTGTGATGGAGATATAACCTAAAGTAATAAACATTAAAGAAAAAACAAAGAGAATGTAGTGAGTTTCATGTATACTATTAAACAAAGATGAAACATGACCTCTTGATGAATACACTTGTTCATAGGAAGTTTTTAGGTGACAGTATGACAGGGTTAAGATATGTAAGAAAAACCTCAAAGAATCAATGCCTAGACTTCTTTACAAAGGACAATTATACTACACTGCATGGGCTGATTTCTATTGAGGCCTCTCCAGTCTCCACATAACTTTGGCATTTCTTCTGTGTGGATATACATTGAGTTTCTCTCTCCCTTTCCTTCAGAAATTCTTTTAACCTATACAATAAATTGATAAATCTATACATGCTATTGCTACTGTGCCCTTTGGCCAAGTACAAACTGTTTTTATCACTTTAATAGTGTACCTATTATTGGGTACCATGTAATTTTTGATACATTCATAATTGTGTAATGTTTAAATTGAAACATTCTGTCTATTCCTACATTAACCATTTCTATAGGTATAAGCTTTTAAAATAATTTCTTCTGGTTTTTATAATTGTATACCATCTTATTATCTATATTCATCTCATCATGCAATAATACACCAGAACTTCTTGCTTCTGGTTTCTAGTATCAATTCATTAAACATTTCTCCATCTTCCTTATTAGCTAAATCTCTAGTAGCCACTTTTCTATTTTGGGTTCTAAGACTTCAGCTTCTTTAGAATATACATGCAAGTGAGATCATGTGGCTTCTTACATTTCTTTATCTGGTCTACCTACTTGACATAATCTCCTATTCCATCACCACTTATTGCAAATAATGTCATTTCATGAATGTTTTGGTTAAACAGTACTATACTTTTTAATGTATGTTTAGGGGGAATTGTTACAAATTGTTAAATGGTCTTGTTAAGCATTAAATTTGTTTGTTTTTTAGTTTTCTCTCCCTGGCAAGGAGACACTTTTCACTGGTAGTACTGCCTTGTAGGCCCCCAGCGTATGAGGAGGCTCTTGGCCCTCATATGACTTCTGAACTGGGCAAGGGACTGTTACATAGGAACACTCCACTCCAGATGAGTGGGATGGAAGGGTTAGGGGGCAGAGGGTGGGAGGGCAGGGCTGGGAAGGGGGGAAAGAGGACAATATGATGGAGATGTAACCTGAAGCCAAAAATAAATAAATTTATTTATTAAAAAAGAGATAGGTTGTCTTCAAAAACCTCAAGAGATCTACACAATATGGCATTCAAAGATGTTTTCTTAAATTAAGATTTTTTTTTTTATATCGAGACATGTCAGCTCCTGACAGCACCCCCTATTCTACTCCAAGTATAAGATGAGCATTGAATAATCTCCAGTGGGAGATACTTGAATTAGTGGCAATCCTATCTCTTGGCAAGAAAAACCCCTTGCTTCAACTGTAGACAGAATGCTGTCCAAAAAGGACAAAACTTGGAAGCAGGTAAATTGACAGCCTAGCTCTGCCAAGACAGGGTGGGCAAGTTCTTCATAATTCCTGCTTTACAATCAATGTCTGTCAGAGAAAAGGGGCCAAATGGCTGAAGATTGATGCTGTAATGTATGGAGAGAAAATGGGAACTGTCCAGACAGCTGCTGGTATGCCATTTCTTAGTTTTGGACGCTGTGGGCCCTGCACTTCCTATATAATCAGATATATTTATTCCTCTCAGGTCTCTGAGGTGGTTGAAGACCAGATAGCTAGAGTCTCATAGTTAAATTTTGAGTTGTTTAGGAATCAAGAGGGTGTTCTGGATCTAAGAAGATGTTTTTAAAATTGTGATGCAAGTTGGTATGAAAGCTGAGTTAGATATAGAACTTTAAACTCATGGAGATGGTTAGATAGTAGAATGTTAAAGTCAGGTGCCAAATACATATGGACTGGACATTGGGAATGTATGCTAAGCCATATAACTCTCATAATTGTGGCCTATTTATTTCTGTTGTTTTGTATTGTATTTATTGTTATAAGAAAAAGAACCGTTTGTTGCACTGAAACGGGGAGTTGTTGGGGGAAAAAAGATATACCCTAAACTTAAAAAAAATGGAAGAGGATGGGGGTTTGAGGGGAAAGAGGGTGGGAGGGTAGGACTGGAGGGGGGAGTAGGGAGGGGATTGTGATTGAGATGTAAATTGAAGAAATAAAAAACAAAGAAAAGAAGCTGAAGGGGGGACCCTTGTAACAAAAAAAATCTTCAGGTTTATAAATATAGGATATGATAGAAATTATTTAGGTTCAGAACTTCAGACACACCAAGATTTCCTGATACAAATAGGTTAACCTTTTTAATAGACAAAAGGAGGGAATTGATGGTGTAGTGTTAAGCATTCTAAATGTTAATCAATTCGTCCTGCTTGTTGTCTGTTACTTACATTGACTCTGATTGCTTAAATAAAATGCCGAGGCCTGAGATTGGGCAAAGACAGAGAATGGTGGGACTTCCTGAGATTAGAACAGGAATCCTGTGCTTTAGTCAGAGGATTAATTCATTCCAGCCAGGAGTAGGAAGAAGGAGGCACACACCATAAGTTAGAAAAAAGAACCTCATTCCACATGGCCAGGAACATAGGCTAGCATGGAGAATGGCAATCCAAAGGACGTATGTATTTATGGGGTCATATTTGGGTAATAGAATTAAGAGCTAGTTTAGATGGGCTAGGATTGCTCAATTCAGGCCAAGGGTTGTTAAAATCCATGTGGTGTCTGTGTGTCCTAATGAATAATGGCTGCTTAAAAATTAACAGCAGCAAATCAATTAACAATAATATAAATACTGGTTAAATAGCCATATTTCTTTTTACATACTACATTTTTTCCTTTCAAAATATTGTTTTTTCTTTATCTTCTTGGTATGAAACAGCAAGTATCAGACTGTGAACACTTGTAGTCTCTGTTACTTCTCCTTGCTCCCTCCCCACTTGTCTTGTATTTCTCTTTTCAAATACTTTCAGTTTGATTTTCATGTCATGTCTCTGTGTGGAAATATATATAAACTAGATTGAAAATGTGGTAAATTTTTGTCTTTTTGGAATCACTTACTTTGCCTAATATGATATTTCCTACTTTATCCTTTATCCAGCCAACTGCATATTTTCAATCTGTTTTGTGACTAAATAAACCCCATTGCAATTATATACCACATGTTCACTATTCATTCATCTACTAATTGGTACATTTTTACCTGCATGACTTGGCTTCCAGAAGTGGGTCAATAAATAGGAATGCCCATATTTCTTTGATATACTGGTTTCATTTCATTTTGATATATACTAGGAAGTATGATTTATGGAGCCTATTATAATACTATTTTTAAGAGGGACCTCCATATTGTTGTTTATAATGGCTATATTAACCTATATTCTGTGAGCAATGTGCCAGGTTTCCCTTGTATCTGCATCATGGGAAGCTTATTTTCTTTACTCTTTAATAATAACCATTCTAATTGAGGTGAAAAGAGATATTGTGATAACAAATTCTAGTTCTCTAATTAGTCATGTTAAACATTTTTCATTTGCCTCTTTGCTACTTCTGTTTTCTTTTGATAAGTGTCTAGTTAGGTTTTTTTGATTATTTGTTTGCTATTTATTTACTTGTTTATTGCTCTTGTGTTTTGAAAGTTTCTTGTCAGGTGTACAGTATGCAAATATTTCCTCCCATTCTGTTAACTACCTGTTCACTCAGACTATTTTCTTTGCTGTACAAAAGTATTTCCATTCAGTGTAATCTTGTTTATCCACGTTTTTTGCCTTTTGGTCTCCTAGACCTTTGGGACTTTCTCTTTAAAAAATTATATGTCAATATAAGTTTCCTGAAGCATTTTCTCTACATTCATTGTGCCAGTCACATGTCTTATATTTAAGTCTTTAATGTAGTTACTGTATTTTTAATAACTGGTTATTGGTAGAGGCTTCATTATTTTATATGTAGATGTACAACTTTCCAGCATCATTTCTGAAAAGATTTTCCTGTCCCCAATGCCTATTCTTAGCATCTGTAGTGAAAGTCAGTTTGTTGTACATGTGTTGCTTTTAAGTTGTACTCTGTTAAGTTGAACATTGCCTCTTTTTAATTCTATTCGATGCTTTGATTACAGCAGTTTTGTGATTCTTAAGACATTTTTACAAAGACATCATCTCTACTGGATTAGAATTATTCATCTGTTGAGGGAAGGTTTAATATCATTGCTTCTCAGGTTAAATTCAATACTGAGATCTGCTTACCGCCCTTCTGAGGCATTCTCTTGATTGGTTAATAAAAGTCGCTTATGGCCAATTAGCTGGCCAGAAAGAGTATAGGAAGGCAGACTTCCTGATATTAGAACAGGAACCCTGGGCACACACAGAGATTCTCTTTCCACTGGGAGATACAGATGGAGACAGACGTCTGGAGAATGCTGGAAGGTAATCACAGGCACATGGTGGTTTGGGATTAGGTGATCGGGGTTAATCTAGAGTAGCTAATTGAGAGTCTTCCCAGCTAAGGGCTAAGCATTAAAACATTAAAAGGTCTTGGTGTGTTTAATTATTGGGGAAAAGACTGCAGCGGTTTATAGGCCCTCAGTCCAAGCAGTCCTGGGCCATTGGAATTCCAGAATCCCAGACACCCCTGGGGCCCAGGCGAAGCTGCTTCCAAGCTGCTGGTAATTCTACTGACCTAATATAACAACTTATATTAATTAACAGAGTTTAGGTTACAGGTGATGTAGGCCAGCCACCCTTGGTCCCAGGGCTCTTTCTCCAGGATAAGTTAGGCAACCAGTTAATGCATGCAGGCCAGGCCGCCACTCCTCTGCCAAGCTGCCGGGTACTATGCCAGCCTAATCTTAGAGTTTATATTTGCTAATAACTACATTAATTAATTAATTTGCAGTGTCAGATGGTGCCCAATGTTGGCGCCGTTTGTAAAAAAAAATTAAATTACGTTGCAGTATTTACATTATTGTTAATTGATTCTTTTTTTAATAATTTATTTTTTATTTCTTCAAGTTACATCTCACTCACAATCCCCTCCCTACTCCCCTCTCCAGTTCCACCCTTCCACTCTCCTCCCCCTCAACCCCCCATCCTCTTCCCTTTTTTTTTTAGTTCAAGGTATTTCTTTTTCCCCCCAACAGCTCTCCCTTTCAGTCCAACAAATGGTTCTTTTTCTTATAACTATAAATACAATACAAAACAACAGAAATAAATAGGCCACAATTATGTGAGTTATATGGCTTAGCATACATTCCCAATGATTCTTAATTGATTCGGCACTGTTGAACCTTAACCCATCATTATAAATGAGCAAACAGACACATGATGGATTTTTATGAGCCTTGGCCTGAATTGAGCAATCTCGGCCCACCTAAGCTAGCTCTTAATTCTAGTACCCAATTATGACCCCATATATACATACGACCTCTTGGAATGCCATTCTCCATGCTAGCCAATGTTCCTGGCCATGTGGAATGAGGTTCTTTTTTTCTAACCCATGTAGGGAGTTAGAATAATTAAATTAGATTTAGAAAATATATAGGGGTTTCTGATAGAGTCTCTTAATTTGGGGCATGAAGATCAACTTGGCTGTGGGTGATTAGCTTATCAGCTTGTGGAAAAACAAGGATGAAGTCAGGTGAAAACAGGAAACAAACAGGAGACTTAATGGACTGAAAAACAAGGATGAAGTCAGGTGAAAATAGGAAACAAATAGGAGACTTAATGGACTGAAAAACAAGGTTGAAGCCAGGAAAGACTAAATGGACTAAGAAACAAAGTATCTGGCCTGGCATTGTTTTCAACAGCTAAGTGGGCAGAGCCCAAATTAAGCTGAAACAGGTGGAACAAGGAGAGATCCTATTTAAGGATGGAGCAAGATGCCCCCCAAGTGAGAGAGCTCAGAGAGTCCTGCTGGAGAAAGTGCTGTTGAACTGATGATGGGATTTCCCTGAGGCAGAAAGAAGCTGGTGAGCAAAGAAAGCCTCGGCAAGACAGCAAAAGGCTAAGGATTAAACCCTGTGGCTCAGCTTTTGCTTAGAGGGGTTTAATCTGTCCAAACTGTGGCTGGCTTTAAGGATTGAGAAGAGTTGCTGATGCAGTCTTCCAGAGAGAAGAAAGCATCAAGCCTTATTTAAGGTGAGACTGCAATAACCAATTTACCCTGATGAACCTGCATCTGAGATATTTCAAAAAAATGACTGCTAAGTGTGTTAAGGGTCTACCACAGAGATTGTGTTCCTGATGACTGAGGACCTGCCCCAGAGACTGTATCCTTCTAAAAGTTTAGATAGTTGTAATAGTTTTCAATAGATTTAGTGGATAGGTTAAAGGGATTGTAGGAATTTATAGGGTTAATAGTTAAGAAATTGTTGGTAATTGTTATAGGTGAATATTGTTAGTAAATAAGCAAATAATTAATAATTTAAAAGTTTGGTTACAAACCCATGGCGTGTGTCCTCCTTCTTCCTGCTCCTGGCTGGAATGAATTAATCCTCTGTCTAAAGTGCAGGCTTCCTGTTCTAATCTCAGGAAGTCACACCTTTCTCTATCTTTGCCCAATCTCAGGCCTCGGCATTTTATTTAACCAATCAGAGACAATGTAACAGACAACAAGCAGGACCAATTAATTAACATTTAGAATGCTTAACACTACCCCATCATTCATCTGCCTCATTTTCTTTAGCTCAAATTAGCCCCTTAAAGGTCTCATCTCCAAATCATCACATTGGGTGTTAGCGTTTCAGCCTATAAATTTTAAGGAAACATAATTCAGCCTACAACAGTTGTACATACAACATTCGAAAGGTAAGTTAGTACAAGATCACTAAGGAACATTTTGAGATTTTTTTTAACCTACATTTTTCATACAAAATATGACAAGTGATATTCATGGCTATGACTTTAACTATTTGAAAACTGACAGCAAATTAATTGGCTTTTGTCTTTGTTCTTTTTCCTCTGAAAATTTTACTTCAAAAATATTTATCAACGAGAATATGATCTTAAATTTATGACCTTGGGTCTTTTGCATGAACATAGAAGTTATTCATTTTTGACAGAGACAAAAATACTAAAGCACTAACAGTTATAGTTAATTTTTGTAGAGATTTTTCTTAGGAAGTATTCATGAAAGCTCTATCCTGTGCTTATATTGTCCTAGGATTTCAGGAGCAGAGAATAACTAGACAACATTTAGAAGAGTACACTGAATAAATCTCAGCTAATTATGACAGCTGCTCAGAATGATGTGAGATAAGGCACTCTAGAGTTCTGTGGAGATAGATATGTTCAAAGAACTAAGGGTCAGTAGAAGTACAGCAAAAGAAATGATTGTCATAAATCCCTGTCATGTCCATGGATCTATAAACTACATAAAGAGGATCACTAACCTATAGTGTTGGAAGTACCAAGTGAAGTTACATTTGAGACTTCAGGAAGCAGTACTGATGAGGAGACATAAGTAGGTTCTGAGGCTTAGAATACTCTATCCCTTGGCCTCAATGGTGGTTACATGGTGATGACTCAGCAAATCCATATATTTCTGCTGCTTAAACTTACATGCTTTTATATTGTTCTTCTACTAAAAAAAAAAACCTCAAAAATACCCTTTCATGTCTTTTCCTCTATGACTCCACTGACTCTACACATACCTCAAAAGGCTGTAGCAAGCATATTTAAAGCCACATTGGAAAGTATATTTTGTGGGTTTTTTTTTTTCAGTTTTTTTTAAATGTTTATTACTTCAGGTTACATCTCCATCACAGTACCCTCTTTCAACCCCTCCCAGTCCCGCCCTCCCACCCTCTACCCACATTCCTTCCATCCCCCACTCCGAAGTAGAGTGTCCCTACATATCAGTCCCCCACCCCAGTTCAGCAGTCATATGAGGGCCAAGAGCCTCCTCATACACTGGGGCCTACAAGGCAGTACCACTAGAGGAAACTGTCTCATTGACAGGAAACAAAGTCTATGTTCCTGTTCCCTTGGTGGATTGGTTGTAGTATAATTACCCTGTACTATATTACTAAAATCTGGCTATAAGTGAATAGATGCCATGTGCATCCTTCTGAGTCTGGGTTAGCTCACTCAGGATGAGCTTCTCTAGTTCCATCCATTTGGTTGCAAATTGCATGATTTCATTGTTTCTGATGACTAAGTAGTATTCCATTGTGTAGATGTACCACAGGTTTTTTGTTTTTTTATCTATTCCTCTGTTGAGGGACATTTGGGTTGTTTCCAGTTTCTAGCTGTTACAAATAAGGCTGCTATGAACATAGATGAGGAAACGAAAATATATTTTGAAGATGGCAGAACCCTCAACTGCCTGAGTCTCCAACTACTGAATTCTTTGTAAGCCTGTAAACAGAGTGAGTGTATTTCAACCATTTGTCACTTTTATGTTTTATTGTTATATTTAAATTATATTAGTAATTTTTCCCCATCATCTGTTCTCTAATTTCTGCTACTAACAGTGTTCTCCTCCTTACATTGTTAATGTAACCTTATATAATCATATTTGCTTCCCAATTTCTCTTTTAATCTAGCTATCACTCAAATAATTGGGATGCTATTACATTATTTGTTAAACAGGCTTCACAGCACAAAAACTGAGCAGTTATTGATCTATTTAATAACACATTAAGCTAATCTGGCTTCCACCTAGTGTAGCTCTCAGAGATACTTGCATTTTGTGGCTTTCCTGCTTCAGCTCAATCTCTTCTGATTTCTCCTCTCCTCTGCCTGAATCCCTCTACCTTTAACTTCTTCTCCCTTAGAGGGCAGGAAGTCCAGCCCTATTCTCTCCTTTGTTCAGTGATTGGCTGCAAGCTGCAGTATTGGCATATCAGGGGACAATTGGGGAACAGTGTTTACAACAACATTGAGACAGAGATTCTTACAACAAGGATTGCAACCAGATATGGGGGAGTCCATAAATCAGCATTTGAAGTACACAATAACCTTATCCCTACATTACACACATTTACAGATTTTTTATTTCATGACTCCTTAGCATTGACCTTACCTACAGGTACCAATCAAGGAGAGTCATTAGCTTAAACTAATCACCATTTCCATCTTACTCTTTACTTTGAATGTTTGGGGGATAAAACCTATTGAATAACATAATGAGATTAAAAGAATTTAGTAGAGGAGATATGAGAAGAGACTTTTTCTTCCAGACTTGATGATTTGAGGATGTGGGGCAGGAGTTCTTTGCGGCCTCCTGCCATGGATAGGGACTGTTACTGGCTCATGAATCTGACCTATAGGGTCAAACTCAGGAATAAATGTGATTATCTAATCTGAGATTTATCCGAACTGGTTAAATGTAAGATATTTTTAACAGTTGAGAAATCTTTCACTTGGTAAACCCCTTCAAAAACTTCATTAATTGGGGGTGTTTGTTCATCCATAAGCATATGATGTATATATCTTATGTGATAATATTATGTTTTTATAATATTTATAGCATCCTTTCATCTTTTTTCTTCATCTATGAAATAAAGTTCTCAAAACCTAAGACTTGAGTAGATGACACTCTCTGGCTCTTTTAAATGAGAGAGTATTTGTTGGCCTTTCTACAGAATAACTTTGCCCCTTTTCTATTTCTTATCATTAAAAGAAATTCTATTCTAACTTTTAATTTACTTTTTAAACTGTTATGAGAATTTTAAACATGTATATTTTATTTACATCATATCTACACTTCACTTTCTACCCTCCAACACTTTCTGTATACTCCATTTTGCTCCTAGATTCATAACATGGAATTTTAAGTATGTCTAACTAGACACCTATTATAAACTTAAGCTCCATGTTTCTGTTTCAGCCATGTAGAATGAAAAAATTCTACTGTTCAATAATATTTTTATATAGAATATACATATCAATAAAGTACATCAATAAATTTCTGTTTCACATTTTTGGTCAAAATTTGATCATTTATTTGTTAATTTTGACTGGCCTCAGAAACAGAACTACACAGCAGGAACAGCCTATGTCTCTTGGTACTCTGTTTTTGGTGTTTTTCTTTGATCCAAAGTATAGTGTATTATGAAGCTTACTTTTCTTAGTAATTTGTTTCTTCAGTGCAGTAAGTCAGCATTTGTGTAGCAGTACATATGAAGTAACAAGACTCAAGTAAATTCAGGTAGTCATTTAAATAATCTAGTTCTACAACAATAAAGTGTAAATTTGTAACTGTAAGATATTGTGTGAGGAACCTTGACAGTGGTGTTAGGCTTGGGCATTGGTATGTAAAACTATAGAAACCATTAAGAGAAAATGGTAGTTTTCCATATCCTTGTGCCTGCAATAGTGTAGATTTTCCTTTCTTGGAACATCACTAAAGGCATCAAAATACTTTTCTTGGTGATTAGGGTTTGCGTTATCTCATAAATATTTGAATTAATTCTGAATATTTCTGTGTAATTTCCTTATTTAAAAATTGAATCTCCTTAGCACCCGTGTTTGCAATCAGGAGGATTCACAGTCTTTTAAAAATCCTTTTAGCTTGTAAGCATAATCTCCTCTAGAAATTTCTTAATATTTTCAGTATCATGTAGTTTTCTTGACCCTCACAAAAAGACTCAGAGCCATCATTTTCAAATATTCTTGAACTGCATAAATGCATAAGTTCTCCTGTTGCTTCTGATCACAAAAGAAAGCAGTCTGGTAAATGATTAAAATTGTTGCAATTGCTCTTTTATGCTAATTTAAACATAGACTTATATTGGAATGAGTTTATCAGCCCTGGAACACCCATTGAGTAAATAAATTTCAACTGAAAAACAAATCTATTTCAGGAATTTTTTTCTGACTCCCCTCAGATGTTTTCCAGTTGGTAACTAAATCTGCAAGTGTCATAACATGAGGTGTGCCATCTGAAATTGTACAGAAAAGAAAGATCACATTTGTTTATTACACAAGTAGGCTGACCAAAGGGCAACTACTAGAAATGAAAGTGGTAAAAATTTAGCTTGAATTTAGTGGGGAGAAATTCTGCAATAAGAAAAGTTGTATCTAATAGGAATATATAGTGATAATTATCTAAATTACATTTGTTACATTAAATGATTTCTATGATGTTAGTTGATTTTTTTTTTTTTTAGAAAATCGGCGACATTTTTAAAAAACAAGGTGTTTACCCAGTTACCAGCAACCGCCTGAGAAACTCCACTGAACACAGCTGTTACAAAGATAATTAATGTCTGGCTTCAGCTTAAATGTCAAAGAGAAATATTGTAGGTTTTTGGCATGCTTGTATTTTTTTTTTAAGAGTGAAATTTTACTTCAACAAGGCAAAGTGCCCCAAAGAATGAGGCAAAAGGAATGGCATATTTCTAAAGACATAAGGGATAAGACTAAGAACTCTAGTAAACAGCAACCAACTCAACAACCAGGTTATTTAGGATATGTATCTCTTAATTCTGTACCAAAATTATTTCCTATTATTGTTCACATTAAAGAGAATCACCTCTTCAAGCATCTAGACAAAATAAAGAGAACCAGAAGCAGATTTGCTCTTCAAAAAGTTCAACAAACATATCAAATATTTGAGTACCTTTCACAAGCTAAAAATTGTAGCTGCTAATATAAAAACAGAGCCTTGGAAAATTCATCAAAGAACATGAAATCAGGACAGGAGCATACATTGTGTTAAGGGCACTGGAGGAGGAGGAGGAGTGTAGAGAGCTTTCTAGTATATATTAGGACTTGGTTCAGGTCCCCATGCTAAAATAATAAAACATTCATTAAGTTGAATCTTGGATCATAGGGATGATTGAGAAGAAAGAATGTCTTGCTTCAACTGTAGACAGAATGCTGTCCAAAAAGGACAAAACTTGGAAGCAGGTAAGTCGACAGCCTAGCTCTGCCAAGATAGGGTAGGCAAGTCCTTCATAATTCCTGCTCTATAATCAATGTCTGTCAGAGAAATGGGGCCAAATGGCTGAAGATTGATGCTGTAATGTATGGAGAGAAAATGGGGACTGTCCAGGCAGCCCCTGGTATGTCACCACTTAGTTTTGGATGCTGTGGGCCCTGCACTTCCTATATAATCAGATATATTTATCCTTCTCAGGTCTCTGAGGTGGTTGAAGAATAGATAACTAGAGTCTCATAGTTAAATTTTGAGTTGTTTTGGAATCAAGAAGGTGTTCTGGATCTAAGAGGATGTTTTTAAAATTGTGATGCAAGTTAGTATGAAAGCTGAGTTAGATATAGAACTTGAAACTCATGGAGATGGTTAGATAGTAAAATGCTAAAGTCAGGTGTCAAATACATATGGACTGGACATTGGGAATGTATGCTAAGCCATATAACTCTTATAATTGTGGCCTATTTATTTCTGTTGTTTTGTATTGTATTTATTGTTATAAGAGAAAGAACCATTTGTTAGACTGAAAGGGGGAGCTGTTGGGGGGAAAAGATATACCTTAAACTTATAAAAAAAAAAAAGGGAAGAGGATGGGCGTTTGAGGGGGAAGAGGGTGAGAGGGTGGTACTGGAGGGGGGAGTAGGGAGGGGATTGTGATTGAGATGTAACTTGAAGAAATAAAATATAAATGATTTAAAAAATTAAATTAAAAAAGAATGTCTGACCATGCAACAATGACACCCAAATGGACTATGTCTCCTAGCATTACATTACATGACAGATAAGAAAGAGTGACGTTGTATGACATTGAAAGTATAACATGGAAATGTCTGTAGCATTCGCTTGCTTTCTTGTAATATTGTCTTCATGTCCAACCCTAAATGGTCTCTATGTAACTAAATCAAAGCTAGTCATGTGGGAGAGAAACATGAAAATATTGTCATGGTGAACTTTGATAATCTTTAAAAATGAGTCAGCTCACCTGAAGAAATGTTCAACATCCTTAATCATCAGAGAAATGCAACTCAAGACGACCCTGAGATTCCACCTAACATCTGTTAGAATGGCTAAGATAACGAGCTCAAATGATAGCGCATGCTGGCGAGGGTGTGGAGAAAGGGGAACCCTACTCCATTGCTGGTGGGAGTGCAGGCTTGTGCAACCACTATGGAGGTCTGTCTGGCAATATCTTAGAAATCTAGGAATAACCTTGCCTCAGGACCCAGCCATACCACTTCCAGGTATACACCCAAAGGACCTCTCACGGAGACATAGGGAAGTCTCCTCATCTATGTTCATAGCAGCCTT
>CAJQZJ010000670.1:1258020-1387347 GCA_907164525.1 Lophiomys imhausi | reverse complement strand
TATACTGGGCCATTTAACTCTCATAAATGTGGCATATTTATATCTGTTGTTTTGTATAATACTTACTGTTATAAGAGAAGGAACCATCTGTTGGACTGAAAGGGGAAACTTCTGGGGGGAAGTGGGTGGAAGGGCGGGATAGGAAGGGGGAATAGGGAGGGTTTTGTGACTGAGATGTAACTTGAAGAAAAAAAATAAAGTATTTATAAAAATAAATAAATAAATAAATAAATAAATAAAAATAAAAATGAGTCAGCCTTCCCTGAATACACAGACGTGCAAAATGATTCTGACCGCTGATCCCAGCAGACATCACCAATGTAGAACACCAAAAGCCCAAAATATGTGGTCCCAATTAAGCCCTTTTCAGGAAATTCCAGATAATACAACAACCCTAGTTGGGGCAGCTACTGCCCTAAAAAAGAGAAGTCTATCTTTGTTTTATGGAATTTTAGACTCACAGAATGATTGCACATTAAATGATTGGCATTTTCACTATAGAAAGTTGGGGGGGGTGATAGTAGATTCTTGCATAAAATAGATATAGAGTACAAAAAGTATGTGAAGTCATAATCAATTTATAGATAATAGATGATATGGAAAATCTACTTTTCATATTAACACATTTTCTTGGAAAGTATTTGAGAACATAGAAAAAAAAGTAAGAGAATTTTAAAAAAGCAAAAATGTTGAATTAACAAGTGTAAGTATGATTGACATATATTGGTCCCAAAGAATAAGTCATTCACTGAAGCAGCTGACAGAGTACTGAGGATGGAGGCACCTAAGAATTAAGACAAGTAGTACAAGATGCAGACTTCTGAGATGGCTCCATGTTTAAGAGCACAAGTTGTCCCTTTAGAGGACTCAGGACTGATTCCCATCTCCCCCATGATGGCTACCAACCATCTGTAACTCCAGTCCCAGGGTATCCGATGTTCTCTGCCATAACTATATGTAGTACACAGTGCACAGGTGCATAGACATACATACAGGTAAGACACCCATACAGTACCCATAACTCTAAATATTTTTTGAATTGCATGATAAGGCTATGAAAATGTGGTGCTAGAACAAGACATATTAACACAGAAAGAAAAGGTAGAAAATTTCAAATTACAAACACAATGGAAAACAATTATAAGTAAGAAGAAATGCAGCCTATTATTTGGGAGTGCAGTGATGTGACATATCTTAACAATATCTGACTATGCAGTTGTAACTAATCAACTTATTCACTTGTAGTTTTAATTTCCATTTACTACAAATCCACTATGGATAATTTGTCTATTCTAGTGCTGATAGACTTTTCAGTTATTTTCAGTATTCTCTTATTAGCAATGTTGTTAGGCTTCCCAGTAATTATTACTTGGGTTAGTTTTACAGCATATGAGGATAGTTTCTGTGTGTAGCGCAACACATTTGTAGTATGATTTAACCTTATAATTTCTGAATACTAACTTGGCATACTTATTTTTTTATGTTTCTTCTGTGAAATACCTGTTGATGACTAAGTGTTCATTTCTCTTTCCTTATGCTCTTTCTTTCCTCTTTCCTCCTTTCCCTCACTTGATTCTTCATTCTTATTTTTTCCTTCCTGCAAATGTGAGTTCTTTTACTTACTCTGCTTTCTAATGTGTTTCTTAGAAAAATGTCTGTGTTGCAACTAATTACAGAGTCTGTTTTTCTTATTTTGAGGTACTTACAGGTCTTAAAATGAATAAAAGATGTAAACTTAATATAGTTTAAATATCAGAAGCTAAATTTTATATCTATTATAGGTCAGACATACATACAATGTACATGTATATTAATATACATTAGATATAAATAGGTTTAACATATATTAAATATGTGTGTATATTGCTCTATGCATATATTAATTTATTTTACATATATGTATATATATTATATGTGTAAAATATATTAATATATCATATGTGTGTATATATATATCTGAGCTTTCTGCTCAGTTCTGTCTTGTTTTCTCTAAAATATGCATTCAAGGTGTGTGGTGTCTTCAGCAAAATGGTGTTACTTAGTTCTGGTGGGCAACCAAAGTGGAAAAAGAACAGTTACATTGTTTTAGGGGCTTTTGTGGCCTGGTACCTTTTTAACTTAAAATTGCATGTTGTTTTCTGTTCATATATAGAAAAGAAACTTATAGTGTACAGGGATCTTATGGACTATATTTTTATGTAATTTCATGTAGGTTTTGATAGAGTTCTTACATTGATTTATGAAAATATTTTACTTCTTTGCAATTCTCTTTCCTTACCCTCGTTTTTTCCTCTTTAAATCTCACTAAAATGTGGCATTAAGAGGGATCATTAATTTTATTCTGCTGGTTTAGTCTTGAGATTCTTTGCTACAAATATTTTTGTTAGCAATATATAATTATATTCTTAATTTGTTCAGAGCATTGAGGGACACTTAATGTTCTTTCTTCATAATTTAAAATATTTCATATTTGAATTCCATTAGTAGTATCAATGCATTAGTTGCCCTAATTTGCTATTCTAATTAAAAATAATTTGCAATTCCTGAAATATTCAATTTGATTATAATATATTTTCTTAATTTCATTTTAAACACTAAAAAGACACTTGTAGAAAGATTGCAACTCTTTCTCAGGAAGCCCACCTAGCAGACTTTCTTTGTTATAATTTCCTTTGATGTTGTTGTTCATACAATAAATTTTGAAATACGACACCTCACCCCCTTAAAAATACATTGAATTTGTATTACTCAGTGAATGTTATTAAAGGCTACTAACAAAGCTTTAAAAAATGATTTATTTAGAGATTGAGTGCTGCATTTTACAGATATAGTTTTCATATTGGTATAAAACAGTTTTCATTTTTCTCTGAGCATACTTTTAGAAATTCATATTTTCCTAGACATTACCCATTTCAACTAACTTTTCAAATATGACATAGGATCTTTCTTATTGGAAATAGAAAACTCCACAGCAACTAAACCAAAAGAGGCACAGAACGACCATCTATACCAAACTAATGGGAAATAACAACCCCTGGTCACCGATATCCATCAACATCAATATCCATCCCTAATAAAAAGACACAGACTTACAGACTGGATCCGTAAATAAGACCCATCTTTTTGCTGCATACAAGAAACACATTTCATTATCAAAGATAGACACTATCTCAGAGTAAAGGGCTGGGAAAAGGTTTTCCAAGCAAATGGACCTAGGAAACAAGCTGGAGTAGCCATCCTAATATCAAACAAAATAGACTTCCAACTGAAGTTAATAAAAAAAGACAGAGAAGGGCATTACATACTCATTAAAGGGAATATTCATCAAGAGGACATCTCAATATTGAACATCTATGCCCCAAATACAAAGGCACCTACATTTGTAAAAGAAATGCTTCTATAACTTAAATCGCACGTCGATCCAAACACATTAGTAGTGGGAGACTTCAACACCCCACTCACAACAATGGACAGATAGATCATCAAGACAGAAGCCAAACAGAGAAATAATGAGTCTAACAGAGATCATGAACCAAATGGACCTAACAGATATTTACAGAACATTTTACCCAAACACAAAAGAATACATCTTCTCAGCACCTCACAGAACCTTCTCCAAAATTGACCATATAGTAGGGCACAAAGATAGTCTCAACAGATACAAGAAAATTGAAATAACACCTTGTATCTTATCAGACCACCATGGAATAAAACTGGACCTCAACAGCAAAAGAATCAACAGAAAACCTACACACACGGAAATTGAACAACTCTTTACTGGATGACTACTGGGTCAGGGAAGAAATAAAGAAGGAAATCAAAGACTTCTTAAAATCCAATGACAATGAAGGCACAACGTACCCAAACCTGTGGGACACAATGAAATCTGTGCTATGAGGAAAGTTCATAGCACTAAGTGCCTTCAAAAAGAAAATTGTGACAGCTCATATTAGCGAATTAACAGCTAAACTGAGTGAATTGGAAAAAAAAGAAGCAAACACTCCCAAGAGGAGCAGAAGGCAGGAAATCATCAAATTAGGGCTGAAATCAACAACTTAGAAACAAAAAGAACTGTACAAAGAATCAATGAAACCAAGAGTTGGTTCTTTGAGAAAATCAACAAAATAGACAGACCCTTAGCCAAATTAACTAAAAGGCAGAGGGAAATCTAAATTCTGAATCTTTAAAAATATATGCTATTTTTGTGGCTAAGATCAATAATACAAGTGACAATTCATGCTGTTGAAGATGTGAAGCAAGGGGAACACTCCTCCATTGGTGGTGGGAATGAAAACTTATACAGTGCTATGGAAATCATTATGGTGGTTCCTCAAAAGATGGGAATCACTCTACCTTAAGATCCAACTATTTCACTCTTGAGAAAATACCCAAAGGATGCCTCATCCTACCTCAAGAACACTTGCTCAACCATGTTCATTGCTGGTTTGTTCATAATAGCCAGAAATTGGAAACAATCTAGATGTTCCTCAACAGAAGAATGTATAAAAAATGCCAACATTTACACACTGGTTCATTGCTCAACTGTCAAAAAATGACATCATGAAATTTGTAAACAAATGATTGGAACTAGGGGCAAAAAAAGAGAGAACATCCTAAGTGAGGTAATCCATACCCAGAAAGATAAATACAGCATTATTTGCTTAAACCTGGATATTAGCCATTAAATAAATGATAAACAAGCTATAATCTTTAAATCCAGAGAGAACAAGAAGAGAGGAAGTGATATCTCTGGGAGGAAGAGGTAGAATCAATTTTATGTATGAACTTTAGGATTAGTAGGAAAGCAGAAGGAAAGATGGGATATAAGGAGAGAATGAGATGAGAGACTGCTAGAATTAAAGCACATTTGAGAGGTGATATGGAAACCTAGTGAAGTAGAAATTTCTTATAACATATGAAACCAATCCTAAAGAAGTCTCCAAATAATGAAAGACATAGAACCCCTAATGGCCATCACTTGTTTCCAAATGAAACTCTCAGGGCTGGGACTGAGACATTCAATTAAATTGTTGGCAAAAAAAGGTCCCTTGGAAATTCCCAAATAACACAGGTTGCTGCCAAGGCAATAAATAGACTGCTTTCCAAACCTGACAGAAATGTTCCTTGCTGAACACAACACTCTCAGAAGTCATTGAACATGGAGAGGTTGAGTTGGTGCCTAAACAGAACCTTCACCCCCATGTTCTAGTGTCTATGACATGTAAAGGTACTCTGCAGGCTACCAAAAGAGAAAAGTAAACACCAACTGAACCACAAAGCTTTTGTTCTAAAATTTATCCTGCCTGCAAACTATGCTAGGGCAATAGTGGCACAAATTTTGTGGAAGTAACCAACTGATTTCTGATATGAATTAAGGGTCACTCCATGAGAGGGAACTCACACCTAACACTGCTTGAGTGATCAAGAACCAGAGTCTAGAAAGCCCAGAGACATAGAATGGAACCAAATACTATTTGGGGACAACAGTAAAAATAAAATTACTCCTAATGATATTCTCCTATACTTATAGATTGGTGCCTTATTTAGCCAGAGTTAGACAGGCTTCCTTCTGCAGCAAATGGTAAAAATCAGAGATCCATAGCCAGACATTACACACACACACACACACACACACACACACACACACACACACAGAGAGAGAGAGAGAAAGACTGTAGAATACACAGCTCTAAATGGGCTATCTCTATCAAAACTGTCCCCTCAGAGCTCATGGAATCCCACAGAGGATGAGGCAGAGAGAGTGGAAGAGACAGAGCAGGGAGAGGATAACAGTAGAACAAGGAACTTAAAAAGAAATGAGAAAAGCTCACATGAACTCTCACAGATAAAGCAGGAATCACAGAGCCTGGATGGCTTCACACCAGGTCCTCTGAATATATATTATAGCCGTTAGTTTAATACAGTCCTGAATGTGTAAATGGGTGGGTATCTGATTCTTATGCCTTCTCTTGGTGCTCTTTTATTTTTCTGTTGACTTGTCCAACTTCAATATGATGGTTTTCATTTTATCTTATTACATTTTATTTTGTTAAAAAGTAGATTCTAGTCATCAACAAATAAGAAACCCTGAAAAAAAAAAATGTGTGCTATTTTCAGAAACCATTCTCTCCGTTTTATCTTGATAAGAATTTCAAGAACCATTTCAGAAGGCTAATCTTTGTTTCATTTGTTAAAGTGTTTGTTTTCTTGTTGGTTTAGTTTTGCTTACTACTTTTTGCTCCCTCTTTCAATTTTCTTTGGATTTTCTTTCTCTTTTTTTTGATTTGACAAACTAGAGAAATTTCTCATTAATTATTAATGACAAGAAAAGTCTGGAGATTTTCCCAGGCAATACACTAAGCAGAAAACTAAGCTAAGTATTTTGAAGTGCTTATGCTAACATTACTTTGGGAATTCAGCCATAAATTTTTATTATTATTATATAAATATGATGTACAGATTAAAATTTTAATATATAAAATTCAAAAGAAAGAAAATGGTTTGAAAACGTAAGTTCATTTGTTAGTGAACTATATAAGAAGTTAGATTGTCTACAATGGAGACCTGATTGAGAAGGCGAGAAAATGGATGGGTTCAAGAATATTTGAATGGATAATGGATTGAATTCTTTTTTTTTATTTTACAGAAGTGATTTTTATTCTTTTTTGAGATTATAATGTATTATTTCATATTTCCCTTTCCTCCCACTAAATCCTACCATTTACCTCCTCCATACTCTTTTAAAAATTCATGGCTAATATTTCATTAATTGTTATTACAAACATATAAGTATACGCAGACACACACATGCATATCCTCTTAAGTGTATATAATGTTACTTGTATGTATATGTTTTCAGCACTATCAATTAGTGGGCTCTTACCTGGGGAAGACTATTTCTCTAGTTCTTAACATTGCTTAGTTACCTGAAGAGTATTTGTTTCTCTCTCTTGCATGCTTATCATAATAGATAGCTAGAGTCTCATAGTTAAATTTTGAATTGTTTAGGAATCAAGAGGGTGTTCTGGATCTAAGAAGATATTTTTAAAATTATGAGGCAAGTTAGTATGAAAGCTGAGTTAGATATAGAACTTTTAACTCATGGAGATGGTTAGATAGTAAAATGCTAAAGTCAGGTGCCAAATACATATGGACTGGACATTGGAAATGTATGCTAAGCCATATAACTCTTATAATCGTGGCCTATTTACTTCTGTTGTTTTGTATTGTATTTATAGTTATAAGAAAAAGAACCATTATTTGGACTGAAAGGGAGAGCAGTTGGGGGGAAAAATTAATACCTTTAACTAAAAAAAAAAAAAAAATACAAAAAAAAAGGGAAGAGGATGGTGGGGCTGAGGGTGAGGAGGGTGGAAGGGTGGGACTGGAGGGGGGAGTAGGGAGGGGATTGTGATTGAGATGTAACTTGAAGAAATAAAAAATAAATTATTAAAAAAAAAAAGAAAAAAAAAAAAAGAAGAAATAGAGACTCACCTTCCACTTCTGCAACCAATGGCAATAGCAACACCCTGTAATGTTTTAGGAGTTTCTTGGACAACCCTCACCAACAGTTAAAAGAAGGATCCTTATGCCTCATATTATGGTTTTTGTTAGATGATCTTTGGCTCTTGGAGAAAGTATTGTCATTCCAGACATAAGAATTTTCATTTAAACTATAGATGTATATTTATATATCTACTTACCTGTTTTCTAGGTATTTTTATGTAAATAGTTAATAGTATGAATCCTTGTGACTTTTAAGAAATATTCTTATTGTTATTTTACCCTTTTCCCTCCTTCTGCCTTTATCTTTTTCCCCATTTCATAATTATAACTCCCCTAGCTTTTCCCATTCTCAAGTTTACCTTATTATTGCCCTCTCTATTGTTGCTCCACCAACATTTACCTTGTCAATGGTAACTTTTTCTTTTTTATTAATTTACTTTTTCAAATCACATCTTGATCAAAGTCCCCTCCCTCCTCCACTCCAGGTCCCAAATTCTCTCCCTCTTCCACATCTCCATCCTCTCCTTCTCCTCAGATGAGGGGAGCCCCCACATATCAGACACCCTCAGTTCATCAGTCACACGAGGACTAAGAGCTTCCTCTTGTACTGGGGCCTAATATGGTAGCCCAGCTAGAGTAATGTGTTTCACTAACAGGCAGCAGGGTGCATGAATCACTGTTGGGTGGAGTTTTTCATAGGATAGTTATGCTAGGTTCCTGTCTGTTTGGGTCTGTGTGTTGTAGGATGGTTGTCTTTTGCTGTATGGTTAGCATCCACTAATAAGTGAGTACATACCATGTATATCTTTCTGGGTCTGGGTTACCTAACTCAGGATAAGCTTTTCTAGTTCCATCCATTTGGTTGCAAATTGCATGATTGCCTTGTTTTTGATAGCTGAGTAGTATTCCTTTGTGTAAATGTATCACAGTTTTGTTGTTGTTGTTTATTTGTTTGTTTTGTTTGTTCATTTTTATCTGTTCTTCGGTTGAAGGATATCTGGGTTGTTTACAGTTTCTGGCAACTTCCTGAACAGAACACCAATAGCTCAGACTCTAAGAACAATAATCAATAAATAGGACCTTAAGAAACTGAAAATCTTCTGTGAAGCAAAGGACAGTATCATTAGAAAAAAATGGCAGCCTACCGATTGGGAAAAGAGATTCACCACCCCACATCTGACAGAGGGTTAATATCCAAAATTTATAAAGAACTCAAGAAATTAAACACCAACAAACCAAATAATCCAATCAAAAAATGGTATCTTTTTACCTTCCTGATTTCTCCAGTTACCACAAGATTTGTTCTCACATCTAAAGGATTAGAGCTAGAAACACTAGATGAATGGCATTATACATTTGTTTTTCTGGATCTGTGTTAACTCACTCAATATGAATTTTTCTAATTCTGAATGAATGGACTTCTTAATTGATCCAATAATTCACTCATATATCTCTCAGATATGGTATTGAGCATTAGTAAGACAACTGCAACAGGCTCCCATCTTGCTATATTCATATATATATGTGTGTGTGTGTGTGTGTGTGTGTGTGTGTGTGTGTACATATAATATATATTATATATACAACTTATAATAGACAAGATATATAATATATTGTATTATACAATACATATATGATATGGTATGATATAATTAATATAATATGATACAATATACAAGATATATTATGAAGTAACTGAGAAGTTACCAGGACAGAAAATCCCATCCTTTTCTCCAACACCTCCTCTGCTTTATGAAGTCTGAAACATGAGAAAACAATACTAAGCAACTGTCACTTTTATTTAATGCCCATCAACTCTTTCAATTTTCCAAATATGCAGTGTTAGTTTGTATTGTGATGTTTAGGATAATTTTTGATGATTCATCACATTTAAAAGTATTCAGCTTAGAATTACCCAAATGACCCAGAGAACAGAAAAAAAAATTGAACTAGTTTTTCAGCTATCTTTAACTTACATTGTTGAACTTTTAATTAAATTCTCTCTAACAATATAGCTTATATCTTAAAAATACCTTACAACAGTGTTGGGAAAACAATAATGAGGATGCTGCTTGAATACAAGCATGATTCAGGAATATTTGCTCACAGAGAAGAATAAATTTCATACTTGAAATGGAAGTTTTAATTACCACCAGACATGTTACATTTTTTAGAAGAAAACTTTCTTAACAAAGTTGCAAATGTTTTGCAGAGTCTAAGAATATTTTAAAGGCTTTTATGACATATCTATATAATGATATTAAAGTTGTAGATTTCCTCTGTCTTTGTGTGTATGTGTAGGATGTGACTGTCCATGTCAGTGTATATGTGAGTGCAAATCTTTACATGCTATAGCAGGCATGTAGAGCTCAGTGTGTGTGTGTGTGTGTGTGTGTGTGTGTGTGTGTGTGTGTGTGTGTATGGGTGTTTGTGTGTGCATAAATTGTATTTGCATGTTTGTGTGTGTACATGTGCATATTTATGTTTGTGTGTACATGTGTATGTGTGTCTACATATGTATGTTTATATGTCAATCATATATATATTTATGTGTATGTATGTGTGGATGCTTAAGTTTACTTGTGTACATCTGTATGTGTTCTTACATGTATATATTTATGCATGTGCATGGGTTTATATAAATGTCTGTGTGTGTACATGTAAGTTTATAGGTTTGTGCACAAGTGGATATTTATCTGTATTTACATGTGTATATTTATGTTGGTGTGTAAACATATGTATATTTATGGTTGTATGTGTTCATATGTATTTGTATGTTTGTGCGTAAGTGTACAATATGTATGTGAGTGCAAGTGTGTATTTATGTTTATATATGTACATATAAAGCACATATATATAATCACGTATATAAATAAACATGTAAACATTTAATGTAGAAACAAGACAAACATAATTTATACATGTAAAAAACACACAGAAATACACATGTGCACACATAAATATACACATGTACACAAACATATACACAAATGTAAACATAAATATATGTACACATAAATGTTCACATGTGCATACTCATAAATATCCACATGTACACACATACACTTTATATATTATGTCAAACATATATATATATATATACACAAATGTACACATACATATATATGTGTGTGTATACACACAAAGATAAATGTAAACATAATCACACAGAAACATATGCATGTACATGAACAAACACTATATACAGTTGTAAATAAACAAAATTTAATTATATGTACACATGTGAAAACACAAAAAATTCAGATGTGCAGATGCACACATAAATATATGCATGTACATATACCCGTAAACACACATTTATATACACATGGACATACACATCTATACATGCAAACATCAGTGAACACATTTAATATATATATATGTTCATATACATTACAAACATATGTACAAAAACATACACATATACACACACATAAACACATACACAAACACAAATGACCCATATAAACACACACAGAACACACACAAGTACACACAAACACACATACACATGCAAATAAACACACACAACAGATAGAAACACACACACAAACACATACATATACCCACACAAAGCACATACACACACACAGAAAAAAAATTTACAAACACACAACCAGAAATACACACACACATGAATTCACACAAAATACATACATACATTTCTTTTTGTTTTCAGTTGCACATTGCCTAATATTTTGTATATTTACTGTATTATACTCTTTTTTAATTAGGTCTTTGAAAGTTTCATACAATATGTTTTGACCATAGTCACTCCTTATTCTCCCCTAACTCTCCTGAGATCTATACCCTTTCATCACACACTCAATTTTGGGGCCATTTGTTTTTCAGTTCTTCAAGACTGATGTGTGCTTTCTTACATTATTGGATGTGGTTTTCTGTAAAAACAATAATTAAATTATGTTGCAGTATTTATATTATATTTAATTGATTAGTGGCTCTTAATCCTTAACCAGACATAAATAAATACACACAGACACCACGTGGATTTTAACAAATCTTGGCCTGAGTTGAGCAATCTTGGTCCATCTAAGCCAGTTCTTAATTGTATTATCCAAATATGACCCCATATATACATACATCCCCTTGGACTGCCATTCTCCATGCTATGCGGATGTTCCTGGCCATGTGGAATGAGGTTTTTTCCTAACCCATGGTGTGTGTCCTCCTTCTTCCTGCTCCTGGCTGGAATAAATTAATCCTCTGTCTAAAGCGCAGGCTTCTTGTGCTAATCTCAGGAAGCCCACATTCCTCTGTCTTTGCCCAATCTCAGGCCTCAGCATTTATTTAACCAATCAGAGACAATGTAACAGACAGCAAACAGGACCAATTAACATTTAGAATGCTCAACACTACCCCCAACAATTCCCTCCTTTTGTCTAATAAAAAGGCTAATTTTTTAACTCATATAGTAAAAACAATAAGAAAAAATATGGGTGTACTCTTCTTGAATGATGGGATTAAGGGTGTGTACCCTCACCACCCTTTTCCGTGTAACTCTAGAATTTATAAGTCCACTAACTCTATGGTGCTCCTCCCTTCTCTGCTGAAGTTAAAGGCATGGGTTAACACCACATTTCTCCTGTATTTTACCTTAGCTCTACGTTTTTTCGACACTTGGAGGTTCATAAAACCAGGTTGAACGGCTGTGTCCTTTATTTTATTTACAGTGTTTTAACGTTGTTACCTGCTTTTTTTTTTTTTAATTAGTAAATTTATTTGTTTGTTGCTACAGGTTACATCCTTGACATATTGTCCTCTTTTCCTGCTTCCCAGGCCCACCCTCCCATGCTCTACTCCCTGACCCTTCCATCTTGATCCTCTGGGGTGGAGTGTCCCTGCATACCAGTCTCTCACCACAGATCAGGAGTCATATGAGGGCTGAGGGCCTCTTCATACACCGGGGGTCTACGAGGCAGTACTGCCAGAGAAAGGTGTCTCCTTGCTATGGGGGGGAAACTAAAAAAAAAAAAAAACCAACAGACACACAAACCCACAAAAACAAAGAACAACAACAAAAAAAGAGAGGAAAAAGAAAGAGAAAAAAAGAGGGAAAGGAAAAAGAAAAAGAAATGAAAAGAAAAAAGAAATTTATCCTTCTCAGCTCTCTGAGGTGGTTGAAGAATAGACAGCTTGAGTCTCATAGCTAAATTTTGAGTTGTGTAGGAATCAAGAGGGCGTTCTAGATCTAAGAAGATGGTTATAATAGTGATGCAAGTTAGTATGAAAACTAAGTCAGTTATAGAACTTTAAACTCATGGAGATGGTTAGAAGGTAGAAGGTTAAAGTCAGGGGCCAAATATGTATGAACTGGACATTGGGAAGGTATACTGGGTCATTTAACTCCCATAAATGTGGCATATTTAATTCTGCTGTTTTGTATAGAATTTACTGTTATAAGAGAAAGAACCATTTGTTGGAATGAAAAGAGAAGCTGTTGGGGGGGGGAAGAAGGTGGAAGGGTGGGACAGGAAGGGGGAATAGGGAAGGGTTTGCGACTGAGATGTAACTTGAAAAAAAATAAAGTACTTATAAAAAAAAGAAACCTATATTCTCTCTTAAAAAAAAAAGAACAAATATGAAACAATCAAGTAAACCATATATAAAAGTTACACACATAATGTTTAGCCTATTTGTATCAGGCAATCTTGAAGAAGAAAAATAATCATCTATCTTGGTGTGTCTAAAATTCTGAACCTAAATAATTTCTATCATATCCTATATTTCCTTTTAAATCCTAAATAATTTAAGTTTAATTGAGATTTTATAGCTATTATGCCATCAAAGACATAAGAAGGGATAAAATTATTATTTGAGTGAGTAGGAATCATAGGAGAGCAGCTTCCAAAAAGAAACATGACCGTTTGTTGCCTAGATAGTCTCAAATATCTCTTTATATCATTGGAACATCATCTTCAGCCTTCAGGCAAAGCATTTTTCACAGACTAAATTGTGTAGCAGGAAATAAGAATTATTTTCCATTTCTGTCTCTGCAGAATCAGGACATCGACTTACCTGCATTTAAGCTCTGGTCCCTCTTTGGACTGTATATAGTCTATTGAGAGATCAGGGGCATTTTTGCCCAATAGGAATTATCTTCTGATGGAGATTTCTTTTTGATGCTCATTATCTTCTTCCAAGTCAAATGGGAGCTGTCAGGAGCTGACTGTCTTAAGTCAAACAATTCTTAAAATAATAAAAACACCTTTACATGCCATTTTCTGGATGCCTCTGAGGGTTTTGAAGACATCTATCTATTTATAAATCTATCTATCTTCTATCTATTTATGAACAAACAAACTGCATATTTTAAACCATTTATTATGTTTTTAACCTATTAAGTCTATTTTGTGATAAATTAACACTAGTATTTGACATGACCAGAAGCTCAACTGGCCAGTCAACTTGTATTATCCAGTCTCCTAAATAGATTACAATAGCAACCCATAAAAGGATCAGAAGTAAACCTGTACTTTTAAATGATTTGTATAGGTACAATACCTTATATAAGGGTTTAAATATACAAAATATGTGTCTAAATATAAAATTCTATACCAATGAATCAAAATTTATTTTTGTATCAATATACAAAATTCTATACCAATGTATGAAAAGATAACCTTATTTGAGAATAACAATAGTTTTGAGTTTCAGAGCAGATTCAATAATCTATCTTTATAGCTTATCCTTATCTATTATATACATATATTCCCCCTCTTTTCCTTTTCGAGTCTTTCCCTCCCATATAAGAGAGAAAGAAGTATAGAGAAAAGAAAAAGAGATCTTCAAGTCTAACTTTCTAAACCTTGCTTAACAAGACCATATAGCAATTTGTAACCATTACCCCTAAACAACATTTATAACACATCAAATGACCAAAGAATCATCCACCCCACTTTTTGGGAATGGGACGTCACTCTCTTAAAACTGCTTCCTGCTGAATTGAGATGTAGAAAACCTGTTTGAGGGCCCAAATGAAATGGAAAAAAATGGTTAATCAATTTAATAGTAACATTTGTTGTCCAGTCTCTTTGTGCTCAGCAATTTGAATGTTCTGAGCAGTTTGTAGTCTGAAGCTGGACTTTGGTTAGGAATATTCAGGGCTTTATTGAAGTCATGTCTGGAATAGTCTTTGAGGCTGGGCCATCTCAGCAAGCTGTTTGAAGTTGTTCTGGATGCAGATTTTTGAGGAAACAGCTATTGAGGCAGTCTATGAGGCTGGATCATTTGGGTTACTTGTCTTATCTTCTTTGGACTCTGATCCCTTTGTTCTGAAAAAATATAATTTCTCACAAGTAACATATAGTTGTTCAATTACCAAAATGCCTTGGATGTGCAGGATGCACAAATAAATTAAGGAATGTCTTCAATTCTTTGTTTGAACAGCAGAAAGACATTTGCAAGTCTCCATTCATGTCATATAAAAACATGGCATGTGATAGTATTACATATATACACTATATATAATCTATTTTAAATTGAAAATACAGCATGACTCTATGGAGTTTAAGTATTCTCCTCTACAGTTGACATAAATTTATTAATTGATTTAAAAAGGTATATTCTATCTTGTTCTGGCTTTCTGTAGATTAGGGTGGCCTCAACTCAAAAGGACAACCTATCTGTGTCTGTTTTTGTCTCCCATGTTTTGGGATCAAAACTATTCATTTATATATTTTTTCTTTCCTTTTCTCCTTTCTATGGAGAATTAATTTCTATGTGGATATATTGAGACAGGGTTTCTCTTTGTAGCTTGGGCTGTCTTGATTTCCTCTGTAGAGCTCTGTAGATTAGATTGGCCTTGAACACACAGGAACCTGTTTTTTCCTTGTCTCCCAAGTTTTGATCTCAAGGTATGAACTTAATTAATTGAATTACCCATATTAAACAATAATATTAATTAAACCATTTTGCATTAGTTTGCATTCTAATTCTCCTATGGAAACTTCATTCTTAAGGAGATTGGTGTAGAACAGCATGATATGCTGTTTATGTTAGCTTTTCTTAACTGTGGTATAATAAGAAATATGGCTAATCAAACTATTTAACTAGGATTTATATTATCATTAATTGGTTGGCAGTTGTTAATCTGTAAGCAGCCATTATAAATGAGCACACAGAGACCACGTGGATTTTAACAAGCCTTGGCCTGAGTTGTGCAATCCTAGCCCATCTAAGCTAGCTCTTAATTCTACTACCCAAATATAACTCCATATATACATACGTCCCCTTGGACTGCCATTCTCCAGCATATGCCGATGTTCCTGGCCATGTGGAATGAGGTTCCTTTTTCTAACCCATGGTGTGCCTCCTCTTCTTCCTGCTCCTGTCTGGAATGAATTCTTCTTCCTGATGCTGGCTGGAACACTTTAATCCTCTGTCTAAAGCACAGGCTTCCTGCTCTAATCTCAGTAAGTCCCACCTTTCTCTGTCTTTGCCCAATCTCAGGCCTCAACATTTTATTTAACCAATTGGAGTCAATGTAAGTAACAGACAGAAAGCAGGACCAATTAATTAACATCTAGAATGCTTAACACTACCCCAACAATTCCCTCCTTTTGTCAAAAAAAGGCTAAATTGCTTAACTCATATAGTAAAAACAATAAGAATAAATATGAAACAATCAAGAAAACCATATATAAAAGTTATGACCTAATGTTTAGCCTATTTGTATCAGGCAATCTTGAGGAAGAAAAAAATCATCTATCTATCTTGGTGTGTCTAAAGTTCTGAACCTAAATAATTTCTATCATATCTTATATTTATAAACCTAAAGATTTTATTTAGACTTGAAAATATCCTTTTAAATCCATGTTGGCAAAAAGGGTACCACTGCAGCTGAGAGACATTGGATTATACAAAAAAATTGAGGAATTAAATCAACCAATATATTATAAGGATATGTTAACTTTAGAGTGGAAACCTGCAATGGTTTTAAGATGGGGATGTGGTTATGCCTATGTGTCTACAGGGAATGAAAAAAAATGTGGTTACCAACAAAACTTATAAAGATTAGATCTGACAAGGGAGAACCTCCCATTAGCTGAAATATGAATGTCTTTGCATGGTAAGAGTATTTTATTAACTGTATGGCTTTCATGATATTCCAATCTTTTATCCAGGATGGACAGAGTTTATGGTGTTCATGATATTCCAATCTTTTATCCAGGATGGACAGAGTTTATGGTGTTCATAATAGTCCAATCTTTTATCCAGGATGGATAGAGTTTATGCCTTAAAATGGACTTACAAAGTTGTTCTATGCCTTCCACTTGCTCAAATTTAGAGCAAAAATTTATTTACAGAGCCAAGGACTGAATGACAATAACAACAAGACAAATGGGCCAGATGATTCAACCTAGCATACTGCTTCAATCACTGTTTTCTTAAAAACTTTGCATGCAAATCATTTTTAAAAGCACTAGTCCAAAAAAATGATCGATCCTACAGAGACTGAACAACAAAAGCTATAGGTAACTTTCCCGGGAATTGGCCAATATCTCATTTTTTGAAGGGTACCCAAAAATATTTACACTCCGTTCCCAAAAGATGGCATGGAAGTTTTTTTGTGTGTGTGTTATGTTATGTGTTGTGATTGTTGTTGTTGTCTAGGATGAATGGATATATGTTATGTGTTATGAATTGGATTCAGGGATTTTCTTCTTTCCCTCATTCTATTTTTTTTGTCTCTTTTATTATTAAAAACTTAATATTATTTTGTTATATTAATAGAAATTGATAGAAATTTAAGATTGTTTGTTATAATAAATTTTGATAGAAAGTTATGATTATTATGTTTTATATATACTTAAAGATAAATTTTAGTTGCAAATTTTCAAGATTTCTTTTGAAAAATAAAAAATTGTATTTTTTTCTATTGTCCAAAAGACAATTTGCCCTAGGAAGATACTACATGCCATCTTTTCATGGCATGAATGGAGACTTACAAATGTCTTCTGTTCAAAGAACAGGAAATATTCCTTAATTGATTTGTGCATCCTGCACATCCAATGCATTTTGGTAATTGCAGAACTATATGTTACTTGTGAGAACTATTATATTTTCAGAACAACAGGACCTGTGTCCAAAGAAGACAAGTAATCCAAATGATCCAGCCTCATAGACTGCCTCAATAGCTGTTTCCTCAAAAATCTGCATCCAGAACAACTTCAAACAGCTTGCTGAGATGGCCCAAAGCCTCAAAGACTATTCCAGACAGGACATCAATAAACTCCTGAACTTTCCTACCAAAGTCCAGCTTCAAACTACAAATTGCTCAGAACATTCAAATAGCTGAGCACATAGACACTGGACAACAAATGTTACAATTTACTTGCTTAACCATTTTTTTTTTCATTTTATTTGTTCCTCTAAACAGGTTCACTGCGTCCCAATTCATCAGGAAGAAGTTTTAAGAGAACAACGTCCCATTCCCAAAAAGTGGGGTGGATGATTCTTTGGTTATTTGACGGGTTATAGATGTCGTTTAGGGGGAATGGTTACAAATCATTATATGGTCTTGTTAAGCAAAGTGAGAGAGTGAATATGGATATATAGTATATAATTGATAAGATAAAGGGTAGATTATTGAATCTACTCCTATAGATCTTTGTATATTGATAACAAAATTAAGGCTATATTTTGACTAGGTATTGTACCTATGTAATTCTTCAATTTGCAATGTGAAGTTCTAGTCCTTTTGACAGTAACTATCACAAACTGTCATATTTCTTTTTGGAAGCTGCTTTCCTATGCTTCCTACTCAAATAATAACTTTATCCCTTCTTATGTCTTTGATGGGGTTGAAGGCATAGTGGTTATAAAATTTCAATTGAACTTGAGTTGTTTAGGATAATTTTAAAAAATGCATGTTGATAGTCATTCAAACTTGTGATTTTATTAGGATAATTAAGTTAGTTAATTTCAGAGGTTCTAAGTTAATCAGATATTAAGTTAGAGACAAGCAACATTTGCTTACTCAATGGATATGGATAGATGGTCTTCAAAATCTTCAAGAGATCTGCAGAACATGGCATTTAAAGATATTTTTGTTATTTTAAAATTCTTTGACATGAGACTGTCAGCTCCTGACAGTTCCCATTGGACTTGGAAGGAGATAATGAGCATCAAGAAATCTCCCATCAGAAGATAATTCCTACTGGACAGAAATGCCCCTGCTCACTCAACAGACTATATACAGTCCAAAAATGGACCAGAGCTCAATGCAGGTAAATTGATGGCCTGATTCTGCAAAGACAGAATGGGCAAATCTTATTTCCTGCTCCACAACTAAGTCTGTGAGACATGCTTGGCCAGAGGGCTGAAGATGATGCTCCAATGTTCTAGAAACTGGGGACTGTCTAGGCAGCCAATTGTCTGTTATTTCATAGTTTTGGAAGTTGCTTGCTCTGCACTTCCTATCTATTCAGATATATTTATCCTTCTCAGGTTTCTGATGTGATTGAAGACTACATAGTTATAACATCACAGTAAATTTTAAATCATCTAGGAATTAAAAGGATGTTTTAAGGTTAAGATGCTTTAGTTAATAATGTAAGTTAGGATGGAAGTTGAATTAGGTATAGATCCTTAAACTCATCAAGAGAGATATATGTCACACCTTTTAGTTTTCATAATTGTTTTTTTGCATTGTTTTTATTGTTATTGTTACTGTATTGTGTTTTTTGTTAAGAAAAGGAGCCTTTTGCTAGACTTAAAGGGGGAGATGTTGAGGGAAGTTCTAATATTGTTTCTGATACAATGAATTCAATGCTGAGATCTGGTTACTGCCCCTTCAGAGGCATTCTCTTGATTGGTTAATAAAAGTCGCTTATGGCCAATTAGCTGGGCAGAAAGAGTATAGGAAGGTGGAACTTCCTCAGATCAGCACAGGAACTCAGCACACACACAGACTCTCGCTTTCTGCTGGGAGACACAGAAGGAGACAGATGTCTGGAGAAGTCTGGAAGGTACTCACAGGCACATGGTGGTTTGGGGTTAACTTAGAGTAGCTAATTGAGAGTCTGCCCAGCTAAGGGCTAAGCGTTAAAATATTAAAAGGTCTTGGTGTGTTTAATTATTGGGGAAAAGACTGTGGCGGCTTATAGGCCCTCAGTCCAAGCAGTCCTGGGCTGTTAGATTCCCAGACTCCCCTTGAGCCCAGGCGAATCTCCCGCCAAGCCACCAGCAATTCTACTGGCCTATATAACAACTTATGTTAATTAACAAAGTTTAGGCTATAGGTGGTGTAGGCCACCTTTGGTCCCGGGGCTCTGTCTCCAGGATAAGTTAGGCAACCGGTTAAGGCACTCAGGCCAGGCAGCCTTTTCCTCTGCCCAGCGGCTGGCTACTCCACCAGCCTAATATTACAGTTTATACTTACTAATAACTACATTAATTAATTAACTTGCAGTTTTCAGGTGGTGCCCCACGTTGGGCGCCATTTGTAATAAGAAATGTGGCTAATTAAACTATTTAACTAGTATTTATATTATCATTAATTGGTTGGCAGTTGTTAATCTGTAAGCAGCCATTATAAATGAGCACACAGAGACCACATGGATTTTAACAAGCCTTGGCCTGAGTTGTGCAATCCTAGCCCATCTAAGCTAGCTCTTAATTCTACTACCCAAATATGACTCCATATATACATACGTCCCCTTGGACTGCCATTCTCCAGCATATGCCGATGTTCCTGGCCATGTGGAATGAGGTTCCTTTTTCTAACCCATGGTGTGCCTCCTCTTCTTCCTGCTCCTGTCTGGAATGAATTCTTCTTCCTGATGCTGGCTGGAACACTTTAATCCTCTGTCTAAAGTGCAGGCTTCCTGCTCTAATCTCAGTAAGTCCCACCTTTCTCTGTCTTTGCCCAATCTCAGGCCTCAACATTTTATTTAACCAATTGGAGTCAATGTAAGTAACAGACAGAAAGCAGGACCAATTAATTAACATCTAGAATGCTTAACACTATCCCAACACTGTGGGCTGTGGGAGGCATGCTGTTTTTTTGGTTTTTGTGACATGATTTCTCTGTGTATCCTTATCCTGGACTCACTTTGTAGACGAGGCTTGCCTTAAACTCATAGAAATCAGCCTGCCACTGCCTCCCAAGTGCTGGAATTGAAGGTGTGCACCACCACACCCAGTGATTAACATATCTCTTTTAGGGGCAAGATGCCTCTTGAAACCCCACACATAAAGAAACTGACTTGTGACCCCTTTATCTTTACATAAATTTAAGATTATTTATCCATTAGATCAGTAATGACATTATTAAACTTAACATCAAGGGAAAAATGCGTCATTTTTAAATTCTAGACTGTCTTTAGTAAGCAGCCTTATCTTCTTAGCAGGGTTCCCTCCCTGCCTTCATTGTTTAAACCAGGCTGGTCTAGAATTCAGAGATCTGCCTGTTTCTTCCTCTAGTGTGATGGGATTAAGGGATTAAGGGAGTGTGAAAGTATCTCCTGCTCAAATATTTCACTTAAATCCCAGATATTAGTAACTCTGTTACCCTGAGAGCAACTTTGAATTGTAGTCACAATTTGAAATCTGCCCAAAATCTTCAAAAATCTCTTATGTTTTAGCAATGCCAAACCAGAAAAATATTCTTTCTACCTCCCGATATAGGAAAATCAAAGACATCTAAAGAAAAACCAAGCAAAGAAACAACATTCCAAAAGTCTTGCTATCTCTAACCATGCCATCCCATGCCACAACTAAGGTTTTGTTCATTATTCCTTGAACTCTAGTTGCAACTGTATTTCATTGGGGTATCCTTCCCAGAAAGCACTGAGAAGCACCTCATACCCAGGGAGCTCTTAGCTCCAGCTGCAATCAATTTTGTATTATCTATTGGGAAGGGTCTCCCTTCTCCTTCCATTATCATTGTTGGCAATTTAGCATTTCATCTGTAAATTCTTTCCTTTAAGACTATCCTAGTCTGAACTTTCTCAAAAAAAAAAAAAAAAAAGAACCACCATTGTCAGAGTAAAAATAATTTGCATGCTAAGAGAAACAAACTCAATTGGAATCCAAATGTATTGAGGCATTATGAATTCCTCCATTTTTAATCTAGTCGATTAATTCCATTCTCAAGCTCTGTTTAGAAAGATGCCAGTTTTTTAGTATGTAAGGAGAGCTAAACCTTAGCTCTCTGTCTTTGCTGCAAGGCAACAGCTTTTTTTAAGATAGCTGCACCTTTGAAATGCATTTGGGTTCAGTTCCCCACTCTTTGTCTAGGAAACCAGCTTTCACCAGGGCTTTCTCACACTGTAAGCATGGATCCTAATTGCCATAGTTGGGTGCCATATGTAAACAAAATTAAATTACGTTGGGCACCATTTGTAGAAAAAAATAGCTCTAGATTATTTACTAGTATTTATATTATGGTTAATTGGTATGGCAGCTGTTAATTCTTAACCCGCCATTATAAATGAGCACACAGAGACCCAGGATGGACATTAATAAGCCTTGGCCTGAAATGAGCAATCTTGGCTCACCTAAGCTAGCTCTTAATTCTATTAGCTGATTATGACCCCATATATAAATACGTCCCCTTGGACTGCTATTCTCCATGCTATGCTGATGTTCCTGGCCATATGGAATGAGGTTCTTTTTTCTAACCCATGGCATGTGTCCTCCTTCTTCCTGCTCCTGGCTGGAATGCATTAATTCTCTGTCTAAAGTGCAGGCTTCCTCTTCTAATCTCAGGAAGCCCCACCTTTCTCTGTCTTTGCTCAATCTCAGGCCTCGGTATTTATTTAACCAATCAGAGACTATGCAACAGAGAGAAAACAGGACCAATTAACATTCAGAATGCTTAACACCACCCCATCAGTTTTCCACTGGAGAGTAGCTGACTTACTAGGGGGTACACTCTTAAAAAAAAACTGTCTCTCCTTTTCCCAGCAGCTAACAATTGCCAATAGCTCCATTTCTGGGGTGGAATTTCATGCATAACACCTCTCTCTATGGTGAAGTTTGGTGTGGATTGGGCTGGGGTAGGTTTTTATGCATGCCTTTGAAACTGTTCTGTGGTCATACATTTAATTGCCCTTTTGTGTTTAAAAAACGCTGTTTCCTTGTAGTCATCCATGACCTCTGGCTCTTTCAGTCTTCCCATGTCTGTACCTCAATAAACCCTGAGCCTGGGAAAGAGGATGAATACTGAGCTGAGCATTTCTCAGTCTCTAAATCTCTGCTCTGTGGCTAGGTGTGAATCACTGTGTGAATCACCATCTGTTTCAAATAGAAGCTTTTAGATGAGGGTTGAAAGATGAATTGATATATGCATAGGTGTTCTTAGGAGTTCCATTTAACAGTATTATAGTACCATATTCTCCATTACTACTAGGATCAATAACCTGTCTAGTATTTGGTACTTACAAGCAGGACTCAAATCCATTCAGAAAGTGGTCTTTAACTCCCATGATATCTGTGCCACTCATGTACTGCTGGATAGATATGGCTTGCAAGATCAGGTATTATTGTAGCTGACAGTGTTCACAAATGGGTATAAGTGTGAATACTTTTTTCCTTAATTAGCTTCCAATGTAGTGCCCACGTACTTCCAGTACAGTGAAAGTTATAGTCAGCAGGGATGAGACTTCTAGGTCAATACCAGCAGGATTTCACAATGTTCTATTACCCAGATTTGTGACATGATGGGGGATCTATGGGACCTTACTGGCCAATAATTCAGGTAGGAGTAATTGATTCTTGGCACTGGCTTTTCATATGTTATCCTGTGTTGTCTAGAAAAAAAATGAGAAGGGTCTTTCTAGGAAGGAAAAATTAAATGCATTGAAATAAAGGATTAAAAGGCAATAAAGAAACAGGAAAGGTTAAACTGAGGTGAGAGAGTATAGGGTGGAGTAAAGGAGGAAGAATATGAGAAGCAAATATCACTAAAGATACTACAATAAAGACATATGGAAATCTATTATGGTAGAAACTTCCAAAATATACATATCATATGATTTTTAAAATCCTACTTATTTGAGCTTTAATCTTAGCCATTCTATTAGGTGTGAGATGGAATCTCATAGTCGTCTTGAGTTTTATTTCTCTGATGATTAAGGATGCTGAGCATTTTTTCAAGTGTCTCTCAGCCATTAGGGATTCTTCCTTGGTGAATTCTCTGTTTAGCTCTGTTCCCAATTTTTTGTGTGGATTATTTTTGGTTTCTTGGCATTTAATTTCTTGAGTTCTTTGTAAATTTTGGATATTAGCCCTCTGTCAGATGTGGGGTTGTTGAAGATTTTTCCCAATATGTAGGTTGCCGTTTTGTTCGAATGACAGTGTCTTTTGACTTACAGAAGCTTTTTAGTTTCATGGGATTCCATTTATTGATTGTTGTTCTTAGATCCTGAGCTGTTGGTGTTCTGTTCAGGAAGTTGTCATCTGTGCTGATGAGTTCGAGGGTTTCCCCCACTTTCTCTTCTAGTAGATTTAGTGTGTCCAGCCTTATGTTAAGGTCTTTGATCCACTTGGACTTAAATTTTGTACAAGGTCATAAAACTCAAATGACAGCACATGCTGGTGAGGTTGTGGAGAAAGGGGAATACTCCTCCATTGCTGGTGGGAGTGCAAGCTTGTACAACCACTATAGAAATCAGTCTGGCAATATCTCAGAAAACCTGGAATAGCTCTACCTCAAGACCCAGCCATACCACTTCTGGGAATACATCCAAATGATTCCTCACCAAATCGCAAGGATGTTTCCTCATCTATGTTGATGGCAGCCTTATTTGTAATAGCTAGAAACTGGAAACAACCCAGATGTTCCTCAACTGAGGAGTGGATAAAAAAAAAAAAAACCTGTGGTACATCTACATAATGGAATACTACTCAGCCATCAGAAACAATGAAATCTTGCAATTTGCAGCCAAATGGATGGAACTAGAGAAGCTCATCATGAGTGAGCTATCCCAGAGTCAGAAGGATGCACATAGCATCTATTCACATATAATCGGATTTTAGCAATATAATACAGGCTATTGTTGAAGATTTTTTTTCAATATGTAGGTTGCCATTTTATTTGAATGACAGTGTCTCTTGCCTTACAGAAGCTTTTCAGTTTCATGAGGTCCCATTATATACTATACTACAGCCAATGCACTGAGTTTTTATATCTGTGTATCTACCAAAGTCATGATCACAAAATATCGAACATTTTTAATTTCTCCAAGGTAATTTCTGCCTGTTGTGGCTCAGGCAAATTCCAAGTGTCCTTTAGGTCATCATATATTGGTTGTAATTTTGTATGAAATAGATAATATTTACTTGTTTGTCTGGCTGTTTTACATAGGGTGGAGAATATGGTCTTTCATGGTCTTTATCTATCATGCACTGGCTTTTATTTCTGAGAATGACCCAAGTTCTTTTTTCTCTTTAACTAGTCAGTTTCTAATGAACATTTGGGGTATATTTTCATTTTGGATTATTGTGAATCAAACTGTTATAAATATCCATGTCTAAGTCGGTCTGCAGGTATAAGTTTCATTTTTTCTTAAATATTTTGTAGATACAGCATGGCTTAGTCACATGTTATGTTTATATTTGGTATTTAATGAACATGCCTAATAGTTTTTCAAAGGGATCTAGTAATGTTATTTCCTGATTCTGGTGAATGAGTTTTCCAGTTTCCCTCCATCGTGACTGGAACCCATATTGTGCTTGCTTATGCCTCTCTGTATACCTAGTCTTGCTTATTCTAATGAATTTTCAGTGTTACCTCAATGTAGTTCTAATGTACATTTTCCTAAAAAACTAATGATGTTGTCTATCTTGTGTTTATATTTATAGGTGTCCTTTTAAAAATATATCTGTCCATTCATTATGTATATTAGGTTGTTTGTCATCTTCTCAGTCTTCTCAGTTGGCAGTCAGTATTATTTCTATAATCTCAATGCCAATCCATCATCATATATACACACTTTAGCTATATCCTACCAGTTTGCTTTCCTATTAATTTTCTTAATTAATTATTTCAAAAACAAAATGTTTTGATAATTTGATAAAATCAAAATTATAATTTTCACTATCACAGTTTATGCTTTTAATGCCTTCAGAAATCTTTCCTAAGGCAACGTTACTTTAACTTACTTTGCTTATTTTTAAGAAGCCTCTGCTTGTTGATTTTATTGTTTCTGGAAGTTTTAGTGGTAATTGTTAGTAGAGATTGGCAAACCAGACTTTCCCAGTCACTGTGGCTTATCTTCAAATACATGCCTCAAACAATTGAGTAAGAAATGTTTTTAGGTGAAGAAAATCCCAGTCCTTGCTTAATTGAGGTCATCTCCTGTGAGAGCGTGGAGTTTCCAGATGCCCTAAAAGTTTCTGGAGGTAGTTTCAGAATACGAGTAGCAGTGCCTAATAAAAGTAACATTTTGGGATTACTTCAATAAGACCTCTTTTCTTGTTGCCTGAACGATTGTCCAGAATATATAACACCTAGAGAAAATTTCTTATTTTTCCTCTAGTCACAAATGACAGACCAAAATTCTGTTGTTCAGCCTTTGCATGTAATATCCACACCTTTGGTCTCTTTGAAAATATTAAAATATATTTTTATAGCAGGATTTTAATGGCAATTCATGACACTCATGTGGAAGTCATCAAACTCTAACATCCTCCATACTATGTAGGTCTCAGGCATCAAACTCATTTGTCAGGCTTGGCAGCAATTCTCATGACCTGTTGAGCTATCTCAATGTCCCTGCTTATGATATGTCTTTTTAAAGATTTATTTATTTATTTTATGTGTATAAGCAAATGAGTTTGTATGAATTTATGTGCATCATATGCATTCAGAAGCCCATTAAGGCTTCCTGAGGATATCAGATACCCTGAAACTGAGGTTACAGGCATCGGTGAGTTGTCACGTGGGTGCTGGGAATCAAATTGTGTCCCCTGGAGCAGCAAGTACTCTTAACTGAGCCATCTCTTCAGCCTCAAGTTTTCATGTTTCTTGAAGTATTCCTTCTGTGTATTATCCAGGACTAACACTACCATATCTCATATCAAATGCTTTTCCATTCCAGATGACCCTTAGCATTTGAAGTTTAGTCTAAACCATTTTGTCATGGAAGGCAAGGCCAGTGCTCACCTCTTGCAATGGGAAGCTGGTAACATTTGGGTTGCAATATAGGATTCTCCTTGTGAGTTTCCCTCACTTGGATGCATTTCAATGATACTGTCAATTTTAAGGCAGACAGAAGAATTTCATGATTCAAACTGTTCTGTAAGACTCTGTTGCATGTATCAAGAACACTTATTTATAAAATTGGATCTCCTGATTGTCATTTTGATGAAGTGGTTATTGATTTCATAAATGTGTTTCCAAGACTAGATATATTAAATATTGACCAGTGTTTCTCTGTATTTATGTACAAGTGTCTGTGTGTGTATATGTGTGTGTGTGAGAAAGAGAGACAGAGAGAGAGACTTGCCTTGTGACACAGTTGGAACAACTACAGTGGTGCTAGTCTCTAGTATATCATGATGTAACGTACCTGTGTGCCTGTTACCAGTGGAAATCAGAAAAGGGTGTTGGATACCCTAGATGTTTTTTGTTTTTGTTTTTTTATTGTACAGAATTGATTTAGCTATTCTGTTTTGTTTTGTTTTTCAATATGAAGTTGAAAAATATTCTTTCAACGTCTGTAAAGAATTATGTTTGTATTTGATAGGAATTGCATTGAATATACATATATTGCTTAATCAAATGGCCATTTTTATTATGCTAATGAGCATGGGAGATCTTTCCATCTTCTGATATCCTCTTCAATTTCTTCCTTCAAGGACTTGAAGTTCTTGTTGTACAGGTCTTTCACTTGCTTGGTTAGAGTTACCCCCAGGTATTTTATATTATTTGTGGCTATTGTGAAGGATATTGTTTTCCTAATGTCTTTCTCAGCCCATATATTTTTTGTGTAAAAAAGGGCTACCATTTTTTGAATAAATTTTGTATCCATCCACCTTGCTGAAAGAGTTTATTAGCTATAGGAGTTCTCTGGTGAAATTTTTGGGGTCACTTATGTATACTATCATATCGTCTGCAAATAGGGACACTTTGACTTCTTCCTTTCCAATTTGCATCCTCTTGATATCCCTTAGTTGTCTTATTGCTCTTAATAACACTTCAAGTACTATATTGAATAGATATGGGGAGAGTGGGGAATCCTTGCTTTGTCCCTGATTTTAGGTGAAATGATTTAAGTTTCTCTTCATTTAATTTTATGTTGGCTATTGGCTTGTTGTATATTGCCTTTATTATTTGTAGGTATGGTCCTTGTATGCCCATTCTCTCCAGGAATTTTAGCATGATGGGTTGTTGGATTTTGAGGGCTAATATCTAAAATTTATAAATAACTCAAGATATTAAACACCAAAAAATCAAATAATCCAATCAAAAATGGGGTACAGAGTTAAACCAAGAATTCATAAAAGAAGAATCCCTGATAGCTGAGAAACACCTGAAGAAATGCTCAACATTCTTAATCATCAGAGAAATGCAACTCAAGATGACTCTGACTCTGAGATTCTATCTCACACCTGTTATAATGGCTAAGTTCAAATGATAGCACATGTTGGCAAGGTTTTGGAGAAATAGGAGCATTCCACATTGCCGGTGGGAGTGCAAACTTGTCCAACCATTATGAAAATCATTCTGATGATATCTTAGCAGACTGAGAATAGCTCTGCCTCAAGACCCAGCCATACTACTCCTGGATATACATCCAGAAGAATCCTCACTAAACCACAAGGACATCTCCTCAGCTACATTCATAACAACTGTATTTGTAATAGGTAGAAATTGGAAACAAGATGTCTCTCAACTGAAGAATGGATAAAAAAAAACTGTGATACATTTACAAAATGGAATACTACTCAGAATCACAAACAAGGAAATCATGCAATTTGCAACCAAATGGATGGAACTAGAAAAGCTCATCCTGAGTGAGCTAACCCAGACCCAGAACGATGCACATGCATCTATTCACTTATAACTGGATTTTTGCCATATGGTACAGGATAACAATCTTACAACCAACAGACTGAAAGGAACAGGAACACGTATGTACTTTGTTACCTGTTAGTGGGACAGTTTGCCTTAGAGGAGTTGCCATGTAGGCCCCCAGTGCAAGAGGAAGCTCTTAGCCCTCATATGACTGTTGAACTGAAGTGGATTGATATGTGAGGGAACTCCACACCAGAGGAGTAGGATAGGTTGGAGAGGGGGTAGGGGAGGCAGAGGGTGGGTGAGACTGAGAAGGGTGGAGGGGGGGGAGCTGATAGAAATGTAACTTGAAGTAATAAATAAACATTAAAAAAAAGCCCAATGCCATGAATGACATACTTCTATATTATTCTTTGGCTAGTGAGGTCCTATAGTCTACCAAACATTATGGACAATTAAAATTCCTTTTGGTTGTCCTCTAAAACTTGACAGAAGATCGTGTTGTTGAAGATATCACATTTTTGATTCATAGAACATGGAGACATCAAGTTGGTATTGACATAGATGTCTTATTCCTATTGGAATTCTGTCATAGCACCAGAAGGTAGAATGTATGACATCACATAAGAAAATTAGTCATCATTTTTATCTAGTTGTGAATCTTGTGAGCTATGTGGATCCTTATATGGCAAGATATGGCAATTGGTACAGTAGTGACAAAAATGTTGTGGGAGTAACCACTGACTTTATGATTGGATTAAAAGTTAAGTCTACAAGATAGAACACATATCTGATACAATTTGGTGTCCCAAGAATCTGTGGGTAGGCCCTATTGGAGAACATACTACTATTATTATGCTAAATGCACATAGTATTAAGCCAGCTCCTCATGATGTTAATTCATCTTTTAAACATCAGCTTATATATATATGTAAATGGTGACTAGAAGGAAACTCACAACTGCAGAGCATTAGTAACTTCCCAGTGCCTAGCCCTTACACCTAAGCCCTAAGGACCTCTTCCTGTGAAGGCTTTGTGTGATCATTACAGAAGAGGGGACAGTGTCATTTTGGATCAAAGGATCAATACTTCACAATTATATGTATAGCATATTGAAGATGTGAAGCACTCAACAGCTGAATTTTGAGTACATTTATATGGTTATTGTTACCTAAAACCCTAGTATATATTGGAAATGCCTGTCAGAAATGCCAAACATTGCTTTGTCCTATTTTGTAGGTCTAGAGTCAGACCTTAAATACAGTCCCAATTGATACTGATGCTGCTTTGGGGCTGCTCAACTTCTAGAAACACTGGCCTTAAGTCAACAAATATGATTCCTAGATTTGAGAAGCAGGGCAAAGACTATGGTAGCTATTTTTTGGCCACAATATGAAAGTTATTCAGAGTTTTAAAAATCCAAGTCTTTGTGACATGATTAGTTCTTATCTGTTTTCATTAACTCAGATTCCTAAAGAGTAGTTTTACATAAAGATTTATTTGCTCCTATTCACAGAGACCACAATAATAATGAAGAAACAGGAAAGTGATGCAGGGAAAGAGAAATAACAAGAAGAAGATGGTGTGCTGTTGAGCTTGATATACAGGGAAGTAATTCCTTGAGTACTTTAAACCATGTGAATTACAGATCTCAGCTATATCTAATAAGGGGGAGGAGAAAAAAATTATAAGACACTCCTATGCAATGATTTTATACACACAAGTTGGAATCAATTCTTTTACAGTTATTCAGTAAATTATTTCTTGTGGAAATCTATGGTATCACAAACGAGAACATAGTGAAGCCTTGAAGATAGACCACAAACTCATGCCAGACTGAAGTCATTGAGAATCACTTAGAAATTGGGATAAAATGAAGTCACACCATCAGGAGCAAACACAAAAACATTTGCAGTATTTAAGCTCTGTTACAGGTGGCTTCACAATATATCTGGCACCTGGCATACAGAATCTATGATTCACACTATAGCTAGTTAGATCATTGCTTGACTAGAATAATTAAAAAATAATAACTTTACTATGTTGTAAAGTCTGGCTTTGAACAACTGGGCTCAAACTGTCTCCCTTACATTTATTTTATGATTACTTGAAATTATAGATGTATGTCCTATTTTCTAACTATTTTACTTTAATATGTTTAATGTGTTTTTAATGGTAGCCTACAGACTCTTAAAACAAATGTATCCTAATTTTTTTTTTAATCCTTAGAAAAATGCATGATTTATTTAATAGCCAGGTGTAAGCTTTGGAAAGATTTTGTACAATGATTTATTGAAACAAAATACAGTCCCTACTGGTCTTGATTATACAGCAGATTCTCATCACTTCCTTTCTCCCTTGAAGCTTATCCTCACTCTCAGTCAAAGCAATTAAGATTTATAATTTTAAACATGTTCTATTACTGGAACTTGTTAGAGATTCTACATGGCATCTCTTTTCTGCATAGAACTACTGATTCTTAGATCTTGCCCCCTGAGAAGATCCACCCATAGCCTTCTCCTACTATAAGTTCTATTTGAAGTTGGCAAGAAATCTCTGTAATTTACACCATCTAATTCTCTTCTGTTACTGTACAGTTTGGTTATATGGTAAATTAAAACAGAAATGCCATAGTATATTCCATTAATGAGAAAATTTTAATTCTAGACCCCCTTTAATCTGCACTAATTGGGTGAATTGCTTTCCTCTGTGTAATGCAGAAGTTGTAAGATTTCCAGCCTAAGCCTGTGTAGTTTCCAGGCAATACAACATCTGAGCAGTGGCAGGCAGGAAGATTATTTACTCAGTGACTCTAAGAAGGAAACATAATTCATGTTTTAAGCCCTGGATCATAGTGTGCTTTCATGCACAGGAAGATCCAACTAATACAATACTTATTTTGATAGTTACAGGTGGATATCTTACTAGTGTGTTCCTACATGCTCACTGTACATACAGCTTTATAAAGTTAGTTGCTATTCTAATGATCTCACACATATTGATAATTTATATCATAACGTGTACCTTGAACTGCAAAATCAAAGGAGGATGATTTTTACTGTTGCTGCCATTGTTATTGTTGTTGTTGTTGTTAGATGTAAATATATTTTTATGGATTGTACTTTGATATTTAGCAAATAGCATGATCCTTCCTGACAGAATCCATGCAGGAAAAAAAAAAGTGTTCAGTAGGCATGTGGTCTTCCCGGAAGGCAATCTGATGTTTTGCATGGTCTGTACTAGGTGTAAATCTGAGTTAAGCAAGTCTCTCAGAGACTACATCCCAGAATTGCTTCCTCATATGCCCTTTTTTTTCCTATGCTGTTAATATAGTATCTCTCAAAAAGCATCATATGGAGATACCCTCATTCCCTGTTGTCTCCTGGATATTACCATCCTTGGTTGAGCTGATAACCTACAGAATCTTTATTGAAGATGTTCTGCTGTTCAGGTGAATTAATGATTTCATAATTCCTGATAATGATTTTATAGAATTCCTGATTTGATTAAAATAATTTTAAGAAGTTAAGAAAGTTGATAGAAAGTTTAAAGCTGCAATAAAAAAGGCTCTATTCCAAGTACATAAATTACACCAGGAAGAAATTAGGTTTGAGACAGATTTATTGACCAAAGGTAAATATTCCTCTAGGTCAGTGGGTCTCAGTGTGCACCAGGAAAAGTAAAAATTGTTGTTTCAAACATTTTATGAAATTATGGAACTAGAGATAGTTGTTTAGGAATTAAAAGGATGTTCTAGGTCTAAGAAGATGGTTTTAAATTGGTAATCATGTTAGGATGGAAAATGAGTTAGGTATAGAACTTTAAACTCATGGAGATAGATGGATAATAGAATATTAATATCAGTTGCCAAATATTTATTGACTGGACATTGGGAATATATGTCATACCTCATAATTTTCTTAATTGAGGCCTAACTGTTCAAAAAAATAATTATGAGTTCTTGAAGAAGGGGGAGAGGATGGGATGATGGGGCCGGGATTGTGGAGGGAGGGGACTGTGATGGAGATGTAACTTGAAGTAATAAATAAACATTTAAAAAGAATCTCTTAATAGAAAGACATGTAAATGATTACCTTTCTATATATCCTTAAATCATAAATTTTGTTTACATACAGTATGAATTAGTATTGCCCTGAACTCACTATGAACCTGTGAAATGGACACATAGATAAGAAGTGCTTAGTTAAACAAGGATAATCAATAATACTGATGTGACTACATTTTATCTCTTTCTGTGATAAATGCTTTATGACTATGAAATAATTCCTTTTCTGACATAGAGAGTTTTGCCTTATCCTTAAATATCCTCATGCGGATATTCAAGCTATGGATCAATAATAAAGAGCATTAAAACTCCTCTGTTTCCACCAATTGTATTTATGTATTTATGAATATATTCTCCATATGTCTAATTGTCTATCTGTATGTATGGGCTGGAGCATTGGAATCTATTTCATTCAGTCAGTTGTATAAATGTAATATATTTCTGTCTGTCTGATTTTTTTATGTATGTGTTATATGCATGCATGTCAGATTATCTGTCTATATTTATACATGTGTAATGTATAGTGTCCATGGGAGCTCCCTTTCATCTTATCCTTAGATATATGTATGAAAGTGTACATGACTGCTTGTCTGATGGTTTCACCTGTATATATGTATGAAATGATACTATGGAATGTATGCGAGTGCATGATTTTCCTTCTCTCTCTCTCTCTCTCTCTCTCTCTCTCTCTCTCTGGCCCATAAAGAGTTAATGAGCCCCAGAGCTTCTGCCAGTGGCTGCATTGCTTATCTTGGAGTAAAAGTGTCAGAAGTTATTTTTGCTAGTGTAAGTAATTAGGTTGTAAACCCTCAGAGAAAAATCTGAAGACCAATTAACATCCTGCCACACATACCACCTCAGTTTCCCCTGACCCTGTTGAAGCAAGACTCCAGCACCTTGCTAAAAATATTGACCTTTTAATATGCATTATCTCACTCGTATTTTCAAATTTTCTCAATTACAATAATATTATAACAAAAAATTTCATGCTTTATTTCTTAATTCCTGTAGTTATATTTGCACATGATATATTTAATTTGTTCTTTTTGAAGATTACTTTTGGTACCTAGATAGGTTGCTGTTACTAGTCTCCTTAATTTTCCCTTCTCACATTAAAAATATATGTGATAAATATATATATTAAAAGAGATATATAAACTACCAGAAATTTCTTAGGTATATTTTACTATTAAATCATTATTATAACATTATCTTCACATAATTTTCACCTCATATATATGGTTAAATTAAATAGTGTTCTTCTATAATCTTTATGCTAAGTTTACTCCAGTCATTTTATTTCTCTTGCTGTTAGATGAAGATCATTTGGTCTGTTTGTGTTCAGGAAAAAAAATACATATCCATTTCTAAGTTTATTATATATAATTTAAGCATAGTTGAGTTAGTTGTAAAATTTCTGGTTCATAATCTATATTTTAAATTTTCCAATTAGGATGTCGTAGTGTTACCTTGTGTATCGGCTTGAGTAACAACATCAACCTCACTCTGACAGTATTATTTGCTTTTTACATGTGCTGAAAGGGCTGGATCCTTCCCACTCAGCTTTAAATTAGAAAAATTAATGTGAATATGTCACAAATTTTTTACAATTTTAAAAGTTTGCCCTTTATGATATATAGAAGGATTTTTAAAACTGAATAAAGGTGCATAAAGTTATAATTTTAAATATTAAATTAATTTCATTGTTTTGGTTTTCATCTCTGAAAAATCTAATTATATATATGTTAGTCTTATTTAAGGGATAATCTTCCATTTTCATTACTTTTACAGCTAAATAAATCTCATTTGCATCAAAATTAATTATAATTATATATATACATGCTTATAATTAATTGATTTAAAGTAATTAATTATTTTTTGGTGGTTGCTTTGTAGTTTAACTTTTATGTTAGGAAGATCATGATTTTTTTTATGTTAAATCAACTTCTATTTAATTTCTTCCTAATTTTGGTCCTTTTTATCTTTAATGTTTGAGTCTCTCTGTCTTTCTTCTATAACAGAGAATAGTAGGAGTAAACACACACACACACACACACACACACACAAACACACACACACACTCAAACACACATGCACGGTAACTCACTTGCATATACAAACATACATGGAGGGTTAATGCCATCTGTCAGTGTGGCAAGATCTAGAGTCACTAAGAGTCACTTAGGAGACAATCATCTGGGCACATGTGTTGGATATTTCCAGATTTAAGTTAGCCTCTGAGGTGTTTGTAAGGGATTTTCTTCACTAGATTAAATGATGTAATGTGATAAAACCCATCTTAACTATCAGTGGGATCATTCCCTGGACTGGGATCTGGACAGTATATATAGAATTGAGAAAGTGAATTGAGTACCAGCGTTCATTGTTTTATGCCTCTTGATTATGAGTGAAATTTAGAAAGTGAGTTGAGTACCAGTGTTCAATGTTTTATGCCTCTTGATTTTGAGTAAAATTAAGAAAGTGAATTGAGTACCAGCATCCATCGTTCTTTGCCTCTTGATTGGGAATGTGATATGACCAGTGGCCTCAATACCCTGGCTCCTTGATCTCCTGTCAGGAAGAACTGTAACCATTCACAGTGAGCTAAAACAGGCACTTTGCCTTTCGATTGCCTTTGACATGGCCTTTATCACAGGAACGGGAAAAGAAAGCAAGAAAGATAAAAAAAAATGGTTAAAATATTTGGGTGTCCTTTGGAAGACGATGAATTTGGGCTACTCAAAAAAGAAGAGTCTTGTCCTAAAATCAAACAGGGTGTACTGGTACAGTTCTGTAATCCCAGCACCCAGGAGGATCATTGAAGGCTAGACTGGCTCCAAAAGTAAAACAAAACCTTAAAACCATTATCAAGTTGAGTTGGAGTGATATGAAACAAAATCTTTTCTAGTGAATCTTATGTGTATTCTTCTGTTTGGTCTTAACAGTGGAAGAGAATGATACTACTTTATTTTAAAGTGAAGGACCTTGGGATAGTGAGATGGCATTTTGGCTATGACCAAAGCCAGTTACCTAATTAGATTCCTGGAAAGCACAGCGTGAAAGGAGAGGATCAATTTCATCAGGTCATCCCCTGGCCTCCACATGTATGTAGACAGACAATCTCTCTCTCTCTCTCTCTCTCTCTCTCTCTCTCTCTCTCTCTCTCTCATACATACAGGCACACAAAAATTCACACATTCACATATACATAATAAATAATAAATAAATAAATAAAGTAAAAGTAATTAAGTGAAGAATCTCTAGATCATAAATTTTAGATGTGCTAAATTGCCATTAATAGCTGCTGATTATCTTACTTGACTTGGAGTCCCACACAATAAAATAGACTTGGGCTATTAAATAATGAACCATCTTTATCACCATTCCAGAGGTTCATTCCAGAGACTAGGGTGTTAGGATGGTATGATTTGTGTGAAGGAAGGTTCCCCTGTTTTCACACCTGTGCATTCTTACTGTGTTCCTGTGGCCTTGTCTAATTACCTATGTTGACAGAGGGGAAGAGCAATAAAAAGAGACAGAAAGGTGAGGGGGATAACAAAAGGAGTAAGAGATAGATAGATAGATAGATAGATAGATAGATAGATAGATGATAGATAGATAGATAGATGATAGATAGATACATAGATAGATACATAGATAGATGATAGATGGATGGATAGGTGGACAGAGTTCATTTTCTTCATTTTCTTAGAAAGTCACCAAACTGTATTGGATTTGACTCAATCTCATGACCTCATTTTCCCTTAAGCTCTGTTTAAGGCTAAGACTCCAGCTATGAAACTTAGTGACCCATAATTCACTTCAACTTTGAATTTATGTAGAATGAACAAGGCTAACCTTGTAATACCAGAATCAGTAACCAAAACGATTTCAGAATGCTGGGAATGCAGGTAGGTAGCAGCAAAAGCACAGAAGTAATTGTCCTAAAAAGAATGACCCTGCTGTTTAGAATACAAACTTGTGAATAGGAAGAATTTCTCTTAAGAATATTTTTAATATGAAATGCAATTAGAGACACATGTAAACTTCATAATCTGAAAAAAGATACATTATTGAAATATTCCTATGGAAAGCTATGGACTCTGTACAAACTATCAGTGATGTTTGAAATCATACCTGTATCACTCTTTTCATTTCTTGTGGGATGTGGGGTATGCCACATACATTGGTATCTATTAGCACACTTATGTAAATATGCAGAGCAAAGAGGTCAAATGCTTCTTAGAATCATGAGGTTTTTACAAAAAGAACAACAGATGTAAATGCACATCAAATGCTTGCATGTTTAGATTTATTGGTGTGTATTGTGTTTTGTGCATATATTATTATGTACATGAATTTGTGGAGTCCAGAAGTCACTTACCTTCCTCAATCACTTTCCCTCATACATTTTGAGACAGTTTCTCACTGGAGCTTACTATCTTGCCTAGACCAGCTGGCCAGCAAGCCCCAGGGAAGCTCCTATCCCCTTGTTCCCAGCACTGGAATTACAGCCATGTGCTACTGCACTGTTTTTACATGGATGCTGGGGATAAAATTTCATATTTTATATATAGTTTTCAAAATATTTACATGTCAGACAAAGAAAGTGGCCCAGTCAATAAAGTACAAACCATCCAACCATAAGGACTTGAGTTCAGATGCCCAGAACTCTCCCCCAAAAAAGCATTGTGAAGCATAGCAGTACATTCCTACAACCCCAATTCCAGAGGCGTGGGAACAAAGGAGAGACAGGGGGATTCCTGAGGATCATTGTCTAGCAAGGGAAGCCCAATCAATGACACTGAGTGAGAAACCCTGACTCAGAAATTAAAAGGTGAGGCTGGAGAGACGGCTTAGTTATTAATGAAAGGAATGAATATTTTAGAGACCCCCTTGGCAGGCAGTGACCAGGCCAGCTGGGTTCCAGGAATTTAGCTGATCATAAAATGGGTGGAACCAAGAATGAAGGTCAATCGAGTCATGGGGCCCGGGTTTGAGGAACTGGCTGACCACAAAGTAGATAGCGAAATAAGATTAGGTTCATTCCTGAGAAAAACAAGTATAGGGTGTGTTTCCTGCTAATTAACTAAAGAATGAGTTGGTACTTGCCACTTGTGATTTCCCCCACCCCCTTAATTTGTGGTGCTCCCCTATATAACCTTCTCCCTCAGGCAGCTGGAGGTTGCAAAACTCCTCTACCCCTGCGTGGGATACAAGTTGCGCCCTCAATGCACTGACCCCCCAAAATAAAACTCTTGTGATTGCATCAAGAAGGTCTCTTGTGAGTTTTTGGGTGGCCGTGATATCCCAAGTGTCGGGAGAGGGATTTCCCTCCCCCAGGTCTTTCATTAAGAGTGTGTGGGTTTCTTACAGAGGACCCAAGTTCATTTCCAAGCACCCACTTTAAATGGCTAACAATCACCTATGAATTCAATTTCAGTGATATTAAATACCTCTGGCTGCCATAAGCACGGGACATAGACATATATATCCATGCATACACATACATACATATATACATCCATACATACATATGTACATACATACAAACATATAAACATACATACACACATACATACATACACACACAGATGGGTAAACTAAAATAAACCTTAAAAAAGAAAAGAAAAGGTGGAGGAAAGAAACATGAAGTCAACTTCTGACCTCCATATGCATGCATACTCATGCCATATTCACATGTACACATACCTACTAATAAATACATTCACCATACTAACAGAACACACATACAAAGACACCACATGAAAAAATAAAACATTTAAACCTCATTTCCTCCTCCTTTTTCCACTTTTCTGATTTATTTTTCTTCTGATCAATTTATAACCAGAATGTAATGTTTGTAGTTTAATTATTGTATATTTGCCCCAAGTCACTGAATTATGTGACCTTGTGTTTAGATTTCATAAAAACATTCATTAGACTAGTCTAAGCTTCAGAGCATTTTGTATATTGATTTCAAAAATCATTAGTCCATCAAAAACCCTGACAGGTCTATGACTTGCTTTGACCTTGTTGACAGTTACCATGTCACCCACTATATTGTTTTCCTGGCCCTGTGGCTTTCAAATGACCCCTATGTCATTAGGATAGGGAAAGAGGCTACACATAAACTCTCACTAAGTAATTGATATGCAAAACCAAGGACATCAGAAACAGAAAGGGAATGAATAATAAGCAACTGGCTATTGAGTAGTTCATGTTCTACAACCGTCTTAATGTGACTTTCCATTTGTGTCACAAGACTTAATAACTTTGAAATTGTTAAGGCCTCAGTTGGAACAGTGGTTAAGGGCCCTGGTTTCCCTTTGCCTGGTTTTTAAACATGTACAGATTTGAATCCCAATTTTGCAAGTTAACAGCTATGTGGTCCTGAAAATATTTTGTGTGTGTGTGTGTGTGTGTGTCTGTGTGTGTGTATCTCTCTCTCTCTGTGTGTGTGTGTGTGTGTATCTGTGTGTGTTTGTGTGTCTGTGTGTGTGTATCTGTGTGTGTGTGTGTGTGTGTGTGTGTGTGTGTGTCTGCTAGGATGCACATTTGTAATGGAGCATTTATGGGGTTCAGAGGACAACTTTTGGGAGTTTCTTCTTTCTTTCCACCTGAGGTTTCAGAAATTAAACGCAGGTTGTCAGGCTTATATGACAAGTACCTGTACAGACATCTTGCCAGCTCCATGTTATTTTGCTTTTACTTTTCAAAGCCTTAATTTGATCTAATATAAAGCCATTACTTCTCCCAAATAAGGCCTCAGACACAATAAAATGAATATGTTATATGTTAGAGTTTAGCACTTTTACTAGTAAATTTTCAGCAAAAAAAAATGTGATAATGATTTTATAGAATGTTTTGACTTGTTCAAGGCCGACTGACAGATAATTATTGAATCTCCAGATGGAAGGATGCTAAAACTTCATAATTTATCACTATCAGATACTTGTCATTAAGTATAATGAGTATTTTAATCCATCTACTGTTCTGATGGCCATGCTAATTTGGTTGAGGTGACCTAAGAAGGTTTGTCAGGTTTTAAGTAAGGTTTAATATTGGGATTGATGTGAAATACAGTGGTAGTAAGCAAAATCCATAGATTGGGTAAATAAAGGAAGATTCCTTATTTTCTGTAATAAGTACAGAGTGTAGACACATCTCTATCCTGGGAAATCACAGTTATAGTGTAAACCTATTTATACCTCAGCTGTTTCTCTACAGAGGAACTTTCCCTATGTTGTTGTAGACACTTTATCTAGCAATTCCTGAGCGATAAGGGAAGCTACCATTTACATATTTAGTTTTCTTTAAAAAATGTATTTGTTTTAGATGTTATAGGTGGTTGCGTGCTACCATGATTATATAGGTTAAAAGACAGCTTGCCAAAGTCCATTACTTCCCCCTACTGTGTGTGTCTTGGGATTCTAACTCAGGTTGTCAGGCTTGGCAGAATGCCTTATCATTTGGCTTACCCATCTTGCCAGCTCCATTTAATAAATCTAGCAATATAAATATTAATTTGAGAAAATGTATCTAGCAAAAACAATAACAATAAAATGAGAGTAGAGTAACACATTTTTCAAGGTAAACATTTTGAAAAAATTAAAGCAAGAGGTTTCCAGTATTAGAACATGGATATCTGTGTCTTCTCCTATATGACAAAACCAAGTGGACCTAAATGACACTGGGAAGATTAGACTGCAACATTTGCATCATGATCCCTTTCTATGTGTATGTGTGCAGGTGTGCCTGTGCTATTATATAATTGTATTTCCCATAATTTCCACTTGGATCCTTAAAGTCTTAATTATACTTTTGTTCTGTTATAATGTAATTCAAAAACTTAGGGGTCTTAAAGTTTAGATAATTCATTGTAATTATTCATTTTGTTTTTAAATGTCCAAATAATAGAAAGCAAATTCTAATGCATCAGAACAAGACAAAACAAATAACAAAAAACAAACAAATAGAAGAAAAGGAGCCCAAGAAAAGGCACAAAAACAGATAGATGCATAAACCCACTCTTCCACATACCAGGTAATCACATAAAAACACCAAAATGGAAGCCATTAAAATATAGGCAAAGAACATATAGGATAAAAAGAGAGATAAAAATTGTCTATGGAAATAAAATAAAACAAAAATTTAAAAAGGGAAAGGAAAGCCTTGACATGACTTTGTGAGACAGGGAACCTCCAAGAATGCATTGAGTTCATTTTCTGTTGGCTCTCTATTGTTGGGCATGGAGCCTACTCTTAGGAGTGGTTTGCTTCCCTAGTGAGACTCTCTTGGAGAAAACTAAATTTTAATTTGCAAGTAGTTATCAATTGGAGAAAGCTTCTAGGTTAGGCATGAGAGCATGTGTCTGGGGTATGAGTATAATTATAATCTTACAATTAATGTTAGTTGTATAGGATTTAAGATAAATGCAAATAAGAATAGAAAATGATATAGCTACAGAATCCTAAGCTAGATATGATAATAGATGCTTTCTCAAAGGTTGCTAAATACAAATAAATTGGACATTGTAAATATAATTTTTGATAGTACTGATAAATATCTTTATTATATGTAGCATACACACACACACACACACACACATACACACACACCATGTTTTGAACCAAAAGGGGGAAATGTGGTAAGAATTTATTAAAATAACCAATTATGAGAATGTTTTTGTTTAATCCCAGGTAGACTGCTTAAGACACAGGAATAAAGTATTAACAGTCTGGTGAGCTAGCAGAGCATGGCTTAACCAACTGAGGAAGCTTAACTCTGAGGACTTAGGAGAGAGGAATAAAAAGCCAGAGCCCTAGGAGAAGTGGGTACAAAAAGAAAAGAGAGAAGGAGCTCTACAAAGAAGTAAAAGAGAATGGGTTTTATAAAGAAGTATGTGAAAAGGCACTACAAATAAGTAAGAGAAAAGGGGGCTCTACAAAGAAGTAGGAGAAAGCTATACAAAAAAGAGAAAAGGCTGCAAGGTAGAAAGCGGTTGCTGCTCTCCCAGTTGCTGGTGCTCCCCCAAACTGCTGCTTGTTCTTCCTGCTGCTGTCTCCTGGTTTGCTGGTCTCCTGGTTCACTGGTTTGCTAGTTGCTGGACTTCTAATGAGACTGGTATTACCCCCAAAGAATCCAATGTCCCTAATCAGCAGGAAGTAGGTCAAAGAGACCTACATCCCTTCTCCCTCTAACCTACTTTCTCTCCCACCCAGGGTTGGGGGGGTTGAAGGGAATGAGGGGTGGAAGGGAGGTAAAAGTATTAAACACAATAAATTAAGTACAGTAAAATAAAGCAGAATGTACATATTGGATAATTAAAAAGCTTTGGCTACATGTGTCAACTACTCCTTTCAGGTCTAGGAGCCCATCTGGTGCAGACCCCCACAGGCCCTGTGCATGCTGCCTCAGTCTCTGAGTTCATAGGAGTTTTGTTCCTGTTGATTCAAGGACCTTGTTTCCTTTTTGTTCTCCATTGCCTCTGACTCTTACACTCTTTCTGCCTCCTTTTCTATTGGGTTCTGGAGTTCTCTAATTCAGGAAGACTAGGTGTGGTTCTTCATGTCTGTGCTGTACCGCATGCAGTGCTGGGATCCCAGGTCCATGTATCCAAGTTTGGCCTTTACCTGGGCACATGCTTTATTTCAAGATTTAGAAACCTTCAATGATATATTTAGGGAAATTTTATTTTTTTAAGTTTGGGTTGCCTTTGTTTTAGATCGATGTTTAATAATTTGTGTTTATAGGATACCTTCTCTGAATATATGTCAGCATCACACTGATAAGAAATCTTCCTGGTCCATTTGATATATGATGTCTGTTAGTTTCGTTATTTCTCTGGTTTCTGTATCATTGGTCTGTCCAGTGCTGAGAGCAGTGTATTGAAGTCCCCCACTATTAAAGTGTGGGATTCGATGTGGGATTTGAGCTTTAGTAATGTTTCTTTATGAATGTGGGGCATAGATGTTCAATACTGAGAGGTCATCTTTGTGGATTTTTCTTTCATGAGTATGAGTGTCCTTCCCCATCTCTTTTGATTAATATTGGTTGAAAGTTTATTTTATTAGATACTAGAATTGCTACTTCAGTTGCTTCTTGGGTCCATTTGCTTGGAAAATCTTTTCCCAGCCCTTTATTCTGAGATGTCTTTCTTTCTTTCTTTCTTTCTTTCTTTCTTTCTTTCTTTCTTTCTTTCTTCCTTTCTTTTTTTTTTGCTGAGTTATGTTTCTTGTAAGCAGCAGAATGATGGATTCAGTTTTTGCATACATTCTGTTAGCTTGTGTCTTTTTATTGGGGGAACAAAGGAACCTTCCTGGGATTTAGTTCTTTCAAATCTTATTCCTTCTTGTAGCTGTGTTTGAATTGTTATTTTTTTTAAAAATAGGAAACAAGTATCAGAACACCCAGAATGTCTAAATTACCCATCAGAGGGGAGTTAAATACTAAAGTCCTAGTCCGATTGAGACCACTGAATCCATTCATCATGTCATGTTAACTCTGAGTGTGGGAGGTACTGCCTAGGTGAGTGTGTGCGTGTGTCTGCTTGTGCTTATATAAGGCATAGTTGCAAATTGCAGAAGCCTCCAAAAAGACCAAAAAAGAACAAGGAATTAAAATTTCGGAAACCAATTACATATTGAGAAAATATCAGAAGACATTCCCAAATGATTGCTAAATCTATATGACATGCAGATGAAGAGTGGGGGGGGGGTTAGAGGAAGAGAGAATAGAATATTCCCTCAAAATGGAACTGTTTTAAGGATGATCTCATTGACCCTTATTATGTAGGGAAGACTTCATACAGAGCTAAGAGTTAGGAGAACACCTTATACCAAAGTGTTTCAGAGGAAATTATGGAGCTAATGATGGAACTTGGACAAGATAACATTTTCAAACCCCTGTACCAGGGCAGTGTGTCTTCTTGTCTTCTCTCACTATGTAGGTGTTTTCAGGGGTAGTTAAAACTTCTAGTATACTGCTTCTTAGGTTTCACTGGATGCCAAAAGACAGGGGTTTTGTGGAAGCCCCTGCAGACCCAGGCAAGTTGCTTTGGAACAATGCAATTCAGGCAGGGGGAAGGTAGCTGAGACACACTGAGTGATCTCAATATTGGATCTCCCTGCTCCACCCCCTCTGACTGGGTAGGCCGGGCTCTCTGCTGTGCGGCAGAGCACAGAATCTACCTCTCAGCCCAGAGCAGTGACTGCACCAGTTCACAGAGTTTCAAACTGAGAGGTACAGACTGGCTCTAAGACTCGTCTGAGAGTTGGTTGGGAGGATCATAGCCATAGCCCTGACACTGCAGCTACAAGGGGTCTGGTGGAAGCCCCTCCCGACCCAGGCAGACTGCTCTGGAGCACTGCAATTCAGGCAAGGAAAAGGCACTAAGATTTGTTGAGTGAACTCCAGACTGGAACTCTCTGCCCATGCTCACTTCAGCAGGGCACTCAGTCTACAGTCTTAGTCTAGTACATTTAAATCTCTGCCCAGAGCAATGAAACGGTCCTGGACTAGAGCATGCTACCCGAGGGTGTGGGTGGCACCTGACCACAGAACTTCTGACAGAGAGGCACAGACTGATCCTGGGACCCCCCCCCCCAAAGTGTAGCTTGGGAGGACCAAACCCACAGTCCTGACACCCTAGCTACAGGGAAACTGTTAGAAGCCCCACAGACCCAGACAGACTACTCTAGAACACAGTGCCTCTGACAGGGAAAAGACCACTGAGATCCCTCTGAGTCCAAATGCTGGAGACACTTTGTGAACTCACTGCCCACACCCACTTTGGGAGGGCTCTCAGTCTACTGCCTCAGTTTACAGCATCTAGATTTTGGTCTGGATTAGTAAAGCAGTTCTGAACTATTACGTGTGGCCCAAGCAGGTGGGCTGCACCGACCCAAAGAACTTCTGACTGAGAGGCACAGGTTGATCCTGAAACAACCCCCCCCTCCCAGAGAAGAGCATGGAGGGACCACAACAACAGTCCTGATATCCTTACTAGAGGGAAACTGCCAGAAGCCATGCTGACATAGGCAAACTGCACTAGAGCACAATGATTCTGGCTGGGAAAAGGCAGCTGAACATCCCCAAATCCAAACATTGTGGACAGGGTATGAATTCCACATCAGATCTCCCTGACTGCATCTGCCTTGTTCCTCAGCTTAATACTCAGGCTACAACACAGTGAGCTCTGACTCGGGTGCAGTGAAACAACCCTGGACCATTGCTCATTGCCTAGGTGATGTGGACTGTACTAGATCACAGTGCTTCTGGCTATATGACGCACATTGAACCTGAGAGTCCCCCGAGAGCAGCTTGGGAGGACCATGATTACGGTCTCGATGTGTAAGCTGCAGTTCCAGCCTACAGTGTGTGGCCTGCCAAGCTGCACCATCATTGCTACATAGACCAGTAAGATCTCAGGAAACTTCAGGCAGGAAAAACACATCCCACCACAGCCTCTGGCCTGAGTTCCCAATTAAGACACAACAGGAAGGGGTGAGCTCTGGGAGACACACTGAGAACCAACCCCCACACAAGGCCTCATTCAGCCTGTAGAGAGCTACAGATCATACAGATCTCCAAGTTATATGGCCTCTACACCAAAGCGCCCTTCTTGGCTCCAAGCCCAGAAGGCACCAGGCACAAACATCTAAGAACAACCAGATGGCTAAAGGTCAGTGAAAGAACAGATCTGAGGAAAGGCAGGGGAATATGACTCCAACAAAATGTAGCTATGCTAGTACAGCAACCCTGACCATCCCACAACAGCTGAAACACATGAAAATGATGACTGATCTATACTTTGGAAAGTGATGGAGTCCTTTCAAGAAGAAATTAAATCTCTGAAAGGATTTAAAGAATCCTCAATTTTACAAACTAAAGCAATGGGGAAAGTTACAATGGCACTTAACATTATCTAAGACTTCATCTTTTTCCAAAGTTACTTGCTAAGCCCCTCCTGTGTTAACATTCTTCCTATACTTGTACATCAAAAAAGGATCAGGCTAATACCAAGGATCTTTGCTTCAGCGAGTTGGAGAGATGGCAGATTCCAAATAACATATGGGATAAAAGTTACATCAGCTTTGGTATTCACCTTTTGTCTTCAAGTAGCTGTTGTTCTTTGCCATGTCCAACACTGTGATAGTCTGTGAAAGCTATAAATAAAAAAGAAGTAATTATTGTAAACTTCCAGTAAGGTGTCACAAAGGGACTATAAGTGAGGCAATGACAAATACAAGTGTGGTGACTAATTTTCATAGTCAACTTGATCAGATTGAGAACCAACTTAGGAAACAAACCACTGAAGTGTCTGTGAACTTTTCCAGGAGGCTTAACTGAGGATGGAAAAGACTCACTTTGAATACAGGCAGCATATTCCATGGGATACATCCCTGAACTACATGCAAAGGAGAAAGAGAATAGAGCAGCAGAATATAAATCTCTCCCCACTTTCTGACTATGGACACAATGTGACTGATCACCTCATAGTCTTGGCACCCTACAGCCATGACACAGTTTTCTCATGGGTGGTATTTCTAAACAAACCCTGACTTCCATAAGTTACCTTTGTCAGTTATTTCATCACACCAGTGGAAAGGTGACAATACTGTAGATGAGGTAGAAGAGGTAAAAAAGAAGAGACAGCATGTGGAAAATCAAAAGGGATTTCATGACAGGTATAGACAGCAATTGATTTCAGCCTTTAACTATAGAAATGATTTTCAGTCAGAATAGTATTTGTAGGGTACCTAGGGTGGGGTATCAGTAACAGGAGGAAATGTGCTCTAACACCAGCCATCAGTTTCTTCAGGATCTTGACTCTTTATAGTTCACACTGCCCACAGCAACAGTAAGAATAGCTCTTCAATCTAATTCATGAAATGTTTTTAGATGCACATGTAAGCCTATAATTCATGGTTACTTTGTGAATTATGATAAGCTGACAGAGGATTGATATCAGTTCAGTGGGTTCTGACTGGATTCTCTCAAGTTAATATAATGATGATTCTTTTTTTTTTTCCTTGTAGATGGGCTTTCTTCCTGTTATGTCATAATCTTTAGTAATTGTTACTTCATTGAACTAAATAATACAATTAAAGATCTAATATATTCTTTGTTGGGTCAAAACCAATCTTAGTTATTCAGAATTTTCAACCTTTTTAAGATCAATAATGTAGAAAATGATTTTTAGACACTCAAATCCACAATCGTTCTTATATTCTCCAGAAGTAGGACACTTACAGCAACTAAAAGAAAAGAAAGAGAGGGTAGCAGGAGGGAGAGGAGTAGGGAAGAGGAAGGAAGGAAAAAATAGGCAAAGAAAACAAATTATATCTTTGTGAACCTTACTAGGAATGTGGAAGTCTCTAATCTGCGTTTAGAGCTTTGTGGTACATGGGATAGAGTTTATTTGAGTTGTAGTCATTTGCATATAAATTTGCCCAGACATAGGAAATAAAAAAGGGTTATTTTGCTATTGTGGAGCACTGATCTGGTTATTTTTAAGAAGGGATACCTACTTAGAAAAAGAAGCAGCATGTTGTTGTTGTTCCAACACCAAGTCTCAAATCACAATAGTATTCAAAAATAAAGGCAAGACTAAGTGGGAACAACAATAGTGGAAAGCCATTAGACCCCTGGTTTTGTCCAATTATGTAGACTTGAGGAGATAGTAAAACCACCAGAGTTATTGCAAAGGGACTGGTAGGAGTGTTTCAAGCTAGTTTCAGTTTCGTTTGAGGTACTTCAAAACATGAGGGTCTATTCTTTCCTCTCCTGTGTTCATCTCTCTCCCTTTTTCTCCCTCCCCCTTCTTTTCTTCTTTTCTCCCTCCCTTTCCTTCTTTCTTTCTCTTCTCTCCTCCTCTTTCTTGTCTCCTGCCTCCTTTCCTGTTCTTCCTTCCTCTTTCTCTTTTGCCCACAAACACCTAGAAAGACCAAAATGAAAAAAAAATTTTTTAGTTGATCTGGAGACTGATTACAAGAGACTGAGGCAAACAATTGACACTAAACATACTAGGTGTTTGGCTTCTCGAAACCACAGAAAAGATCACAAATATGAAATAGAGGAATGAGGAAAAAATGGGTTTGTTGTATTGAATAAGAATTAGAAATGTGAATATTAAATTATATATACATAAATACAAAAATTGAATATATATTTATAAATATATAAACTAACACAGAAGTTTCATGTGCTAATTTCCTAGATTTACCCACTTATTGTGTTATAAATTGGTCAAATAATATAACTATAGAGTCATTTCAAAACACACATAGCTGCCAGCATAAAGGGGATCTTCCTTAACCATCTAGAAAATTTTTCACATAAATAAATGTTAATATTTAATTATAACCTATTGAACAAAGCTTAATATATTTAAAAATGTGTGAGTCTAAGCAGACTCACAAGTGTGTAGTAGAAAACTATTAATCACAGTAGTAAGCATGGTGTAAATGATGGAATTGGAAATAACTATTGGTAAGCAAAGAGAATTCATGGATGTTATTGGGGAAGGTGTTTATATGATCGCCCCCATCAATAAAATAGGCAAAATATGCATTAGAGCAATTTAGCAGACCTCAATAAAAAATTCGCCCAAGTAGGCTGGAGAGATGGCTCAGCTGTCAAAGGCTAGGCTCACAACTAGAACATGAGTGTCAACCAAGTAACCAAACCTATCATGACCAAAGGGAAAATACCATAAGTGATAGTTTTGGCTGAAACCGATCTTTTAAATTATTATTTACCACTTATTTATTACTAAATTCACTTATAACAAACACCAACAATTTCTTAACTATTAATCCTATAAATTCCTACAACCCCTTTAACCTATCCACTAAACCTATTGATAATCATAACAATTACTTTCATACCCTTTTAGAATGATACAGTCTCTGGGGCAGGTCCTCAGTCATCAGGAAACCAGTCTCGGGGGTAGACTCTTTAACGCACTTAGCAGTCCTTTTTCTGGAATAGCTCAGACGCAGGTTCGTCAGGGTAAATTGGCTATCGATGTCTCACTTTAAATAAGGCTTGAGGCTTTCTTCTCTCTGGGAGACCTCAGCGTCTGTAGGCCAACTTACTTCCTTCGTATCAGCAACTCTGCCGTTCTGCCTCAGTCTTTAAAGCTGGCCACAGTTCCGTTCAGGCCACTGTTCGGACAGGTCAAACCCCTCTAGGCAAAAGCTGAGCCACAGGGTTTAGTCCTTGGCCTTTTGCTGTCTTGCCGAGGCTTTCTCTGCTCACCAGCTTCCTTCTGCCTCAGGGAGATCTGGCCATTGGTCTACCAGAACTTTCTCCAGCAGGACTCTCGGAGCTCTCTCATATCGGGGGCCCTTAGCACGCACGCGCCTCTCTGGCGTCATCCACTTGTCCTTAAATAGGATCACTCCTTGTTCCACCTACTTCAGCTTAATTTGAGCTCTGCCCACTTAGCAGTTGAAAGCAATGCCAGGTCATAAAGTCTTTCCTTCTTTCACCTGGCTTCAACCTTGTTTTTCAGTCCAAAGAGACTCCCCTCATTTCACCTGACTTCATCCATAAGCTGATAAGCTAATTGCTCACAGCAGTTGATCTTCATGCCCCGAATTAAGAGACTGTATCAGAAACTTAGGTATTCACTAAATCTAACTTATATTAACCTATCAGCCCCTTCATTTGGCAAAATAAACAACTCAAACTCAATCTTAAGAAAGAAGCAGATCTGAAGCACATTCCATAAAGCAACTAGAAGATGCTTTAAAATATTAAAGCTGGCAAAGGTAAAACTCTAGCTTTGTCCAGATTTAAGAAAACTAAATGCATACAAAACTCAAGGGCACCATGGCTCTCTGGGTTAGGTTATTACTATTATTATAGCTCCTTTTTTTCTGAGAGTATGGTGAATGCATGTATTCATGCATGTGTATATGCATGTTTGTGGTGGTCAGAGGTTAATTTCAAGTGTTTTCCTCCGTTGTTCTTCATCCATATATTTTGAGACAGAATCTCTCACCGAGTTGGAGTTCTCCAATTCAGCAAAATCACTTGTGGATTTTCATGTCTCTGACTCTCCATGGTAGGATCCCAGGCCTCTGCTACCATGCCTGGCCTTTACATGGGTGCATAGCTTACTTTAAGATTTAGAAACCTTCAATGAGATAACTTGAGAAACTGTAGTTCCTAGAGTTTGGATTGCCATTGTTTTAGAGCAATGTCTAACAATTTGTACCTGTGTGATGCATTTCTCTAAATATATGTCAACATCATATCGATGAGCAGCCTTCCTGGCATTTGGTTTAGCTGATCCCCAGAAATTCACACTAAGGTTCATTCTCCCTCTGCATTTGGAATGTCCTGAGATAAAGGGACTTATGCTCCCTCCCTCGTGCACTTGCCTGTTCCCTTTGCCTTCCCTAACATCTGGTTCAGTGGAAGCATCATTTTCTGGCTGTTAACTGGAGTTTAATTATGAGCATATTTTAGATCCTACAGATGATCAAAGCTATGAGATCTTCAGAGGTGGATACATTTATGGTTGTTCAGAGACAAATGTAAAAGAAAAGCTTATTAATTTTGTCAAAAACTGACTCAATTGTGAAGTGTGCTGGGGTGATGCTGGTAATCTCCCTTCCTTGCAAGATGTCGCTGCTCCTGTTTTCGGGGCATCTGTCCAATATGCTCACATACCCCCAGCTGTCACACAAACTCTGTCCTGCTGCATATTATTTTTTTTTTTATAGTAAGGGCCTTGACTTAAGGCCCTTCCTAGGCTATTAATGTCCTCGATGTCATACAGGAAAATTGATTTATAATTGCGAGAGAGATTTTAAAAATAATACAGAGTAGCTAGGACTTAGGAATCCACTTGTCTCCAGCCATTTTGCCATCAGCTCTCTCTTTATCTAATATAAATTCCACAAATACTTTGTCAGTCACATTCTATTTTTGTACCCATTTTGTAAGACTAATTGCCCAAGACGACAGTGCTAGTGTGTGACAGAGTTCAGACTTTAGCAAGGTCCTTCTGATTCCCAAACCTCTGTGATTGTACCCCTGTGCTCTGCTGAATATTATGTTTTGCTTTGCGGGAAGCTAGTATAGCTGCCCTGATTTTTGAGAAAGACATGAAGTGTGAGTTGAAGAAATCAGACCTCTTACCACTATTCTTTCTCTTCCAAATTAGCTCACTCAACTTTTCAGAGCATTTGGCTCTCTAGAGTTTACATCCAATTATACATTTGGTTGGGTCATAGCTTTTAGTGAAATAGTTCTTCAGACTGTGCTGTGGGTGCTTATTTAAGCAAACTAGAGAAGCTACCTAGGAAAATGCCAAATTTGAAAGAGAGAATTCAGTAGAGCATGGGCTTTTAAGGAGTCACTGAATGCATTTGTCAAACTGTCAAGGCAAGCAAACTTCAGATTCAAGTATAGAAATTTCACCTTCACAACCCTGCCCTTGATATATACATACATAAATATTCTTCATTTTCCATGGCTTAACGAAGGCTATATGTTATAAAGCAATTAAATTATAATGAAGAAAAACAAGATAACCGAAAGCATCCAACATATGCAGTATATTTTAAGATAATTATAGTTAATCATTTTCTTATTAATGTAAAGTCATTTCAGTTCAATCTCATTTAATGAAAGCAATCAACTAGTCAGAAGACACTGAAAATGGCCTTGCTTTTGAAGCATTATTTGAACACATTTTTGACATACCAACAGTCATTTTTATATTTGTATACCAAAACAATACTGCTCTCTTTGATACACAACTTCCAAATTATTGTGAAACTATATGTTGGCTTTTCCTTATGTTAAGGAACTGAATAAATACAATTGTTTATGTAATGATGTTGTACATGTATCTTTTGTTCTGCCATAGATAAAATAACACACATCCTTAAATCACCAAACTAGTTTAAAAAATTTTAAAAAGCTTTCTTTATGTTACAATAAGATATCTGAGGCATCATAAGTTCATTAAAATAATGTTAGTTTAGTGAAAAGTTCATTGTTTGGGAGACTGAAAGCCCAATATCAGGAGGTGTCCCTGATTCTGCCTTTAGTGAGGGCCTCCTGGTAGATTGCAATAGAAGGATTATGGAAAGTAGGGAACAGAGAGACTTTGGTCAGGTTCAAGGTTTGTTTGGTTTTTTAAAATTTATTTATTTTTATTTTATGTACATTGGTGTTTTGACTACATGTGTTTCATCAGATTGTTTGGAACAGGAGTTACAGACAGCTGTGAGCTGCCATGTGGGTGCTGGGATTTGAACCTGGGTCCTCTGGAAGAGCAGTCAGTGCTCTTAACTGCTGAGCCATTCCTCCAGCCCCCAGGTTCAAGGTTTTATAATAGCTCCACTGAAAAATCTTACTATAGGACAAGAGCATTCACTTCCAAAGGCAGTTCTCCAATAACCTAAGGGCCTCCAACTAGGCCCATCTGAGTCATACCCCCTCAACACGACTAAGTGCGGACTAAGCCCAACTGATGGGTTCTTGTGGGAATTAAATGAACATCTAAACTCAAAGAATCCAATTTATGTTGTTGAGCAATTCACATTAGATAGATAGTTCATCTTTTTAATAAGTTGGGGTAAGATTATGGTAAGTGTTATTAATGTGATGTTACTTCATGTAATAATGGAAGCTCTCTGATGTTAATAGGTTATCTCACAATCAGATAGCTAGAAATGGGCATAGATAGATTTAAAACTAATTAGCTACAAAACTAATTCAAAATTCAAAGTTTTAATACTGGTATTTCTAGTAGAGCAACTCTGAAATTAGCATTATTATATTTCCAAAATGCCATTATTAAACCACATTTCCTTGGCACTAAGTGCCATTTTACCAAACTATTACATTTAGACATAGAAAACAAGAACCAAAAAGAAAAAGATACAATTAATAATATTAATCTGGAAATACTCCAAGAAGAAAATATCTAGCAAAATTAATGTCGAAACTGCAATTATTGTAGCTGGCTTTGAAATTTGCTTGCTCATAGGAAAAGAAAACCAGAACTGTCAGCAGTGAAGGCCAGTAGGTAGCTGAAGCATGACTTCCCATGAAGACAATAGGTGAACTCTAGTCCATTGCTTAAAGTTAAAGTTATAAGATCTGTTTCCTCACATAGAAAATGGAAATATCATGGTTAGAATAATAGCTAGTCTACGGCCATACCACCCTGAACACGCCCAATCTCGTCTGATCTCGGAAGCTAAGCAGGGTCGGGCCTGGTTAGTACTTGGATGGGAGAATAATAGCTAACGGTTGTGTTGTTATGGCAACTAAAAGGAAGGTGTTTAAAATGCCTGGCACATAATACTACTCAACGAGTGGCAGCTGCTTTCATTGTACAACTTCATCAGGCTCTTCATATTTGAGTGCCAGGGACTCAAATATGCAGATTCTTCAAACTCAATTTTAGTACCCTCAGTAATCATCTATCAGATAAAACTACCAACAAAGCTGATTATGTCCCATCTCAGTAGTGTACGACAGATAAATGCTTGCTATCTGTTCTTCTCTCCATTGGTAGGAGCTTTAGCATTGTACCGTTGGGTGTTTTGGGTCAACTTGACACATGCCACAGTTGTCTAGGAAGAGGAGCTTTTTTTTTTTAATACTTTATTTTTTTATTTCTTCAAGTTACATCTCAGTCACAATCCCTTCCCTACTCCCCCTTCCTGTCCCACCCTTCCACCCTCTTCCCCCCAACAGCTTCCCCTTTCAGTCCAACAAATGGTTCCTTTGGAAGAGGAGCTTTTGATGGAGAAACTGTCTCCATCCAGCTTTCCTGTAGAGAAGCCTGTAGGGAATTGTCTGGATTAATGATTGATGTAGGAGAGCTCAGCTCACTGTGGCTAGTACCATCTGTGTGCACATGATTTTTAGGGGACAGGAAAGCAAACCAAGTAGGCCACATAAGAGTAAACCAGTAATCTGCATCCCTCTATGCTTCTGTTTTGGTTCCTAACTCATGGTTCCTACCTTGAGTTCCAGTTCTTACTTTCATTGGTGATGAAATATGAAATATGACCTGACAGTTCTCTAAGACCAATAATCAATAAATGGGACCTCATGAAACTGAGAAGCTTCTGTAAGGCAAAGGACACTGTCATTCAAACAAAACAGCAACCTATAGATTGGGAAAAGATCTTTACCAACCCCACTTCAGACAGAGGGCTAAAATTCAAAATCCAATCAAACAGAGCTAAACCGAGAATTCACAAAGGATGAATCTCTAATGGCAGTCAGACATTTGAAGAAATGCTCAAAATCCTTAATCATCAGGGAAATGCAACTCAAGACTCTGAGATTCCATCTCACACCTGTCAGAATGGCTAAGATCAAAAACTCAAATGACAGCATGTGCTGGTGAGGTTGTGGAGAAGGGGAACACTCCTCCATTGCTGATGGGAGTGCAAACTTGTACAACCACTTTGGAAATAAGTCTGGCGATATCTTAGAAAACTTGGAATAACACTACCTCAAGACCCAGCCATACCACTTCTGGGTATCCACCCAAACGATTCCTCACCAAACTACAAGGAAATACCCTAATTTATGTTCATAGCAGCCTTATTTGTAATAGCTAGAAACTGGAAACAACCCAGATGTCCCTCAACTGACAAAGGATTAAAAAAAACTGTGATACATTTACACAATGGAATACTATTCAGCTATCAGAAATAAGGAAATCATGCAATTGGCAGTCAAATGGATGGAACTAGAAAAGCTCATGCTGAGTGAGCTAACCCAGACTCAGAAAGATGCACATGGCATCTACTCACTTATAATTGGATTTTAATCATATAGTATAGGATAACTATCCTAACCAACACACCAAAAAGATCAGGGACATAGACTTTGTTACCTGTTAATGGGACAATTTGTCCTAGGGGTGCTACCATGTAGGCCCCAAATGCAAGAGGAAGCTCTTAGCTCTCATATGACTGTTGAACTGAGAAGGGCTGATATGTAGGGACATTCCACACTGGAGGGGTGGGATGGTAGGGAGAGGGAGGAGAGGGTGGGAGGGTGGAACCAGGAGGAGGGTAAAAAGGGTAGTATGATGGAGATGTAACTTGAAGTAATAAATAAACATAAAAAAATAAAATAAACTATTTCCTCCCCCAAGTTGCTGTTGGTCATGGTTTTTTATCACATCATTAATCGCTCTAACTAAGTCAAGCATAGTCCTACCCTAAAGAATTTGTTTTTTTCTTACTTATAATTTATTGTCTCCATGTTTAATATCCAACTGCCAAACATGCTGTGAAGTGATTTGTAAAATTCATGAAAATTTAACAGTTGGCTTTGCAAACAGATATTGGCCACATCCAGGATTCACAGATTTCCTTAGATTTGTATATGTACAAATATGCAAAAATACCCAAAATATATTTTCTCTTAGTTACTTTTCAATTTCTGTGATAAAAGACCAAACTAAATGAAACTTGGGAGGAAAGGGTTTATTTCCTCTTACAGCTTGTAGTCAGTCATTCCAAGGAAGTCAGGTTAGGAATCCAGGCAGTAACTGAAGAAGAGGCCATAGAAGAATTCTTTTTACTGGCTTGCTCCCATGGCTTATTCAACAAGCTTTCTTACATATGTCAGGACCATCTGCCTAGGGTTAGCATGGACCACAATGGGTATTTCCCATATCATAAATAATCAAGAAAATGCCTCACAAGCTGGCCTACAGTCCAGTCTTATGGACACATTTTCTCAATTAAGATTCCTTCTACACAGATGTGACTAGATTTGTGTCAAATTGACAAAACCAACCAGAACACATCTATGTAAACTTGGGGGCAAAGTATAATCACAAAGTTACTTCATAAATATATATTATGAAGGTGTTTATTCTAAGTTAAAGCATTCCCTCCTGAAGAGCCAACTCTAATAAAACTCAGGAAGTTGATAAAACTTAGGAGGCCCAGGAAGCCCAGGCAACAGTTACAAAATCCACATAAAAGGTCACCAAGTTTGGTTAACTAGTAAATTGTTACCAGCAGAGGGAAGACTCTTGTCTCCCATGCTGTGGTGGGCTTCCTTGAGTCACCCATGCTATGATAAATAAAGAAAACAAATACTGATTCACCAAGCTTGGCTTGGGTAGAGTAATTTCTTTAGTCTGTCACTGATGCTTCCGAGCAGGCATTTGCTATTATTACTGCAGTAAAAGTGGTATAACACATAGCATCTGGAAATGCTGCAGCTAATCTTATCACAATAGGCATTGTGTTGAAAATGGACCTGAGCCTTAAACAGCTTTTTGTAGAGTGTTGGAGAAGAGGTGAGTTCTGCTGTTAGAAAGAATTTATTTTGAGTTACATACATACAGTAGGCTTCTTTGCTCTCATGAATGGCCCATGTCAATGCAGGCAGTTTTCCTGTAGAATACCTACTTCATATTGACTGTGTCAGACCACTGTTCAGTTAATTTGATAGCATAAGTAGATGTTATCTCTTAGGAAATGTTTCCTCAGCAAATTATTCCTTAAAAATTGAATGCTCACATATAAAAATTAAAGTTGAACCTTGCGATATGAACAAGCATTTACTCAAAGTGTAGTAGTTAAAATGATTAAACTCTTAGAGACAATCATAGCAATAAATATTGGCTTTCATTTGGGAGTTTTCACCTAATATATGACACAAAAAGCACATGACAAACTACAAAGTGGTTGTCATTAAAATTTTATACTTTTTAAAACAAAAGATCATGTAGGAAGAATAAAAAGGCAGCCACAAAATGGCAAAAAATATAAAACATATGAAAAGAGTTCAATATCAAGATTACAAAGAGCAGTTGAACTCAATTATATATAAAGACTTTAAAGATGGGCAAATAAATTAGTTAGACATTTCTTTGAAAAAGAAAAAGCTACATCAGAGTGCTGGCAGTTTAGATCAGTAGGAAAAGATGCTTGTTGTTAAACATGATGACATGAGTTTTATACCCAGGCCCCACAGATTCGAAGGAGGGAAGAGACTCTCCAAAGTTGGCTTCTGACCTTCACAACAAGGCAAGCGTGTGCCCTAAAAATAAATAAATAAATAAATAAATAAACAAACTTTTTTTAAAAACTACACAGACCACCACTATGCATGTAAAAATATGCCTAATGTCATACATTTGAAAAACACAAATTAAAATAGAATTATCATTACTTACTAGAATGGCTTTAATGCTTTTTGGAGAAAAAAATGATAAAGATGTTCAGAGGAAGAAATAAATCAGAATCCTATTCCACTGGTGAGAATAGAAGATGCTTCTAGTCATCATGGAAATTGCTCACTGGTTCCTTGAAAGGTTAATCACAAAAGAAACAGGTAATGATCACTACCATTCCTAAATACACAATATTAAAAGAATCAAAAACAAGATCTGTTAACACTATGCATGTACCACATCTCAAGGCAAGATCCCAACTGCCATTGTGAAGCAATCATTCATTGAAAGATGAATGGACAAAGGAAAGGTGGCACACAGATATGAGGACACTGTTCAGCCACAGAAGAGATATGTTTCCTCATCTTGAAAAAAAAAAGAAAAACTTGAAATATTACTGACGAAGAAATAATATAGACACAGAAAGATAAAATCTACATGATTATCTTATTAAATATTAAATATTTAGAATAGGTGACCTCACCAAAAAGATACCAGATTACAGACCACCAGAAACTGGAAAAAAGGAAAAAACTGGGAGTCACTGCTAATAAACATCATGTTATTTTGGCTATGGTTGAAAATATTTGGAAATAACAGTAATTATACAACATTGTCAGTGTAATTAATAGCACTAAAGTGTGCACTTTAAAATAATTAATTGTAAAGCCGGGCAGTGGTGGCGCACGCCTTTAATCCCAGCACTTGGGAGGCAGAGGCAGGCGGATCTTTGCGAGTTCGAGGCCAGCCTGGTCTACAAATTGAGTCCAGGACAGCCAGGGCTACACAGAGAAACCCTGTCTCGAAAAACCAAAAAAAAAAAAAAATAATAATTAATTGTAAATATATTCACTGCAATTGTAACCATAGAGGAAACATAACTTTTTCAGTCAAAAATGGAATGCTGAACACACATTTCATTTCTGTCACCTTTGAACCTCAACTAAAATGGTAATAGAGATTATTTACAGAATGAAAATTCACATGGGCAAAGGAGTGAGCAACAGCAACATAACTGAATACTGAGTAGATTGACAAATGGTTATTAGAAAAAATAAATCACAATGAGATCCATTATCCTGACAGAAATTGAATGCAAAAGAAGAAAGAAAAGAAAAATGGTATATTGGACTAATGCGGTATTATAGTTTATATGTTAAATGTCTGCCCAAAGGCTCATGAGTTGAAGCCATGGTTCCACTATGGTGTACCCAGTGACTGAGTAGGATTTTTATTATTTTATCAGTAGATTAATAAGATATATTAAGAAATGTGAATTGATAAAAAAAAACATAGTTGAGGGAGGTGGTAGAAATTAAGAAGTGGCCAGTTTGAGGAAGCATGCTCTACAAAGATATCTCTGGTCTCTCCTGGCATGTCTCTCATCCTGCTAACTGACTGCCATCAGTTAAAAAAAAACTCTGATCTGTTACCTACTCTTATCACCATGATTTTCTGAATAATTACAGGTCTTATAGCAAGAGACCAAGCCAACCACTGACTGGAATCTCTGAAACACTGAGACAAAATAAATCCTTGAGTTTCATTAGATATTGCTCACAGCAATAGGAGGGTGATTAACACAGTTTATATGAGTGGATAAGCTAAAACTTCCCAAAGCCTCAGCATTTGACAAAGAGAGAATGATGAAATGTGATGGTTAGAACCAAAATCTGAAACATGTAACTTTGTACTCACTCTGTTTTAGATCTTAACTTAGCATATTCAATTTGAGTCCTGAAATTGGAGACCAGCAATCTATATTTGCTCAAGATTCTATAATATGTAAGGGATGTATCTCTTTTGACTTTGACCCTGAAAGTTAACAAATGCTGCTTGAGAATTAAAAACTTTGTCTTAAACATATCTGGACCTAAGCATGTTTTAGGGAGAGAATATACTAAGAAGAGAGAACAAAAAATGACTCACTACTTTGTGAAAAAAAAAACAATTGATTAGGTCTTTGTTTGATTTTTAATTATAGCTGTCCACTTGAGGAATATGCTGCTATTTTACCATACATTCACTAAATGTTTTTGAGCTTTTTCTTAGCCCCAGTATGATGTGCTTAGACAGAATGCTGAACAAATGATAATGCTTCTTAACAAGTTTACATTTTTTAATGTATATTATTGTTTGTAATTAAGTAAAGTGCAATACAAATTGAGGACCCTTTAAACCAAGAAGCTCAAATAGCTTATAGAATTTGAAATAACTATTTTCCAGAAAAATTAGGAAAGATTATTCAATACAAGGTGGCATTCAAGAGAGGCTTTGAATGAATTGGGAGAACCTAGATATGAAATAATCTACAGATACTGTGTTTGTGCACTACCTTGTAGCACTAAAGCTATGTGGCTCTGTAAGATAGAATTCTATAATGCCTTAAGTATACTCTTACATGGCAATGCTTGAGCCTCATTTAATTAGGTTTTCTTGCAATCCTACTGTTTCTTTACTTATTACTCTTGGCTTTCTGTACCAAATAAAACCATATACTTTATTTGAAAGAGTATCCTCATTGAATTCAGAAACAGATTTTGTACATTAATCAACATTTATTGGCAATCTGAATACCTTTGGTTATCTCCATATACTATGAAATATCTCTGGAGTATTTCTGGCATTAGGGAAGGAAGGTGTCAGTTAGCCAGAAATCAGGTTTCATAGCAGACCTGTTCAGTACTCAGAAGGCCCACAGAATGAAATACTGAGAAATAACATCAGAATAAAAAGCATTACCGAGTTATAAAAGTCCTTTAGTCGATAAGTTGAAGTCTACAGATCCAAAGGCTTCCACAGCAATACTCCAGAAATTGTCTTCTTTGAGGAAGAGAAACTAGAATTTAAATTATTCCACTACTAAGAGAGTTACCTCTGGATTTGCTTTTTAACTTATGAGTCTGTGCTTTGTTATAATTTTAAGAAAACAATGTGTGTAAAAAGAAAAATAAGTAGATATTTTTACTGAAAATAGACTTTTTCATATAATATGTTCTGATTATGGTTCCTTCTCCCTCAACTCCTCCCAGATCCTTCCCACTTCCCCAACAACCCAAATCCATGCCTTTTCTCTCCTCTCTCTCTCCCTCATTATAAAACAAATAGGCTTATAACAATAATAAAAATAATAACAATTAAAATGATAATAAATAAAAACAATTCAAAATTGGACAATGCAAACAAATAAATGGAAAAAAGAGAAAGGAATAACTGAAAAGAAAACCACACACACACACACACACACACACACACACACACACACACACAAGAAAAGGATACAGATCCGGAGACACATGTATTCACAAACATAAAAACGCTTTAAAAACAAAATCAGAAAAATACAATGTATAAGACAAGATCTGTAAGAAAAACAGTGAAAAACATTTTTAAATAGTTGGGTTATAAAGAACTACCTTTTCAAAGGGTGGATGTCATAATCCAGTAAATTTTGGAAGTCCTTTCTATTGTTTGGCTATATTAGAAGTAAAAATGTTTTTAAAAGGGAAGATCTACTGATAGGTTCTCTTATTTTCTTGGGGTAACATTATGAAGGTGATGGTCTATACCCTAGAAAGTGAAAATGGAAGGGATGAAGAACCTTCAAGCACAAGAGTCAGTCATTTTCACAGTGTTTTGACTAAGCAGGTAAAAGAAAAAATATTTCTAATATGTACAAACTTTTTTATACAAAAGATGTTGATACAGATATTAGTTTAAAAGCAGGGAACAAATGAGTTTTATTGCAAACAATGGACGTATGTGCTAAATGTCTTGTTAGATATAACTTCTAAGCCACTGTAAATGCAACTCTTCTATGAATAAAGCAATAGGAGAATTTATACAGATAAATACATTGAACTGTGGAGAGAAGTGAAAATCATATGAAGGGGAAATTGTTAGAGCAAGAGTTTAGAAAATGAATATAGTCATTTGTAAAAGGTTTTATACAAACATAGATCATGAGGTTTTGGAAGTCCCATTTGAAGACCTAATGCAACAAAATATGAAGAATTTGTGGGATCAAGTATCATGATTGTGCATTATTTCCCAATTTTCCTTAGTGGTCTAGGAATGAGAATTCAAGTAGTCATATAGAAGTAGTTCTACTTCCACAGTTTTTTAATCCATTCTTTGGTTGAGGGACATCTGGGTTGTTTCCAGTTTCTAGCTATTACAAATAAGGCTGCTATGAACATAGATGAGGAAACTTCCTTATGATTCCGTGAAGAGGCATTTGGGTGTATACCCAGAAGTGGTATGGCTGGGTCCTGAGGCAGAGCTATTCCAAGTTCTCTAAGATATCGCCATATTGACCTCCATAGTGGTTGCACAAGCCTGCACTCCCACCAGCAATGGAGGAGGGTTCCCCTTTCTCTACACCCTCGCCGTAATGTGCTGTCATTTGAGCTTTTGATCTTAGCCATTCTGACAGGTGTGAGATGGAATCTCAGAGTTGTCTTGAGTTGCATTTCTCTGATGATTAAGGATGTTGAGCATTTCTTCAAGTGTCTCAAGAGATCTATAGAATATGGCATTCAAAGATGTTTTCTTAACTTTAGATTGTTTGATATTGAGACATGTCAGCTCCTGACAGCACCCTGCATTCTACTCCAAGTAGAAGATGAGCATCGAAGAATCTCCAGTGGGAGATGATTGAATTAGTGGCAAGCCTATCTCTTGGCAAAAAACAAAACAAAACAAAACAAAACAAAACAAAACCTTGCTTCAACTATAGACAGACTGCTGTCCAAAAAGGACAAAACTTGGAAGCAGGTAAGTCGACAGCCTAGCTCTGCCAAGACAGGGTAGGCAAGTCCTTCATAATTCCTGCTCTACAATCAATGTCTGTCAGAGAAACGGGGCCAAACGGCTGAAGATTGATGCTGTAATGTATAGAGAGAAAATGGGAACTGTCCAGGCAGCCACTGGTATGTCATTTCTTAGTTTAGTTTTGGAAGCTGTGGGCCCTGCACTTCCTATATAATCAGATATATTTATCCCTCTTAGGTCTCTGAGGTGGTTGAAGAATAGATAGCTAGAGTCTCACAGTTAAATTTTGAGTTGTTTAGGAATCAAGAGGGTGTTCTATATCTAAGAAGATGTTTTTGGCAGAGTCTTGGCAAAAACATCTTCTTAGATATAGAACACCCTCTTTATTCCTAAACAACTCAAAATTTAACTGTGAGACTCTAGCTATCTATTCTTCAAGATACTCTTAAAAGTGTGTTGCAAGTTAATATGAATGTTGAGTCAGATATAGACCTTTAAACTCATTGAGATGGTTAGATAGTAGAATGTTAAAGTCAGGGGCCAAATATGTATAAACTGGACATTGGGAAGGTATACTGGGCCATTTAACTCTCATAAAAGTGGCATATTTATATCTGTTGTTTTGTATAATAGTTACTGTTATAAGTGAAGGAACCATCTGTTGGACTGAAAGGGGAAACTTCTGGGGGGAAGAGGGTGGAAGGGCGGGATAGGGAAGGGTTTGTGACTGAGATGTAACTTGAAGGAAAAAAAATAAAGTATTTATAAAAAAAAGGAAGATGTTTTTAAAATTGTGAGGCAAGTTAGTATGAAAGCTGAGTTAGATACAGAACTTTAAACTCATAGAGATGGTTAGATAGCGGAATGTTAAAGTCAGGTACCAAATACATATGGACTGGACATTGGGAATGTATGCTAAGCCATATAACTCTCATAATTGTGGCCTATTTATTTCTGTTGTTTTGTATTGTATTTATTGTTATAAGAGAAAGAACCATTTGTTGAACTGAAAGGGGGAGATGTTGGGAGGAAAAAGATATACCTTAAACTTAAAAAAAGGGGGAAGAGGATGGGGATTGAGGAGGAAGAGTGTGGGAGGGTGGGACTGGAGGGTAGAGTAGGGAGGAGATTGTGATTGAGATGTAACTTGAAGAAATAAAAAAATGAATAGAATAAAAAAAGAAGTAGTTCTACTTCAGGTCCATGATAGAGAGGCAGAGAGGAAGGTTTGATGAGGAAGAAGTAGAAAACCAAGTCAAGGTGAAGTTTATAGACATGATGGGATGAAAGGAGCCTGGAGGTTATGGCCAGGAAGCAGGAATTTCACAGCAATGGTCCCTGGTTAAGCCATTCAGCATGGTTAGCAGGTTGCCAGGCAGTCGCACTTGTAAGACTCTAGATGTACAAGAGTCAAAAAGTCCATGGAGATGTTAGGTCAGAGTCCTAAGTCTGGTCTTTGTGTTTAACTGAGAGCATGCTATTTAATTGTAGGTTGAAGAAAATAGGAGACAGTCGTATAGTCAGGGACTTGGGTGAGAGAGAGAAAGAGAAGTCTGACAGTTTGATTGCAAAGGGAGATGGTAGACCTGAAACAAAAGCTGAAGGGCTGGTTTGCCACAGAGAAGTGGATAGAGTGGAACTCTCCATGGATATGCCACTCATTCTCAAAAGAATCTCACACTGTCTGTCTTCATATTTAAGGCCTCTTCATTCTGTGTTGTATACAGGCCACATCTCTGACCTCTTCAGATAGAGACATACATTGTCATGACAACATGGATTTTTAAAAAAGGTGAAGTTTATTCAAGCAAATTTACCCCCTGTGTTGTTATGTAAACACTATTGATAAATCATCAATGTATCAATTTTTATTCAAGGCCCAAATCTTCAGCTCTCCTTTTGTCATCATCAGCTGCTATCAGGCTTAGTGACTTACAAACTGTCTTTTAGAGAATTTAGTGATTGCTTTTGTAAGTCACTATGATCACAGAAAGAATTTCCAGACTAGCAGTCCAGCAGTAACAGAAATAAGATAAGAGAAACCAGAGTAATGCCGTCACGATTTACATTCCCTTGCCATTCCCACCCAGCAGATGAATGAGTGAATCAAATTAAAATCAGCCAAGCACAATTTTGATTAGCTGATCCCCAGCCAATACTTGGATAAGTAAACTATAGTAATACATAATTGCAATTTTCAATATACAGAATTTTGAGTAGGTCTGGTGGTATGCAGTAATAGTTTCCTTATATAAACAGCATGCAAATAAGTCAATAAATCAATGTGTGATAAAACATAGTTCTCAAGAATAAACAATTTTGTTTGACCTAGGCTTTGACATGAGAGATGTGGGAAACAAAGATTTAGAAATTTGTTATTATTTATTTATTAATTTTATTAATAAATCTATAGACATCTATAGACATCATCATGAAAATAAATTTTTACCTACTTGCTACAATGGGATAGACAAAAAAAAAAAAACTCCTTGTTAGGCATTACAGTAGATGGCTAATTTTCCAACACTTGGGAGAGAGAGGAAGGAAGCTGAATTTAAGACCAACTGGCCTACATAGTGAGATGGTATCAGGAAGAATAAACAAACAAACAAATAGAGAGAGATGTGGAGAGGGAGATGGAGGGAGAGAAGGAAGGAAGAAGGGAGGGAAGAAGGAAAGAGAAGGAAGGAAGGAAAGAAAGAAGGAAAGAGAAAATAAAATAAATAAAAGTGGGGGGGGGAGTAGGGAGGAGATTGTGATTGAGATGTAACTTGAAGAAATAAAAACAAAAGAAAGAAAGAAAATAAATAAAAGCCAAAGATACTTTCTCATCCTTGTTTCTAACAACTTTTCTGAATCTGGTTTCTCTAAAGTCCATATTTCCTACTGACTTAGGAAAGGTGCAATGTGTCCCTGACTTCTTTTTCCTCCAGTGGTGGATAAGACTACTCAGTGCAGCATTTTGTCTCCTCTGAGTCAAGACTTTGTGCCAGGTCTTCGTTCTTTAGCATTGAAATAATTTTCCTTCCACCACAGAATTCCAAACACTGTCCAACAATAATGACCTATGATGACATCTCCTCTATGAGCCCCCAAATACATTATATCAGATTTGTGTTTATTCTTTTACTTGCCTCTAATGCTTCTTTGATCAATTTTTGAAATACCGTATATATTTTTGATTATCTTTCTTATTTCCCATAGTAACCCTAAGCTTAAAACAGAGTCTCTTTATGATGCCCTAGCTAACACAACTCTCTTTCTGTAGACCAGGCTTGGGATCAAACTGATTGAGATTTGCTTGTCTCTGTTTTCAGAGTGTTGGGGATTAAAGGTGAACCCACCACCACTCCCAGGAGATTACAAACTCTGAAGTGTTACACTATTCCTTAGCTTCAAGTTTTGGCAAGAGATACTTAAGAAGTTTTCTGATTTATATGCAAATGAGTGATTCTGCATGTGTTTGGATGTTTTATAAATGATGACTAATTTATTTCCCATCTAAAATATACCTGGTAAGAATGTATAGAGCAAGTGCTAAGTGTCTGCTTGGGGCAAGTGAAACAAAGATGCTAAAATTTGCAAATGAACTTTTGGGATTCAACATTTTTTTGGGGGGTGGGGTACTAGAAACACATTAGCTTTGGAATTCTACATGGAAGTTTCCTGTGAACTTGCTAAATCTTATCTGTTCAGATCAGATCAAAGCAATTTCTGTCTGCTCTGTTTTCATACTGACTATGGCTATTTGGGTGAGTCACTTATGGAAGAGAAAACTGAGGGCTCATAGCTCAAACAGTTGGCACAGCTGGCTACCATGCTTTAGATGGGGACTCTGATATTGTGTGTAATGATGTCCCTTTTATAATGCCTCATATATACAAATAATAAAAAATGACTTTGCATCGGAAAGAGAAGGAGATTATAGTTTCTGGCCAGGAGTGTTTTATGGTTTAGAGCAGACTCCAAGTTGAGTCATTAATATAAGAGAACTTGATTTTGAGATTATTTGAGATTTTTCAGACTTCTTAGGTGTCTGAGTAAAATAAAATCAAGTCGACTTTAAAAACAAATGTACATTTGAGTCACAACAATGCTAAGACTAACATACACATGTCCTCACTGACTAGCTAAAGCCTTCCTTTATGACTTTTCCAGATGCTGTTCAAATAACGTTATGGTTCTCAAACCTACAGTAGGTTAAAATTTAATGGAGAAGTTAGGGATATTAACTGCATCAAGTCACTGTCACTCTTTCACTAGTTATTATTTTAATAAATGGAATTTAGCTGGAATATTTTATCCCACAGGTTAGTCCAACATCCTTTAAAATATACATTCATAATATTTAAGTTTATGTTGGTGTTAATCTTATTTTTCCTTCCCTTTTCTTATTATCAGGTTTATCACATTATTAAGGAAACTGACAAAATATTGCCTAACTTTTTACTGCTTTATAACTGTGTAATTCTCTAACATTTTACAAGAGAAGATAGATTTTAGCCCTCTGTCAGATGTGGGGTTGGTAAAGATTTTTTCCTGATCTGTAGGTTTCCGTTTTGTTCAAATGACAGTGTCTTTTGCCTTACAGAAGCTTTTCAGTTTCATGAGGTCCCATTTATTGATTGTTGGTCTTAGGTCCTGAGCTGTTGGTGTTCTGTTCAGGAAGTTGTCACCTGACAAGGTGATAGGTTCGAAGGTTTTCCCCACTTTCTCTTCTAATAGATTTAGTGTGTCCAGCCTTATGTTAAGGTCTTTGATCCACTTGGAGTTTAGTTTTGTACAAAGTGATAAGTATGGGTAAATTTCATTCTTTTACATGTTGACATCCAGTTGGAACAGCACTACTGTTGAAGGTGCTGTCCTTTTTTCCATTGTACAGTTTTGGATTCTTTGTCAAAAATTAAGTGACCATAGGTATGTGGGTTCATTTCTCGGTCTTCAACTCAATTCCATTGATCCACTGGTCTGTTTCTATACCAGTACTGTGCTATTTTTATTACTATTGCTCTGTAGTACAGCTTGAAATTTGGGATGGTGATACCTCCAGATGTTTTTTTATTGTACAGGATTGATTTAGCTATTCTGGATTTTTTTTTTTTTTGTTATTCCTTGTGAATTTGAGATTTGCTTTTTCCAGGTCTATAAAGAATCATGGTGGTATTTTGATAGGAATTGCATTGAATTTGTATATTATTTTTGGCAGGATGCCCATTTTTATTATGTTGATCCTACCTATCCATAAGCACGGGAGATCTTTCCAACTTCTGATGTCCTCTTCATATTCTTTCTTCAAGGACTTGAAGTTCTTGTCATACAGGTGTTTCACTTGCTTGCTTAGAATTACCACCTGGTATTTTAAAATATTTGTGGCTATTGTGAAGGGTGTTGTTTCCCTAATTTCTTTCTCAGACTATTTATTTTTTTGTATAAAGAAGGGCTTCTGATTTTTTTTAAAAGATTTAGATTTATTGAAGTATAATATTAATCAAGGAGCTGTGGCACAAACATAGCCTCCAGATCTCAGAACCTATTCTTTTTTTTTTTTAAATATTTTTTTTTTCTTCAAGTTACATCTCAGTAACAAACCCCTCCCTATTCCCCCTTCCTATCCCGCCCTTCCACCCTCTTCCCCCCAGAAGTTTCCCCTTACAGTCCAACAGATGGTTCCTTCTCTTATAACAGTAAGTATTATACAAAACAACAGATATAAATATGCCACATTTATGAGAGTTAAATGGCCCAGTATACCTTCCCAAAGTCCAGTTTATACATATTTGGCCCCTGACTTTAACATTCTACTATCTAACCATCTCCATGAGTTTAAAGGTCTATATCTGACTCAACATTCATACTAACTTGCAACACACTTTTAAGAGTATCTTCTTAGATCTATAACACCCTCTTGATTCCTAAACAACTCAAAATTTAACTATGAGACTCTAGATGTCTATTCTTCAACCACCTCAGAGACCTGAGAGGGATAAATGTATTTGCTTATATAGGAAGTGCAGGGCCTGCAGCTTCCAAAACTAAGAAAGGACATACCAATGACTGCCTGGACAGTTCCCATTTTCTCTCCATACATTCCTGCATCATTCTTCAGCCTTTGGGTCCTGTTTCTATGACAGACATTTGTTGTAGAGCAGGGATTATGAAGGACTTACCTACCCTGTCTTGGCAGAGTTAGGCTGTCGACTTCCCTGCTACCAAGTTTTGTCCTTTTTGGACAGCAGTCTGTCTGCAGTTGGTGCAAGAGGTTTTTTCATGCCAAGAGATAGGCTTGCCACTAATTCAATCATCTTACAGTGGAGGTTCTTTGATGCTTATCTTCTACTTGGAGTAGAATAGGGGGTGCTGTCAGGAGCTGATATGTCTCAATATCAAAAAAAAAAAAAAGAAAATCTTGATTTAAGATAACATCTTTGAATGCCATATTCTGCAGATCTCTTGGGGTTTTTCAAGATGCCCTATCCATCTCTTGTATTTAGATAAGCAAATGTTGCTTGTCTCTTAGCAACTTGATTACTGGGTAGTTTAGAGAACATCTGTGATAGACTGTCATAGTAGCTAACAAAGTGACATGTTTGCATGACTAGGAGTTTGTTTTACTTAACTATCCTAGACCGTTTTAGACGGTTGGTATCAAGAGGTCAGAGCTTCACATTTTATTTTTAAGTATCTCTAGGTATGATACCATTAGGAAGCGTTACCTTTAAATTTGTATCAATATACAAAGATCTATTCAATTGTGGTTAAATATACTCTTAATTATGTATCAATATACCAAGATCAATGCCTATGTAGCCCAATATAATCTTAATATTACGTCCATATGCAAGGGTCAATACCATTGTGGCCAACTATAATCTTAATTTTGTATCAATATACAAAGATCAATACCGATGTAATCCAGTACAATCTTATTTTTGCACAATAAACAATGGTCAATACCACTTTAGCCAAATAAACTACTAATTTTGTATCAATATACAAAGGTATAAGGGCATATTCAATAATCTGCCCCTTCTTCTTGGACCTTCCTGTGCTATGTCTATATCTCATTTTTCTCAAGCCCATGCACTCCTACATAGGAGAAGAAGAAGGATACAGAAAAGGAAAAGTAGGAAGTCCCTGGGGCTAACCTCCAAAACCCATTAAGACAGGACCATTTATCAGCTTGTAATCTCTTCCCCTAAATATCAGAGTTTTCAGAAGACGTGGAGCTAAGGAGAATCGAAGCGTCCATTAGGGGAGCCCGGGGACAGCTGGACAGCGGAAACCTCAGCAGAGAGCAGAATCAGGCACCAAGGAGGACGAGTGACCCAGTTGATTCTGCCTGGCAGACTTCCTCAATAGCTGTCTCCATTGGGGGCCTGCAACCACCACAGCAATTCAATGTCACTAGGACCGTTCAGCTCTACACAATGCCCTGGCAGGAACCTCAGTGAAGCCTTCAAGATCAGCTTCTGCCTACAAACCCCTTAGGTCATCTAAACAGCTGAGAACAGAAGGACTGAACATAAAAGGAGTGTACTAACATTTTTAACCATTTTTTCCATTTGGGTTCGGGCCCCAAACAGGTCTACTACGACCCAAATCAGCAGGAAGTCACTTTAAGAGAGTGACGTCCCATGCCCAGAGGGTGGGGAAGGTGTTTCTCCGCCCTTCTTTTTGGGGTTCTGATTTTTTAAAATTAATTTTGCTCAAGAAATTAAATGCCAAGAAACCAAATAATCCAATCAAAAAATGGGGAACAGAGCTGAACAGAAAATTCACAAAGGAGGAATCCCTAATGTCTGAGAGACACTTGAAGAAATGTGCAGCATCCTTAATCATCAGAAAAATGCAACTCAAGATGACTCTGAGATTCCACCTCACACCTGTCAGAATGGCTAAGATCAAAAGCTCAAATGACAGCACATGCTGGCGAGGTTGTGGAGAAAGGGGAACATGAACACGCCTGCATTGCTGGTGGGAGTGCAAGCTTGTACAACCACTATGGAAATCAGTCTGGCGATATCTCAGAAAACGTGAAATAGCTCTGCCTCAAGACCCAGCCATACTATTTCTGGATTTACATCCAAATGATTCCTCACCAAACCACAAGGAAGTTACCTCATCTCTGTTCATAGCAGTCTTATTTGTAATACTAGAAACTGGAAACAACCTAGACGACTCTCAACCAAGGAATGGATAAAAAAACTGTGGTACATCTACACAATGGAATACTACTCAGCCATCAGTAACAAGGAAATCATGCAATTTGCAGTCAAATGGATGGAGATAGAGAAGCTCATTCTGAGTGAGCCAACCCAGACTCAGAAGGATGCACATGGCATCTATTCACTCATAATCGGATTTTAGCCAAATAATACAGGATAAGTATACTACAACCAATGCACCAAAGGGAACAGGAACATAGACTTTTTTTCCTGTCAGTGACACACTTTGACCTAGTTGTGCTGCCCTGTGGCCCCCAGTGTATGAGGAGGCTCTTGGTCCACCTATGACTGCTGAACTGGGGACTGGGCAACTGATTTTAATAATCTGTTTTCTATCTACGTCAATGAGTTTTTAGTTCTATACCTAACTCAGTTTCCATCCTAACTTGTATTACCAACTTAAAAACATCTTCTTAGACTTAGAACATCCGTTTAATTCCTAAAGAACTTAAAATTTAATAGTGAGGCTATAACTATCTAGACTTCAACCACATCTGAGACCTGAGAAGGATAAATATATATTAATAAAAAGGAAGTACACAGCCAGCAGCTTCCAAAAGTAAGAAATGACAGACATCTGGTTGCCTGTACAGTCCCCAATTTCTCTCAATACATTGGAGCATCTATCTTCAGCCTTTAGGCCCAGTATCTCTGACAGATATTAACTGTAAAGTAAGAATTTTGAAGGACTTGCCTACCCTGTCTTGGCAGAGGAAGGCTGTCGACTTACCTGCCTCCAAGTTTTGTCCTTTTCATTCTGTCTACAGTTGAAACAAGGGATTTTTCTTGCCCAGTGACAAGCTTGCCACTAATGCAGCCATCTCCAAATAGAGATTCTTTGATGCTCATCATCTACCTGGAGTAGAATGGGGGAGGGGGGTTGTCAGGAGCTGACATGTCTCCATTTCAAAAAATCTTAAGTTAAGATATCATCTTTGAATGTCACATTCTACAGATCTCTTAAGGTTTTTGAAGACCACCTATCTATCTCCATATATTTGGATAAGCAAATGTTGCTTGTCTTTTAGCAACTTGATTTCTGATTAACTTAGAAAACATCTGTGATAAACTACATTAGTACCTAACAAAATGACATGTTTCAATGACTATTAGTTTGCATTTCTTAATTATCCTAAACAGTTTGTGACAGTTTCTATCAATGGGCCAAAAATTCACATTGCATTTTTAAGCATTACATAGGTACAATGCCTTAAAAAGAGTTAATTTTGTATCAGTATACAAAGATCAATACCAATGTAGCCAAATATAATCTTCATTGTGTATCAATATACAAAGATCAATAACTATGTAACAAGTATAATCTTAATTTTATATCAATATACAAAGATATAAGAGCATATTCAATAATCTATCCCTTTTTTATCATTCATATATTATGTCTATATCCAATTTTTTCAAGTCTTTTCTCCTCTACATAGGAGAGAACGAAGGATAAAGAAAAGAAAGAGAGATAAATCCCTGGGTCTAACCTCCAAAACCTGTTTAACAAGACCATTTAACAACTTGTAACCAATCCCGCTAAATAAAATCTTCTAACACAAAGAAATCTTTTCTTTGTAAATAACATGTGTATATCATTTTCTCTGTCTATCTCTGTCTCTGTCTCTCTCTCTCTCTGTGTGCATGCATACATGAATGTGTGTGTGTGCGTGTGTGTGTGTGTGTGTGTGTGTGTGTGTGTGTGTGTGTGTGTGCATGTGTGTGATCGTACGTGGGGGGACAAAGGTCAAAGGACAACCTGGGGTGTCTCTCAGATGATAGTCACCACTTTTGTCATTGTGGTTATTGTTTTGATACTGGCTCTCACACTGGCATGGATGTTACCAAAGCGCATAAAATAGCTGATTTGCCGGTCCCAGGGATCTGCTGTTTCTTATTCCTAAGTGGCCTCTGCCACCATACTCAACTTTTCTACATTTTTTTTTGAAGTCCAAATTCAGGTCCTTGTGTTGTCAAGGCAAACATTTTGCCAATTGAGCTATCTCTCCAACCTACCCACAGTACTACTTGCTCACTTCATTTTATTGTTCAAAGTTAATGGCCACTTCTAGGTGTAATATGTATGCTATCAAAAAAGGATTTAGTATGCAAAGCACAGTAACAAGATTTCTTTTAGCTATGAAATAATTAAGACCAGAGTTTTTTATAGTCAGGTGATATTCTTCCAAGAATTCAAACAATGTCAACCTGGCATTTCCAGACCAATGAGCAAAGAAACTGTTTCCTTCTGCTGGATCATATGTGGTTGGACAGTTGTTCCTTTGGCAATAATATGATCTCTCTTCCACAGAAATGAAAAAAGGATGGCTGCATCTATTGGTGTCAAACCATAGGAAGGGAAAAGACCACTTTTCATACAAATTTGGCTATGTTTCTATACTGTCCTCTTACCGGCCCCAGCAGGAACCCAGTTCATTAGATTTGGCTTTCTTGCTTATTATCTGTGGTGGTTTGAATGAGAATGGTTCCCATAGGATCATACATTCTCAATGATCAGTCCTTTGTGGGTAAATTATTTAGGAAGGATTAGGAGCTGTGGCCTAAATGAAGGTATGGCCTTGTTTGAGGAGTTGTGTCACTAGGGGCAAGTGTAGAGATTTCAAAAGCCTATGCTAGACTCAGTGTTTCATTCTCTGCCTGTTGCCTGTGGGTCAGGATATAAAGCTCTTAGTTACTTTACTAGTACCATACCAGACTACCTACCTCCAGGCCCACTCTTTGGAACTGTAAGCAAGCCCCCAGTTAAATCTTTCTTTTTGTAAGAGGTGTGTTTGTCATGGTGTCTCTTCACAGCATTAGGGCAATAACTAAGACAGAAGTTGGTCCCAGGGTCTAGGGTATTGTTGTGACAGGCATGACCATGCTGTTGTTTGGAGAAATATGGGAATCTTTTAGACTTTGGACTAGAAAATCAGTGAACCATGTAAGTAGGGCTTAATGGGCCATCCCAGTTGGAGGATGGAAGACATTAATGCTAAGGATGATGTGGGCTATTCACGCCCAGTTCAAGAGGTTTCAGAGAGGAAAGAATATTAGAAAGAATCCTAGAGACCATTCTTGTAATATTGTAGTAAAGAATGTGGCTGTGATTTGCATTTCCTAAAAATTTGCAGAGGCTAAATTAAAGAGTTTTAGATGAATGGGTTTGGCAGAGGAGATTTTGAGACAGCCTAGTTGTCATTGTGTCAAATGGCTATTAATGATGACTTTTATGTACATCTACAATGAAAAAAAAAAAGCAAACTGTGCAAGGATAAATTTAAAAAAATGTACAGTTTGAGGAGACAAAATGCGCCAGGAAATGTAATGTTGGATCCAAGTCCTGTGCTCAAGAATATAAAAAGTTTAATGAAAGATATGACTCAAAATGGAATAAAGGTATGACTACACTCAGTTGATCCTGCAACCAGTAAAAGGAATAAATCTAAAAGATTCCCATATTTCTCCAAACAACAGCATGGTCAGGCCTGCCACAACAGTACCCCAGACACTGGGACCAAATTCTGTCTTAGTTATTGCTATATTGCTGAGGAATTTCTTTGACCTAAAAACCATCAACTAATCAAAGCTTATCCAAAGTCAAGTCACGGAGAGGACCATATTTCAGCCCAAGCAAGCAGAAGAATTTAGTAGTTTCAGTCACATGATTCTGATTTTGGAGTCAAGGATACAGAAAAGGGGTTATACAGAAGCTTCCTCTGCAATTAAGGAAAGCTGCTGGGGCCAAGCATTTGGCAGTGTAGTCCCTGCCTGGTGGCCTGGAGAGGTGATTGCATGAAGCTATGAAGGTAAAGCCTAGATCACACTGGAGACCTCAAGATGCTGGAGATGCCAGAGCTGTTGGATTCTGGCCAAGGAGAGCTGAAGCCTTAGGAGAGAAAAGTGTGTTGCAACCAACAAAGCTGAAAGAACTTGGAGATCTGTAGATTACTTTGACTTCAGACAAGGAGATGAAGAATTTTTAGTTTGCTCTGCTTGATGTCGGTCTTATTTGGCCAGTATTTCCTCTCTATGCTCCCTTTCCTCTCTTCTGGAACAGTAATGTATATTCTGTGACATTGTATATTGGAAGTATGTGATCTGTTTTTGATTTTGACTTTACAGAGGGTTACAGTTAAAAGATTGCTTTAAGTCTCAGAAAACACATTGGTTTTATGGTCTTAAGACTGAAAGACTATGGGGACATTGGCAGTTGAGCTAAATGTATTTTGCATTATGATATGGCTATAAGACTATGAGAATCAGGGAGTAGAATGTGGTGGTTTAATAGGCTCATATATTCACATGCTTAGTCTCCAATTGGTGAACTGTTTGAGAAGTATTAGGAGGACTGTCCTCATTGGAGTAGGTTTGACATTGTTGGAGGAGAGCTGTTGCTGGGATGGGATTTGAGGTTTTGAAAACCCCCAAAGGGTGCAGTATCTCTCTTTCTATCTTTGTTTTCTGCCTACATATGAGGATATAAAACTCTCAGCTAATTCCCCAGCATAAAGTCTCTACACCTATGTGCTCCAATTTTTCTTCCCATGATAATAAATATTAACAATCTGAAACTGGAAGCAAGCTGCAATTTAACACTTTAATAAAAGTTGCCTTGGTCATGGTGTCTCTTCACAACAATAGAACAGTAATACCTCTACCCAACTTTATTTCTTCCACATTATTTGTTTGTTTCCAAATTATTATTTAAACTAGGATCTTTTTCTAGTTATATTTATTTTAAAATTTTCTATTATTATTGTTCTCATTTATTTTTATATTGTAGCTATGCTACTTTTTAGTTAAGAATTATCTGTTCTTAACTAAATTTAAGTTAATACATTTGTAGCCACTGGAGAATATTGCTTTGATGAATTGCTTTAGTGAGTAAATGAATGTTACACATTAAAAAGATTCTAGGTTCTACCACTGCTGAGGGATATCAGAGACTAAGTCTCTTCATTCTGCATAAAAGAATAAAGAAGACATATGAAAATGGTCCAAATGATACACATTTAATACAAAATAAAACTAAAATAAAAATTAAAATAAAATTGAATAGAAACTAAGCTAATTAAAACTCTGAAAAGAAAAGGCTATAAATTATAATATAATCATGGAGAAAAAATACATAGCAGACCAAATTTACAGTACTGAAATGACAGATTATATTCCTATATATGGAATAATTCAAACAAAAGAAAACCAGAAACAGAACTTGGAAGTTAGCTTAGCAACATGCCTGCTGTACACATGTGAAGGCCAGGACATACATTACAATGCCATTGTGAAAATGTGATGTTGCATAGTTGTAATTCCTGCTCCAGGGAGGTTGAGAAATGTGCATCTATGGGGCTCAATGAATAACTAGACTAGAATAATTGACAAGTTCTTGGCCAGTGAGAGACCCTGCCTCAAAAAAATAAGTAGGTGAAAAGATGGAAAGTTCTTAAAGCTTCTCTGACCCTCCACATGTACCCATACAAAAATCTGACTTGTATCCACAAACTGACACACAGAAGCTCACATATACATACTTGTACAAAAAAAACACCCCATAAACCTATGTTTATTTACTATGTTGCTTATACTCATATCCTCATGTATTTTTGTATGGAGGAGAATCAGTTGGATCAAAGGAATAGAGTTGTCTGTGATAGGTGCAAACATCATGAAATTTCTCTCTAAAATATATACTGAGGATGAGCTCTTAGTGATAGGAGTGTATATGACTACACCGTAAGAAAAACTGAGGCCAATATGAAGCTCCCATCCTTGAAGGATGTCTTCTCCTGGCAGAAGTTCTTTGGGGTATTTGTCCTACTCTAATGGCAAAAAAAAAAAAAAAAAAATTTGAGGAGAATAGTAGGTTTGTGGGAAAGGATATTTTAAAAAAATAAATTGACTATACCTTATTGGAGAGATCTCTTATTCTGCCAAAATACATATGAATAAGGATTAATAAATATCTTCCAACTATTTAATTTAAAAATTTTGACTCTCAGGCAGTTAATTAAGTCTTCATAATATTCTTACCTATAAATCCATAGGATAATATCTACAGTCATATCTACTTTTAGGATTGAACAAGATGGTGCCAATAAGAATCAGCATTGAGTGTCAGTCACATAGTGGGTCTTATCAAGGAGAAATGGCACAGAACACTTCTTAACAGTGGTAAGGAAGAAGGAAAATTTTTTTTATTATAAGAGAAAGATGCAATTTAACTGAAACAAAATTAAGGAACGTGTCAATTGTCTGTGTATGTTATCAGAAAATGTTAGAGGGAATGTTGGTCAATGTGATTAGGTCATCTATTTCATTACATATTAATGAAGTCATAACTAGTGAATCATTACACATTGCAGTTAGGGTCTAATATCTTGCAGAGATAGAGAAAGGGGTCTTTTCTGCCTATCTACCCTCCATGTCCTCTTTCCATCTGCCTCCATCCTCCCTTTCTCCTCTCTTTCTCCCTGTCTGTCTTCCTCCTATATTCCAACTTTTCCTCCTTCACACTTTATCTTCTATCTCTGGACTTTACACCCATTTCTTTATTTTCATTGTGATATGAGCACAAACCGTGAAGAATATCATCTCGATAAATTTTAAGAATATAGTGTAAGATTGCTTGCTTCAAGAAAACTGACATACAGCAGATCTCTCATAGCTACTTGACTTGCCAGCAAGTCTCATTTGTCTGTCCTGACAGCCTCTGCCTACTACTATTTTGTATTCTGTGTCTACGAATTTTATGATTTCAGATGCTGAAATAAATGAAATAAAGCAGAATTTATCTTTTGATGAATATCTTATTTTACTTAATATAATGTTCTCTGTTGGTCACTTTATTGTATAGCATAAAGTGTCCTTTAAAAAAGAAAACAATAATATTCCATTTCATTTTTTTGTATTGTCTTTATTCATCCATCCTTCCATACACAGATATTTGTCATTTCTACATTTTGGGTATTATAAATCATATTACAATGAGATCACAGTGCAAATATCATCCTAAGGTCTTCATTTTATTTGTTTGGGGTAACTATCCACAAGTAGATAGCTGGACAACATGGAGCCTCTGTTCCATTTTCTACTTTGCTTTCGCCTTTGCATTCTCATGACAAAGCATAAATTCAAAACAAATTGCACAGATTACATCTGCTCGAATCCCTTGCCTTTGCTTTGTACTCAACTCCACATTAATGTCTAACAGAACTGTAAACAAGAGCCTATAGTTTTCATTTTAAATGATTAGGAAAGGGTGTTTAGAAGAATTATATGAGGGCTTTCCATGTTTTGGTACAAGAAGCACTCTAGGGTTATACCTGTTAACTCTATCCAGAGACAATAAATATAAAATATAAGAGGCAGGTGAATTATGAGGTCATGGTAGATGAAACCTAAGGTAAGAAGAGACTGTAAATACAAAAGAACAAAGTCCAATGCATCAGGCATGCAAGCATTATAAAATACTCCTTTACAGAATGATAGTGACCTCCCTTTTCTTCCCTTCTCTCTTGTCAAGGTCTCTTGCCAGAAGCTCCTAAGTAGAAGCCCTAGACTGACTCATATAATTTGTAGGATGCAGGTGTCATTTTAAGCATTTGCTTTTAATTATAAACCCAATAGGAGAAAGACACTTAATTAATCTAATGTCTTATTGCAATTAAATTTAGAACAATTTTAGTAATATGTTAAAAGAATATAAGTATGATCATCACAGAATAAGATTATGATGGCTTTAACTTTTGAAGAAATAAAAGCTCATGTAAGACTAGAGTTTTATTATTTAAAATGATGTGTCACCTCAGTGAGGTTCATGAGCCACTCACATATTGCTGGAGTTAGCCTGTCTCCCAACCATTCAAATGTGAGTGGATATAAGATATAGACTTGAATTGTACACCTGACCTCTTCCTCACTATATCTCAAGAATGAGAACTGAACTGAGTGATTTGTAGAATGGGCATTGGTCCATCACCTGTTTAATTTTTTTGTAGATCTAATCTGATAAAAAATTTAAATTATGTTATTTCATCTCATTTCTCCTATTTCTCTATTCCAGGTAACAGCAAGACAGAAATCTTGGACATTAATTTAAAGAAAAGCACATTACTTAAATCCTGATATTCCTACAAGATGGAACATGACAGATGATAGTGCAAATAAGACAGTCCAAATAGGTCTGCAATAAGAGACATCATACTTTATGAATGATTAAGACACTTGTAGTGTTTCATCAGTAATTGTGTCCTAGAGTTCATAATATTATTTAAGTATGCTGTAAGATCACAATATTCAATGAATATACTTAAAGAAAAAGAAACAGAAGGATTAGGATTTGAGGAACCAAATATAGACACTTTGTGGGTCACAGTGAATGACATAATACTTAGGCTTTAATGAACAAGATACTTTTGATCTCAGTGTATGGTATTGGATAATTGTGCCTACTGTTTGTATTGGAGGCTATTTTTAATAGCTTTATACTTGGCAATTGCTAGATACAAAGGCAATAGTGTTCATATTGCTGCAGCTTGACATTAAATAAATGAGTCTGTTTAGCCTGTTGTGGTAACAAGACTGAGTTGGTTAATAGATCTTTGTAGATAATGACAAGCACAAGGGTATTTGCAGCTTTCAATGATTTTTTTTTCATGTCAGATCTGCATGCCAAGTCTGTTAAAGGCAAGGGAAGCTAGCTTTGTCCTTGTGTTTTGCAAAACATTAGTGAAGTCTCACTTTAAATTGTCTGATCACACCTGGGGTGTGTGCAGATACGATTCTTTATGTTGTTTTATTTTTGTTTATGTTTTATTTTCCTTTTACAATAAACATAGGCAAGGGAAGCAACCTCTTGAATTGCTGTGACTCTTCATGCCCTTCAAAGTCAATACTTCCTCTTTAGGTCATCATGTGGCTTTCTAAAGCCAGACTTTTGATTGCATAAGACAGGCTGGAAATTCTAGTTACTTAACTACTGCTATAACATATCCCAAGCCTGTCAGTACTATTTAGTGTCTTAAATATTTATTGAGAAAGCAAATGAGAAAGAATAAGCAAGAAGGTCTCCTTGGTCACTTCTGTCTCTTTGGAGAATAAGAATCTCTTTAGGAGACTGGCAGGACTGTGAAGAGATGGGCTACCTAGTAGGAGTTAACATCTATAGTTGTTTAGTGAAGGTTAACAGCCAGAGAAACAAAGAAGAGCGGGACAGAGAAAGGAAGAAAGCAAATGAAGCTAAAGCTGCACCATGCAAAATGAACCAGTGTGTTCAGAGATGTGCTGGTTTCATAAGTTTATTTAGCTCAGATTTTTGGCTTAAGTCAGGTCAGAAGTACTGATTCTCCACTGGAGCTGATGGGATTGCTGTGAGATTTAGTAACTGAGGGGAAACAAGTAATGAGATTCGAATTCTGGTTTCCTTGAACTGCATCACAGGAATGGATGGGGCATTGTAAGATGTGCTTGAGACCAAGATTCCAGAGAGAAAACCTTCTTTCCCATTACTGTACATTGATGGGCAAGGTGGTTTTATTGTTTTGCTATGTCAATGTAAGCTACAAGCAATGCATTTTTGTAATCTGTTTTAACTTTCTGTGAAGGTTATCAATAATACACTCACAGATGAAGAAGTGTTTCACCTTAGCAGGAGTACAAATGGTATGAAACAATTTTACTTAATTTAAAACCTCTTCAACAGAGGCCTAGAATATTTATCAGTAAGTAAAAGTGCTTGCTGCCCTTGTAGACTCCCTATGCTTGGTTCCCAGAACTCACATGCACCTCCCAACACCCATAAGCCCAGCCCCAGGGAGGGGAACTTAGCACCCTCTTCTGTCTTCCACAGACTTCAGCACTCACACAATGCTCATAAACCTATGCAGTACACACATCCAGAGAAATAATAAAGAACTAAATCTTCTAATAGATTTTAGTGTGTCAGGCCTTATGTTAAGGTCTTTGATCCACTTGGACTTAAGTTTTGTACAAGATGATAAGTATGGATCTAATTTCATTCTTTTACATGTTGACATCCAGTTGGACCAGCACCATTTGTTGAAGATGCTATCCTTTTTCCATTGTACAGTTTTGGCTTCTTTCTCAAAAATTAAGTGACCATAGGTGTGGGTTCATTTCTGGGTCTTCACTTTGACTCCATTCATCTACTGGTCTGTTTCTATACCAGTACCATGCTGTTTTTATTACTATTGCTCTGTAGTACAGCTTGAAATCTGGTATGGTGATGCCTCCAGATGGTTATTTTTTTGTTGTTGTTGTACAGGACTGTTTTAACTATTGTGGGTTTTTTGTTATTCCATATGAAGTTGAGAATTACTTTTTCCAGGTCTGTATGTCATTTCTTAGTTTTGGAAGCTGCGGGCCCTGCACTTCCTATATAATCAGATATATTTATCCCTGTCAGGTCTCTGAGGAGGTTGAAGAATAGATAGCTAGAGTCTCATAGTTAAATTTTGAGTTGTTTAGGAACCAAGTGGTTGTTCTGGATCTAAGAAGATGTTTTTATAATTGTGATGCAAGTTAGTATGAAAGCTGAGTTAGATATAGAACTTTAAACTCATGGAGATGGTTAGATAGTAGAATGTTAAAGTCAGGTGCCAAATACATATGGACTGGACATTGGGAATGTATGCTAAGCCATATAACTGTGGCCTATTTATTTCTGTAGTTTTGTATTGTATTTATTGTTATAAGAGAAAGAACCATTTGTTGGACTGAAAGGGGGAGCTGTTGGGGGGAAAAAGATATACCTTAAACTAAAAAAGGGGGTTAGAGGATGGGGGAATTGAGAAGGAAGAGGGTGAAAGGGTGGGATAGGAGGGGGGAGTAGGGAGGGGATTGTGATTGAGATGTAACTTGATGAATTAAAAAATAAATTATAAAAAAGAATTGTGTTGGTATTTTGATAGGAATTGCATTGAATCTGTATATTGCTTTTGGCAGGATGGCAATTTTTATTATGTTGATCCTACCTATCCATGAGCATGGGAGATCTTTACATCTTCTGATGTCTTCTTCAATTTCTTTCTTCAAAACTTGATGTTCTTTATTTCTGCCAAAACATATGAAACAGAAACACACATGCACATACACACAAATGTGCACACACACATGTGCACATAAACACATGCATGTGCACACACATATGCACGTACACACACACACACACACACACACACATTGTCTACAATGAGACAAACAGCCTAACAGTGAAAACATAGCTTTCACATAACACACTTTAGCAGTTCTCCTGCACACAACTATATATTGTGTTCCTCTTCATTCAGCCTCAATTCATAATTTGATGGTCTAATCTCCAGGACTTCAGAAGACTTGGCCAGCTCATCGATCTTGGTCTTTAACTTCCACAACTATAAGAAAAGGAGCTGTTGTTTAAGGCTGGCCACAGCAAACTCAGGACTTTTCTCTTTCCATCTTGGTCTTTATGAAATGATGAAAGTCAGAACTAATGTCTACCCACATCTTTTGGATATATTTCTGGCTTCTCTTCTTCACTCCAGGGGGAACATCTATTGCTTTATGTTGCCAGCATCAGTTTGGTTGATTTACAGATTGACCAGTCTCCAATGGTAATTGAACTGAATTTTGGAATTAGAATTCACTCATAAACTTTGAAAAAATCTTTTCTTTCATGCATGTTTGTAGGCTTTACCATTAAAGAGTTTGAATAAGATATTTTACATTTAGCTCTTGGGAGATTAAAAAGTATTACTTGAACTTCAGAGAAATAAAAAAAGAAGTAAGATCTTTATATCAACTTAACATGAATTGTTCACTTTCCTCTTAGTTTAGCTAAAAATAACATTACAATCACGGTGTTGTTCAAGCTCATTCCTCCAATAATTTTCTGTGTTCTCTCCCTCTCTCTTCTCTGAGTCTATTTGAAGTAGAAATACTTAAAATGCCCAGTTAATGTCTTTTTACAGTTAAAAATCACCTGTGCCACATTGTTTCCATGGGTAGTTTTGTAGAACATTCCTAGAAATTGTTCATGCTGTTAAATAAACCTTAGATTCCAGAGGTTTGAAGGCAAGGGGATAGGTTTGTACATTTAGCATTGGGTTTATAACTGGGATAGTTGGTATTGATTGTCAAATTGATTGGCTCTAATGTTCACCTAAAGAACAAACCTGTGAGTAGGTCTGCATGGATTTTTTTAGGTTAGATTAATTGAGGTGGGCTCAGTGGGTCACATACACACAACATACTCTCTCTCTCTCTCTCTCTCTCTCTTTCCCTCTCTCTCATACTCACTCACACACACTTTCTGACACACATACCACACTCACACATGTATACTACAATAGTAATTACAGAAGACAAGATCATAAACTTGAGAAGGAGTAGGAGGAAATTAGAGATGTATGAAGGGGAGCAGGACAAAGAGGTAGAAAAAACGTCCATGCAGTTTTCCTATGTGAAATTGTCAAAATAAAAATAATAAATTAAAAATTTCAGAAAAAAATACCTAGTAACTTTTAATCATAAACAGGGCTTGGGCATTATTTTGTTTCTGATATTATGTGTTTGTTACAATGTTAGTAATTTATTTTTCACAACCACTGAGAGAAAAATGAAAGCTTTGATTTTGACCTCAGTAATATCAGATGTGAGTATGAGATGCGTGATTTCAGTATCCAGGGGAACAGAATACTTTAAAAGTCATAACTCTTTAAGAACCAAGAAAATTAGGGTGGAGGACACAGTTTTTACATGTGCATGGACTTTGTAGAATAATGTTATGTAGTGACATTCACTTTGAAAGTATAGAATGCTTTCTAGAATTTTAAGATAGCATCTTTTTACACCTTTAAGGTTTTTTACCCGGTGGAAGTATCTCCATAAGCTGGGTCTCTCTGGCTTCATCCATCATCAAATATTAAATTTGGAAACTTGTTATACTATTATCTGAGATTTCTGGTTCACATCCCTTCAGATTGGTTAGGAAGAGTTAAATCTGATTTAATATGTTCAACTTCCTTAACAGGTATGTAAGTTGAATCTCACCAACATTGTTGGTTTAGGCTTGCTGTTACTGTAATGTTATTACTAGTAATCACAACTTTGTTCTAATCTAATTTTTCACTTTTATATCATACATCAGATATCTATAGTTTCTCCATCTCTTCTGCCATCTTGCTTTTGCTACCCCAACCCACTTTTGAGAATTTTGTGTTTCTTGTATGTGAAAGTTGAGAAATTAACCTTGTAATATTAACATAACTAAAATTAACATACTTGTAATTTTTAAAAATAGATATCATTCAAGTTATGTATTTCAATATGAACATTTTTTAGTGTCTATTTCTAATGACTGACTTTTCTGATATTTGAATCACTGTGGGATTAAAACATAAAATCTAATATATATATATGTATATATATGTATATATATATACATATATATATATTGACAAGATTTCACTGTATAAAATTGTCAATATTCAACTGTTTTTACCTTTAAGATAGTGCCATTTTTATGGATAAATTTGAAATGAAAGTATAATAAATGAAAATATTTGAGTATATAAGCATAGTTTAAGATAACTGGTCCTAAAGAAACCAACCATTTCTCAGACTGTGAAGTAAGTAGTGAAAAGCTTAAAAGCTAAACTTCTAGAGAACTACTTCTAATAACTATTGAAATACTACACTATAAGATGTGCTCTAGAAAAGACTGAAAATTATAGAGAATTTAAAATGATATGGAATAGTAAATAAGAAATAGAAAAACAAAACAAAGTAATAAAGATAAGGAGCAAAGACTAGGTATATAATAAAAGATGGGAGGCATTGCTTCTTAGCTGGTAGTGTCCAAAAAATCACACTTGTAGTTTGAAAATCAATACAATATATGATGAAGAAAAAGCTTTGTTTTGTGTGAATGTCAGAGGCAATTTTGTTTATCAAACTAAATGGAACATTCTGAGTTGTTGTATGAATAATGTCACCTAGTATATTTCAGAGTAAATTATTCACAGTCCTGTTCAGGCTGAGCACTTTAGCAAAAAGTGCTAGGAAATAGTAGGAAATATGATGTGACACATTGAAAATAAGGACAAAGAGCTCCCCAATAACTAGCTCTGAAACTTTAGATATACATGTAGGCTAAAGATTTTTTACTCTGAATCATGGAAGATTCTATTTGCAAAAGATGCAAACCACCACCAATCAGAATGGAAAGCTGTGGAGGCTAGTCCCAGTGGATACATCTACAAGCCATTCTCACACTTAAGGCACAGGGAATATTGTAAATGAGGGGGCAGAAAGATTGTAAGATCAAGGAGTATGCTGTGGGATTGTGTTTCCTGGGAATGTCAGAATTTCACCCATAAACTCAAACCAACATAGCCCAGGCCTTAAATGTCAGCTGAACAAAGATGATACCAATAAACATTTGAAAAACAGATGATGAAACCCAACAAGTTCCCAACCTTACATAAAGAAATACAGACCACTACGGAATGCTAAGATCAGAAAAAAAAAAAAATCTTCTCATAGAAAAGTACATCAATTAGTTATCCAATACCAAGGAGTCAACCCTGAGAGCACACATATAATATTAATTTTCTATCAATATACAAAGGTATAAGGGCATATTCAATAATCTGTCTTTTTTTCTTGATGTTTCCTATACTATGTCTATGTCCCATTTTTTTCTCAAGTCTGTTCACTCCTACATAGGAGAGAAAGAAGGATACAGAAAAGAAAAAGAGAGAAGTCCCTGGGTCTAACCTCCAAAACCCATTTAACAAGACCATCTAACAGCTTGTAGTCTCTTCCCCTAAATAACAAAATTTTCTGTTATCCATCAAATAACCAAAAAGGGGGGGAGAACACCCTCCCCACTTCCTGGGCATGGGACGTTGCTCACTTAAAATGACTTCCTGCTGATTTGGGACGTAGTAAACCTGTTTGGGGCCCAAATAAGAATGGGAAAATGGTTAAAAATGTTAATAGAATCATTTGATGTTCAGTCCTTTTGTGCTCCGCTGTTTAGATGTCCTAAGAAGTTTGTAGACAGAAGGTGATCTTCAGGGTTTCACTGAATGAAGTTCCGGCTGGGGCAGTCTGTGGAGTGTAGAGAGCTGCGACGTGCTGCGCCCTAAAGATGGCGCCGGTTTCCGCCTTCCACCAGCCCGACGGTGAGTGCTCTCGGTGGTAAACAAGTCCATATTTGGTTAAGACCGCTGATCTGGCTTGCTTCCGCATACGTGGGCCTCTAAGATAGCACCACGTGGCTTTACTTGATTGGCTGTTCATATAGTATTTAGGCTGTGGGTTGCGTCTGCCCGGGCATTCGGAAGACTGTTTTCAAGGGACCTGAATAAACTGCTGGAGAAGAGCTTTTGCGAGTTGCGTCATCCTTGCTGGTTGAGGGGGACGCGACAAGTGGTGGCCCGTACGGGGACCCAGAAAAGACTCAGAACTCCTGCAGTCAGGGGCAGTGCACTGGTAAGTTCCTGGGATAAATTGGGACAATAAAGTTTCACAGAAATAGCGAACAAAAGGTAAAGTTTCACGGAGATAGCGAACAAAAGGTAAAGTTTCGCGGAGATAGTGAACAAACGGTAAAGTTTCGCGGAGATTGTGAACAAAGGGTAAAGTTTCGCAGGAAATTGCGAACAAAAGGTAAAGTTTCGCGGGGAAGCTGCGAACCGAAAGAAAATTTTTAATCATGGGATTGTCTGAGTCACATCCAATTTTTCTGGCTCTTCAGGAGCTACTTTTAGCTAGGAATTTGAAAATTAAGAAGTCTACCCTAGAGAGATTTTTGAATGAATGCGATTCCGTGGCTCCGTGGTTTGCGGTGTCCGGGAATCTTATGGTATCCTGCTGGGACAAATTAGGAAGGGATTTGGATTTTGCTTGGGAGCAAGGTACTCTGAAGCATGGAGTAAGACCGATTTGGAAGATGGTGAGAAGTTGTTTAGAAGATCAGAGATGCTGTAACGCAATCAAGGAGGGAGAATCAGCCTTGGAACTGCTGCAAGGGGAAAGATCTGAGCAGGTAGACAGTGAAAAGGAAAGTAACAAAGGCGAAAGATTTGAGCAGGCAGACAGTGAAAAGGGAAGCAAAAAGAAGGTTCTTCTCTATCCCGATCTTAGAGATTTTAGAGATTTTAGAGATTTTGAGGACTCAGAGGGCACGGATTCTGAAGGGGAGCTACACGCTCTAATAGAACAGTTGGAGAGGACTGCTATTAGAAAAAGGGAAAAGAAAAGGGTAAAAGAGAAAGACACGTTGGCGGCAGTCGGTGTAAGTGAAACCGTTGCCTCAGCGCCTTCAGCCACGTTGGCGGTGGTCGGTGTAAGTAAAGCCATTGCCGCGGCGCCTTCAACTCCCCCTCCATATCCAGAAGCCATTCAGATAGATCAGCCTGTTCAGTCCCTGAAAGTAGGGAGATCTTTCTGCCCGGGGATGTGGACACAAGTAAGAACAGAATTACAGTTTGCCTATCCGGTATACCAAGACCCACAAGGGAACAGGTATGAGGAACTGCTTGATTTTAAGGTAGTTAAATCCCTTGCAGAGTCGGTTCGTACCTATGGTATTACCGCTTCTTTTACAATGGCTCAAGTGGAAGCATTAAGCAGACATTGTATGACTCCGAGTGATTGGAGTGGCCTGGCCCGTGCCTGCTTAAGTCCAGGGCAATACTTAGACTGGAAAGCTTTCTTGATTGAGTATGCCACTGAGCAAGCAGCCATTAATCAGAGAGATGGAAATCCAACCTGGGATAGAGATATGCTGCTTGGGCAGGGGAGATTTGCCAACCAGCAGATAGGATATCCTATTCAGGTTTATGAACAAATAAACAAGATAGCTATCAAGGCTTGGAGATCTCTTCCTAATAAAGGGGAGGTGAGTGGGAACTTAACTAAGATTCTACAGGGCCCCATGGAGCCCTTTTCAGACTTTGTGGCACGAATGGTGGAAGCAGCAGGGAAGATTTTTGGTGACCCGGATGCTGCCTTGCCACTAATAAAACAGTTGGTCTATGAGCAATGTACCAAAGAGTGTAGAGCCGCTATCACCCCTTACAAGAACAAAGGCCTAGAAGCCTGGATGAAAGAATGTAGAGAACTTGGAGGGCCGTTAACTAATGCTGGTCTTGCTGCCGCAGTAGTACAGTTGACCAGAAAAGGTGGAGGAAGTTCAGGAGTTTGTTTTAAGTGCGGCAAGATGGGACACTTTAAAAGACAGTGCCCCAAGGGAAGGAGTACAGAAAGTACAGGAAGTGTACAACGCCCCAGGGGGCCGAGGTTATGCCCAAAATGTAAAAAAGGGAACCATTGGGCTAATGAATGCCGTTCAGTGATAGACATCCATGGCCAGCCTTTAACTCAAGGTTATGGTGGCGCTCATCCAAAAAACGGACAGCGGGGCCCACGACACCAGGGCCCACAAATATATGGGGCAGTAGAGAATCAGGACAAAGAACAGAATCAAGAGAGATGGCCAACCCTCCACCATCTGAGAGACCGCAGAGAGCCACTACAGGCTCAGCAGGATTGGACCTCTGCTCCACCACCAGACTCGTATTAACGCCCCAAATGGGGGTCCAGTTAATTGAAACAGATTTTAAAGGACCCCTTGAACCAGGTACAGTTGGTTTGCTGTTAGGGAGGTCATCATCAGCCTTGAGAGGAATTATTGTCCATCCTTGAGTTATAGATCCAGATTATACAGGAGTGGTTAAGATCATGGTAGCTTCCCCCCGTGGTATAACAGCTATCTCTCCTGGAGATAGAATTGCTCAGTTGATCATGTTGCCGAGCTTACATGATCGCTATGCGGCAAAGGATCGAGAGAGAGGAAAAGATGGTTTTGGGTCCACGGGCACGGATCTGACTTTTCTCTCCTTGGATTTGGACCAACGCCCCGTCTTGGAGTTAAAAGTTGATGGTAAAAAGATCCTGGACCTTTTGGATACTGGGGCTGATAGGAGTATCATAGCAAAGAAAGACTGGCCTTCAGGTTGGCCCGTACAAGCCTCTTCTCAAACACTTCAAGGCCTGGGTTATGCTAAGACTCCAGATATGAGTGCAAGATTATTAAAGTGGCAGGACCAAGAAAACCACTCAGGAGAAATGCAGCCATATGTACTTGAGCTCCCTATCTCCCTTTGGGGAAGAGACCTTTTAAAGGATATGGGATTTAAATTGAGTAATGACTATTCTGATTCAGCCCAACGTATGATGCAAGATATGGGATATGCTCCAGGCTTTGGAATAGGAAAATATTTGCAGGGGCGGAAAAGTCCCATATCTATGCAGCAAAGACAAAAGAGACAGGGCCTGGGTTTTTCCTAGGGGCCACTGAGGAGGGCATTCCCATAACTTGGAAGATGGAGGATCCAGTATGGGTTCCTCAGTGGCCACTTTCCTCTGTAAAATTGAATGCGGCCAAAGAGTTGGTGGATGAACAGATGTCTTTAAAGCATATAAAACCATCTGTATCTCCCTGGAATACACCTATTTTTGTCATTAAAAAGAAATCTGGAAAATGGAGATTGTTGCATGACCTGCGTGCCATAAATCAACAAATGCAGATCAAGGGCCCAGTGCAACGCGGCTTGCTGATTTTATCATCTTTGCCAGCCTCATGGCCCATTATAGTTATAGATATAAGGGATTGTTTTTTCTCCATCCCTTTGTGTGCCAAAGATAGTGAGAGATTTGCATTTACTGTTCCATCCTGTAACCATGAGGAACCTGATCAGCGGTTTGAATGGGTAGTATTACCCCAGGGCATGGCAAACAGCCCCACTATGTGCCAACTGTATGTGGGGGAAGCCATTGCTCCCTTGAGAAAGAATTTTCCAGATTTGAGATGTGTTCATTATATGGATGATATCTTACTGGCCGCTAAGGGTGAACAAATGTTAGATCAGGCCTATGAAGAATTAGTTCAATTATTAAAAAAGAAAAGGTTGTTTATTGCTCCTGATAAGGTTCAAAAGGAAAATGTGGTTGATTATTTAGGAGCGAAGGTTGGACCTGAAAAGATAATACCTCAAAAGATTGAGATAAGAAAAGATAATTTAAAGACTCTAAATGATTTTCAAAGGTTGTTAGGAGATATCAATTGGGTAAGAGGCTATTTGAAGCTACCAAATTATGAAATAAGACCCCTATATGATATTTTGAAAGGTGATTCAGCACTTAATTCTCCTAGGCAATTAACAGTAGAAGCAAGAAAAGCTTTATGTAAAGTGGAAGAAAGGTTACAGAGTGCCTTCCTAAAGAGATGGCAGGAAGGACAGCCCATTGCATTGTGCATATTTGCCACCTATGGTCAACCTACAGGATTGTTATGGCAGGACGGACCATTATTATGGACCTATTCAAAGATTTCTCCAAAAAAATCCATAGAACATTATGCCACTGCAGTTGCTGCTTTAGCCTTAAATGGTATCCAACAATGTTTGCAGTCTTTTGGAGTTGCTCCTGCCAGTATAATAGTGCCCTATTCCAGTCATCAAATTAAGATTTTGTGTGGCACTGTAGATGATTGGGCAATATTGCAATGTAGCTTTGAAGGAGCGATTGATAACCATTATCCTAAGCATCCATTACTATCATTTTTTAAGGAGCACCCAGTGATATTCCCTAAGGTTACTTCAGCAGTACCACTTCAAGGGTCACCAAATGTGTTTACTGATGGCTCAAAGACAGGCTGCGGAGCCTATTTGATAGAAAGACAAGAGCCTGTGTTATGTCAATTTCAACCGGGCTCCCCCCAAATAGTAGAGTTGAAAATAGTAATTGAGGTGTTTAAAAGATGTCAATTTGCACTCAATTTGATCTCAGATTCAGTTTATGTGGTCAACGCAGTGAAAGTATTAGAATTAGCAGGTCCTATTAAGAATAGTAGTACTGTATGTGCCTTATTACAAGAGTTACAAGTTTTAATCTGGCAGAGAAAAAGGTGTTTTTATATTCAACATATCAGAGCACATACAGGATTACCTGGACCATTAAGTGAGGGTAATGATAAAGTTGATCAATGGACTAGGATGACATGCATTTTTTGGAGCTCATTCCTGGACCAAGCCAGACAGTTTCACCAATTATTCCATGTAAATGCAAAAACTCTAGGGCAGAAATTCCATTTGTCTAGAGCAGATGCTAGACAAGTGGTTTTGGACTGTCCTCAGTGTGTGATTCATCATCATCCTCCCAGTGTGGGAGTGAACCCTAGAGGGTTGATGCCACTCAAAATCTGGCAAATGGACGTTACCCACATTTCAGAGTTTGGAACCTTAAAATATATTCATGTATCTGTGGATACCTGCTCAGGTATCATACATGCTACACCTATGAGTAGAGAAAAGGCTCGCAATGTCATAGGGCATTGGTTAGAAGCCTGGGCTGCATGGGGAAAGCCACAGCATCTGAAAATGGACAATGGACCAGCCTATACGGCACAGTCCTTTGTCTCCTTCTGTAACCAGATGGAGGTACAGCTTAATCACGGATTACCATACAATCCTCAAGGACAAGGAATTGTGGCGCGTGCTCATCGCACCTTGAAAGAATACTTGCAAAAACAGAAAGGGGGAATAGGCCAAGGCCGTACCCCCAAGGAGAGAATGTCTTTAGCCTTATTTACTTTAAACTTTTTCAATTTGTATGCTCAAGGCCGCTCAGCAGCAGACAGACATCCGGATTCCCATGGTCCACTTAAAAGCATGGTGAAGTGGAAGGATATTTTGACAGGCTCTTGGCGGGGGCCTGACCCCGTGCTAACATGGGCGAGAGGGTCTGTTTGTGTTTTTCCTCAGGATCAACAAGATCCAGTGTGGGTGCCTGAACGCCTTGTGAGGAAGATTCGTCATGAAGACCTTCCTAAGGATCCTGATGATAGTAGCAGTGAATATGTCAGGAATGACCGAGCCGAGATGGGGGATCCTGTCGATATTCCCAAAGCCGATGCCAGTCAGACATGATGCAACTGTGTTTCCACGCTTATTTAGCAGTAATAGAAGCTTAGGCTTACCTTACCTTCCCTTTGATGATCAGAGAAGCCCTATAGAGTGTAATAGAAATGTCAGCTTGAAGGGTAGTCTGTGATTTTTAATGAGCTTCAATAGGTCAGATGATACAGAATGCATTAAATTGTCTCAGCAGTCAGCAGATTTTTTACCACAACTGAGGTTTGTTTTCAGGCAACAGTTCTCGCCTTGAAGGATGGTAGCCCACACGAGTCTCTGACCGGGACCCCCCCAGACAGCCACGCTGGGCACCTTTTTGTAGAGGATCCACAGGAGAGGAAGGACCTTTTCCCTGGACTGGATGTCAGGAGCGCAGAGCAGTTTGGGTTCAACAAGATTATTTTTCCTTTAGCCCCATGATTAGTAATATAGTGAACAAGTCTTGTACAGGAATGCTTGATATATCTACTAGGGATCCTCAGCAGACTGCCACCAATCCTTTTGATTTGTGGCTTTTGTGTGGGGTAAATGGAAGTTGCATGGACTTGGGACCTGTCATTATGCTTGGGGGAGGAGTTTATCAAAGAGTTAATTTTTCCCTAGGGTCCACTACCAAATTGGATTTTTCTAGCTGTAGTGGCTCTGGTACTTGGAAATCTTTGTTTCATTCTTACCGCAACAAGACCTTTTCAGCTTCGCCAGTATGTCTCTGGCCTCCTTTTCTGTGGATTGTAAGTAATGGGAGTGCATCCTTGGGTGAAGAAAAGTTAGTATGCACTCCGGGCACATGTTTTTATGCCCTATGATGGAATGTCACAGCCTTTCCTGTGGCTGTGGTGACTAGAATGCCTCGATATGTACCAGTTCCTGTAGAGGCCCCTAATACCATGATGCTATTCAGGTTTAAAAGAGATTTTGGCATCACTGCAGCTATTGTTACTGCCATCACTATTGCTGCTGTGGGAGCTACTGCCTCAGCTATTGCCTTGTCTAGTTCTATACAGACTGCCAATGCCCTGAATAACATCTCAGCCACTGTAGCACAGGCATTGGATACCCAGACCTCTATGAATTCTCATCTCAAAGGAGGCCTTATGATAGTTAATCAATGCATAGTTTTAATGCAAGAACAGATTGATTCTCTTTGCAACTAGCACAATTGGGGTGTGAGTGGAAAATGCAAGGTTTGTGTGTTACTTCCGTGCAGTATCAAAATTTTACAAAGGCTGCTAATTTGTCTAGACAATTGTCAAAGTTCCTCTTACAGGATTGGTCGGCTGAATTTGAAAATTTAATGAGAGAGCTGAGAGCGACAATCGTCCACATCAATTCCACTCGGGTGGATCTGAGCCTGGCTACTGGTTTGACTTCCTGGATACAGACGGCTATGGATCATCTTAAGGAGTGGGCGGGCGTAGGCTCTTTGGCGATACTGATGATATTAGCCTGTCTGGTTTGCCTATGGTGCATCTACAAAATGAGAGCCACACAAAAGCGTAATGCAGCCATGATTATACAGGCCCTTGTCGCCATTGTGGTGGGCCAGTCCCCTCAGGCATGGCTCGCTGCCATGAAACCTTAAATCTTCACTGAGCATAGTCCCTGCCCACTGAGGTATTCGTTCCACGGATATTAGGGTCTGGCAAGTCAATGACGGAGTAGACGGGTAAGTCTTGGCCACCTAAGACAGGGCAGTCCCGAGTGGGGAGGCTGACCCAGAGACGGGTAAGAGTTTGAGCACCACCCTCCTATAGGCTCACGCCCACCGTGAGATCCCCAGATAGGGGGATTACGAAGCCTTTCCAGGGACTTCTACCAACTTTAGAAAAAATAAAAAAGGGGGAACTGTGGAGAGCTGCGACGTGCCGCGCCCTAAAGATGGCGCCGGTTTCCGCCTTCCACCAGCCCGACGGTGAGCGCTCTTGGTGGTAAACAAGTCCATATTTGGTTAAGACCACAGATCTGGCTTGCTTCCGCATACGTGGGCCTCTAAGATAGCACCATGTGGCTTTACTTGATTGGCTGTTCATATAGTATTTAGCCTGTGGGTTGGGTCTGCCCGGGCATTCGGAAGACTGTTTTCAAGGGACCTGAATAAACTGCTGGAGAAGAGCTTTTGCGAGTTGTGTCATCCTTGCTGGTTGAGGGGGACGCGACAGTGTAGCTGAATGTTCTTAGCGATTTTGAATTGTTGTGCTTGTAGACTTTTGAAGGAAACAGCTATTGAGGAAGTCTGCAAGGCTGGATCATCTGGGCCACTGGACTTCTTTGGTGTCTGATTTGTTTTCTGTTGAGGTTTCCGTTGTCCAGTTGTCCCTGGATTCCTTGAATGGATGCTTTAAATCTCCTGGAAAGATAATAACAGAGCCCTGCCCTAATCCTAACTCTGGGACAATTACCTTTTTTTTTGGGGGGGGGTGTCAGGTAATATTTCTCCTGAAGCAAATTTGTTTTTTTGACAATATATAAAGTATTATCTTCAATCTGGATAAAAGGAGAAATTATTTTGTTATTTTGGAGCTAAACAAACCTTTAGTGTATATATTTTGAGATCTCAAAGGACAATTTGTATTGAGCAGGCCTTTTGTAAGTAGCTTTTAAACTTAAATCCTTCCAAATCCTATGTGTCTCTCTCTGCACTCTAAGTATTGGGATCAAAAACCTGTGGTTCCCATGTGAAGGGATTAAAGATGTGCTCCACCACCCCTGGATGGAAGTTTTTCTCTATTTAGGGTTTGTTTTGTATCAGGCTGACCTTGAGCTCTGAGATCTGCCTGTTTCTGTCTCTAGTGTGTTGGGATCAAGGGTGTGCACCATCACCACCCTGTTCCTTGTAACTCTAGAATTTATAAGACAACTAACTCTATAGTGCTCCTCCCATCTCTGCTGAAGTTAAAGGTATGGGCTAACACCACGCATTTCATGTATTTTACCTTAGATTTAAGTTTTTTCGACTCTTGGAGGTTTATAAAACCAGGTTGAAAGGCTATAAACTTTAATTTATTTACAATGTTTTAAACCTGTTACCTGCTTTTTTAAATTAATGAATTTATTTGTTTGTTGCTTCAGGTTAAATCTCCATCATATTGTCTTCTTTCCCCCCCTTCCCAGCCCCGCCCTCCCATCCTCTACCCCCTAATTCTTCCCTCTTGCTCCTCTGGAGTGGAGTGTCCCTAAATAAAAGTCCCTCACCCCAGTTCAGAAGTCATATGAAGGCCAAGATCCTCTTCATACACTGGGGGCCTACAAGGCAGTACCACCAGTGAAAGGTTTCTCCTTGCTAGGAAGAGAAAACTAAAAAACAGACCAATAAACACACAAACCAACAAAAACAAACAACAACAAAATAAAGAAGAAAAAAGGAAAAAGAAAAAGGGAAAAAAAAGTCTATGTCCATGTTCCCTTTGGTGTGTTGGTTGTAGTACAGATATTCTTCTATACTATATACCTAAAATCCTATTAAAAGTGAATAGATGCCATGTGCATCCTTCTGAGTTGGGGTTAGCTCACTCAGGATGAACTTCTCTAGTTCCATTCATTTAGCTGCAAATTGCATAATTTCATTGTTTCTGATAGCTGAGTAATATTCCATTTTATAGATGTACCACAGTTTTTTAATCCATTTTTCAGTTGAGGGACATCTGGGTTGTTTCTACTTTCTAGCTATTACAAATAAGGCTGCTATGAACATAGATGAGGAGACTTCTCTATGATTCCATGAGGAGTCATTTGGATGTATACCCAGGAGTGGTATGGCTGGGTCCTGAGGCAAAGCTATTCCAAGATATCTAAGATATCGCAATATTGACCTCCATAGAGGTTGCACAAGCCTGCACTCCCACCAGCAATGGAGGAGGGTTCCCCTTTCTCCACACCCTCGCCAGCATGTGCTGTCATTTGAGCTCTTGATCTTAGCCATTCTGACAGGTGTGAGATGGAGTCGTCTTGAGTTGCATTTCTCTGATGATTAAGGATGTTGAGCATTTCTTCAGGTGTCTCTTGGCCATTAGGGATTCTTCCTTTGTGAATTCTCTATTTAGCTCCATCCCCCATTATTTGATTGGATTATTTGGTTTCTTGGCATTTAATTTCTTGAGTTCTTTGTAGATTTTGGATATTAGCCCTCTGTCAGAAGTGGGGTTGGTGAAGATTTTCTCCCAGTCTGTGGGCTGCCGTATTGTGTGAATGACCGTGTCTTTTGCCTTACAGAAGCTTTTCAGCTTCATGAGATCCCATTTATTGATTGTTGGTCTCATGTCCTGAGATGTTGGTGTTCTGTTCAGGAAGTTGTCACCTGTGCCAATGAGTTCAAGGGTTTTTCCCACTTTTTCTTCTACTAGATTTAGTGTGACTGGTCTTATGTTAGGTCTTTGATCCACTTGGATTTAAGATTTGCACAAGGTGGTAAGTATGGGATTAATTTCATTCTTTTGCAAGTGGACATCCAGTTGGACCAGCACCATTTGTTGAAGATGCTATCCTTCTTCCATTGTGTGGTTTTGGCTTCTTTGTCAAAAATTAGGTGGCCATAGGTGTGTGGGTCCATTTCTGGATCTTCAATTCGATTCCATTGATCTACTGGACTGTTTCTATACCAATACCATGCTGTTTTTACTATTATTGCTCTGTAGTACAGTTTGAAATCTGGGATGGTAATACCTCCAGATGTTTTTTTATTGTACAGGATTGTTAGCTATTCTGGGCTTTTTGTTGTTCCATATGAAATTGAGGCTAGCTCTTTCCAAGTCTATAAAAAATTGTGTTGGTATTTTGATAGGAATTGCATTGAATCTATATATTGCTTTTGGTAGGATAGCCATTTATTTTTATGTTGATCCTACCTATCCATGAGCATGGGAGATATTTCCATCTTCTAAAGGCCTCTTTAATTTCTTTCTTCAGGGGCTTGAAGTTCTTGTTTTACAGGTCCTTTACTTGCTTGGTTAGAGTTACCCCCAGGTATTTTATACTGTTTGTGGCTATTGTGAAGGGGGTTGTTTCCCTTAATTCTTTCTCAGCCCATTTGTTTGTTGTATAAAGAAGGGCTTATGATTTTTTTTAATTAATTTTGTATCCAGCCACCTTGCTGAAGGTGTTTATCAGCTGTAAGAGTTCTCTGGTGGAATTTTTGGTGTCGCTTATGTATACTATCATATCATCTGCAAATAGGGATAATTTGACTTCTTCCTTTCCAATGTTCATCCCCTTGATCTCCTTTAGTTGTTTTATTGCTCTAGCAAGAACTTCAAGTACTATATTGAAGAGATATGGTGAAAGTGGACATCCTTGTCTTGTCCCTGAGTTTAGAGGAAATGCTTCAAATTTCTCTCCATTAATTTTGATGTTGGCCACTGGCATGCTGTATATTGCCTTTATTATTTCTAGGTACATTCCTTGTATGCCCGTTCTCTCCAGACCCTTTGGCATGAAGGGGTGTTGGATTTTGTCAAATGCTTTTTCTGCATCTAGCGAGATTATCATGTGGTTTTTTCTGTCATCTTGTTAATATAGTTAATTACGTTGATAGACTTTCATATGTTGAACCACCCCTGCATTCCTGGGATGATGTCTACTTAATCATGATGTATGATACTTTTGATGTGTTCTTGAATTTGGTTTGCTAGTATTTTATTAAGTATTTTTGCTTCTATGTTCATGAGGGAGATTGGTCTGAAGTTCTCTTTCTTTGTTGGGTCTTTGTGTGGTTTAGGGATCAGGGTGACTGTGGCCTCATAGAATGAGTTTGGCAGTGTTCTTTCTGATTCTATTTGGTGGAATAGTTTGAAGAGTATTGGTGTTACCTCCTCTTTGAAGGTCCTGTAGAATTCCGTGCTAAAGCCATCTGGCCCTGGGCTTTTTTTGTTTGGGAGATTTTTAATGCCTGTTTCTATTTCCTTAGGGGTTATTGGGCTCTTTAATCTGTTAATCTGATCTTGATTTAGTTTTGGTAGGTAGAATCTATCAAGAAAATTGTCCATTTCACTTAGGTTTTCAAATTTGGTGGAATATAGATTTTTAAAATAGGACCCAAATATTCTCTGGATCTCCTCAATGTCTGTTGTTATTTCTCAATTTTCATTCCTGATTTTGTTGATTTGGGTTTTTCCCTCTGCCTTTATATAATTGGGCTAGAGGTCTGTCTATTTTGTTGATTTTCTCGAAAAACCAACTCTTGGTTTCATTGATTCTTTGTACAGTTCTTTTTGTTTCTAAGTTGTTGATTTCAGCCTTAGTTTGATGATTTCCTTCCTTCTGCTCCTCTTGGGAGTGTTTACTTCTTTTTTTTCCAATTCACGCAGCTTAGCTGTTAATTCGCTAATATGAGCTGTCACAATTTTCTTTTTGAGGGCACTTCGTGCTATGAACTTTCCTCGTAGCATAGCTTTCATTGTGTCCCATAGGTTTGGGTATGTTGTGCCTTCATTGTCGTTGGATTTTAAGAAGTCTTTGATTTCCTTCTTTATTTCTTCCCTGACCCAGTAGTCATCCAGTAAAGAGTTGTTCACTTTCCGTGTGTGTAGGCTTTCTCTTGATTCTTTTGCTGTTGAAGTCCAGCTTTATTCCATGGTGGTCTGATAAGATACAAGGTGTTATTTCAATTTTCTTGTATATGTTGAGACTATCTTTGTGTCCAACTATATGGTCGATTTTGGAGAAGGTTCCGTGAGGTGCTGAGAAGAATGTGTATTCCTTTGTGTTTGGGTGAAACATTCTTTATATATCTGTTAGGTCCATTTGTTTCATGATCTCTGTTAGACTCAGTATTTCTGTTTGGCTTCAGTCTTGATGATCTGTCCATTGTTGAGAGTGTGGTGTTGAAGTCTCCCACTAGTAAAGTGTTGTGATCGACTTGCGATTTAAGTTTTAGAAGTGCTTCTTTTACAAATGTGGGTGTCTTTGTATTTGGGGCATATATGTTCAGTATTGAGATGTCCTCTTGATGAATATTCCCTTTAACGAGTATATAATGCCCTTCTCTGTCTTTTTTTATTAACTTCAGTTGGAAGTCTATTTTGTTTGATATTAAGATGGCTACTCCAGCTTGCTTCCTGCGTCCATTTGCTTGGAAAACCTTTTCCCAGCCCTTTACTCTGAGATAGTATCTATCTTTGATAGTGAGATGCGTTTCTTGTATGCAGCAAAAAGATGGGTCCCACTTACGGATCCAATCTGTAAGCCTGTGTCTTTTTATTGGGGAGTTGAGTCCATTGATGTTAGTGGATATTAGTGACCAGGGGTTGTTATTTCCCATTGGTTTTCTATAGGTGATTGTCCTGTGCCTTTTTTTGTTTAGTTGATGTGGAGTTTTATATTTCCTCTGTTTTCTTGGGTGTAGTTTTCTTCTCTGGGTTGCAAATTTCCTTCTAGGGTCTTCTGTAGGACTGGGTTTGTGGGTAGATATTGTTTCAATTTGATTTTCTCATGGAATATCTTGTTTTCTCCATCTATGTTTATAGAGAATTTTGCTGGGTATAGTAGTCTGGCTGGGCACCTATGTTCTCTCAGGACCTCTAGGACATCTGTCCAGGCCCTTCTAGGTTTTAAAGTTTCTGAGGAGAAGTCAGGTGTAATTCTGTTGGGACTGCCATTGTATGTGACTTGACCTTTTTCTCTTACAGCTTTTAATATCCTTTCTTTGTTCTGTACATTTGGAGTTTCAACTATTATGTGGTGAGAGGAGTTTCTTTTCTGATCTAATCTGTTTGGTGTTCTGTAAGCCTCTTGGATTTTTATTGGCATCTCTTTTTTCAGGTTTGGGAAGTTTTCTTTAATGATTTTGTTGAAGATGTTTCCTGGACCTTCGAGTCAGGAGTCTTCTCTTTCCTCTATGCCTATAATTCTTAGATTCTGTCTTTTCATTGAGTCCTTGATTTCTTCGATGTTGTGGGTGAGAGAGATTTTTTAGCTTTCTCATTTTCTTTGGATGTTGTACTGATTTCTTCCATCGAATCTTCCATGCCTGAGATCCTGTCTTCAATCTCTTGCATCATATTTTTGATACTCACATCCATAGTTCCTGTTCTCTTCCCTTGATTCTCCATTTCCTGTTTTAACTCTGACTGTGTTTTCTTTATTGTTTCCATTTACATTTTCATGGCTTGAATGGTTTTATTTGTTTTGTACATTTCCTGCTCCAGTTTGCTTGTCTTTGCCTGGAAATCTTTCATTGCCCTGTCCTTTTCCTGTTCAAGTTGAATCACCTTGGTTTGGAGCTCTTTAATGGTGTTGTTCATTGTTTTCACTTATGAAATTGTGGCTTCTTTGAATTCCTTCATAGATTTAAGTTCTTCTTGAAGGGACTCTATCACTTTCCATAATGTAGAATTTTCATCATTTTCATGTGTTTCTGCTGTTGTGAGGTTGTCAGAATTGGATGAACTAGGATAGTTTTGCGTTGTTGGAGTCATATTTCCTTGATTTCTGTTTTTTCTTGGACCTTTAGCCATATGGATGTGTTTAGCTGTCTGCTCTGGTTGTCTTCTGGGCTTGGATCCACAGGGGGGCGCTTTGGTGTAGCAGTCGAATTGCTTGGCGATCTGTTGTTGCTTACAGTGGGATCTCAGGGTCACTGTGTTTCTAATAGCCTGAAGCACTGTGTGCTGGTGCAGCCTATTCCCAGGTAATGAGGAATGGCCTGGGATTGTTTCACTGCTCCCAAGTCAGACTTCTCTATGTTGCACACTGAGTGATCAGCCTGTAGTGGTTCTGATAGTATGGTCCTGATTGCCCAGGCCCAGATTCTGTGGACTCTGGTTGTCCCCAAGGAGTCTGAGAGGGACTGACTTCACGCCTAATATGTCTGGGTTTTCCAGAATACAGCTATGGTCCCCCTGTCTCCTGGCTTCCACGTTTTGGAGCCCTCAGCCTCTGCGCACCACCCCAGTGAACCCTGCCTCTGTGCGCGCCCTGCCCTGCCACTTCGCTGTGTGCACTACCACCTGGCTCCTTCGCTGCCCCCACGTGCCTGTGCCCCATCCACCGTGGCCCCACTGTAGCCTGCTGCTAGGACTCACATGGGTCCATCACCTTTTCTAAATAGGTGGAGGGTTCGCATGGAGTGTGTAGGACCCAGTAGATTAGTGAGTGATCCCATGTGTGGTCTGAATCCGCCGCTGCCACTGCCACAGACCCCCCCCACCGCCATGCCCCCTGCTGCTGCTATTGCTAAGACTCACACAGGTCTGCAACATTTTCTAAATAGCTATAAGGTCCATGTGAGTTGTGAGGTGCCTAGTATGCTGGTGAGTGAGCCCGTGTGGGTCTGAATCTGTCTGCTGCGTATTAGAGTCTATCTTACCAGGCGTCTCTCCTGATGGGAGTTCCCGATTCCCGGATTCAGCAGCTTCCGTGTCTGAGAGAGGTGGGGGTGGAGGGGAGGGCCTTGCCCAGGGACTTTTAACGGTCCCTTGGGAACTGGTGTGATCCCGGTGGGTATAGACACTCCGATTTATGTACAGTGTCCAATAACTCTGTGCTTTTTATGGCTGTTTTCCCCAAGTTCAGAATGTGTCCCTGCAGGCTGCCACCATCTTGGATCCCCTGTTTGTTTGTTTTTAAACAGATACAAAGGGAAAATGGTGAGAAGAAGAGTGTGGAGTCACCATATTTGAGAAGTTATTTGTTTAGGATATGAATTAGTTGAACGTATAATAAATATAAAAGATTTGTTTGTTTTTTACATTGTTGTCATGGTTAGAATACTAAAATGAAACACAGTCAATACATACAGTAATACTTGAAAATCTATAAGAAATAATTTTAACTGATTATTGTTATTGGAACTAGTTCTAGTTAGTTGAAACTTTATTGTATTGTTTTATGATGTCTTGAATATTTGTAAATCTCAAAGATAAAATATGAATGCATTTGAACCTTCAATGAAACCTCAATTCTGCACTCTGATAAATAATAGATTTCTCTAGAAATCCCGAACCCACAAGAAATCATCTCCTTAAGTTAAAATTATGTCATTTTCTGATATTTTGTCTAATAAAATGATTACTATGTGCTAGGCAATTAGTAAAAGTATTAACACATTTATTACATTTACAGACGATGAGATAGGTACCATTGTTATACCTATGTTGTAAATGAGAAACAGAGATCCACACATTTTAAATAATCTGTTAATACAGATAAATATTGATACAACTAGGATGAAGCCTTAGTAGCATTTCTCTTTCTCTCAGTCTATGGTCTCACTGCTCAGAAATATACTACTCATAAAAGAAGGATAGCTCTTGCACAACAACTGATTCAAAGAATACAAACTCAAGGAAATACACTAACATAATTGTATCAATAGTTACTTTAACTACTCTGATAGTAACTAGAGAGAACTTTAATGGATCCTTGCTATGTATTTAATTCTCTTTTTTATAAAAAATGTTTTGGTATTTTAAAAATACTTCAAATTTCTAGGAAAGAGGGGGTTGGAATATTGATAACAAAGATGATAGCCTAGTGAGATTGTTCAGTGTGTGCACTCAGGTGTGAAGACTTACATGGTCTTGGATTAAAAGGTGTCACAAACAGTTCCATGCTCTACCCATTTAGCCAGGCTTAGTCTAAAGGTTAATTGTAACAACAGTGCCATCAATTCATTTTATTAAATTTGAACTGAGGGTATAAATAGACATTTCTCAACAACGACAGCAACAACAAAGATAAACAAAGCAAAAAACAATCTCTAGGAGTATAAAAAGGTGCCAAATGTAAAACATTTGGGAGATGCAAATGCAAAAATAATGAGATACATCATGCCATACATATTTGGGTACCCATTATTAAAAGTTCTGAATATAATGAATGTTAGTGAGAATCAAAATATATAAGACACTTGTAAATTTTTGGGTTATTTAAAAATGAAATATAATATGGAAATTACTCATAGCATTAACTAAACTAATAATTGCCTCATGCCTTTAATCCCAGCAATCAGGAGGCAGAGGCAGGCGGATTTCTGTGAGTTTGAGGACAGCCAGGGTTGTTATACAGAGAAACCTTGTCTCAGAAAAAAAAAAAGTTCAATTGATGGCTGTGTTTCACTCTCCCAGAAGGCTTCTGGTGGAGTTAACAATAGTTGAGTTGTTGGGTTTGGGCTTTGAGTACAAGTCTGAGTTAGAGCTGGAGGACTCCAAGAAGGCTACAGTGCAGGATAAAAAGTGTGAAATGTCTTCTCTAATTGGGAGTAGTGGGGCACAGGCAACTCACTCAGCCCGTGTAAGGGACGTACTTCTCAGCACAAAATCCACCTCTCTTGGCTGAAGGTCAGAGACCCTGAGTTCTACAAGTTCCTGCATTAGAATGACCAGAGCCTACTTAACTTCATTGTCTCAGACAGCTCTGAGGAGGAGGAGGAACAATTTCACTCCTTGGCAGACATGCTGGAGGAAGCAAGTGAAACAGGAGGATGGAGGAGAGGACAGTGACATATTCCCAGGAGGATTGCAGAGGAAGAGGAATGAGTCTGTACCTGTAACCCTGGCCATGAAGAGATGGAAGCAGGGGGCCATGCACCACCTTACTCCCAAGCTTTTCCATGAAGTTGTGCAGGCATTCTGAGCAGCTGTAGCCACAACCCAAGGAGACCAGGAAGCTGCTGAGACTTACAGGTTCCAGGTCACAGATAGTGCTGTGTTCAATGTCCTAGTTACTTTCTACCTTAGAGACGTTTTTGGTTGCCTTCAGAAACTACTCTTTGGAAAGACACTGAAGGTTGGTAGCAGGATGCTGTTGTCATCTAGTCGCCCACTGGGCAGGGGGGAGCTCCATGTGGCTATCAAGACATACACAAATACAGTTGTATAGCTGGTAGCCTGTCCAGCTGAAGCCACAGAGTCTGCAGCTATCCTGCAGCTTGGTTCCTTACTACCTGACTTTCCCTAAGCAGTAGAGTATTACTCAAGAGGATGGTGGTTCTGTGGAACATGGGTGAAGAGTCTCTGGCCTTCACGGTACTCATCAGAGCTTGCTGGCAAAAGAAGATTCCTTCCTTGGTCCCATCCTGAAGCAAATGTATGTCATGTATGTGAAAAACTGTAAGTTCACCTCTCCCAGTACCCTCCCCCTCATAAGCTTCATGCAAGGGACCCTGACTGAACTGCTTGCCTTGGACCTCAGTGTCTCCTATTAGTATCCCTTCCTCTACTTCAGCTAGCTTGCAGTCCAACTGTGTAATGCTATGAACACAGGCAAGAAGGAGATATACCAGTATGTATACATCTGACAATATGTGTACTGCCTCTACTTATGGTGCCTAGTCCTGAGCATCCTCTGTTCCAGCAAGGTCCTGCAGCCCCTACTTTACCCTCTCTCACAGATCATCATTGGTTGCATCAAGTTGTTGCCCACTGCCTGAATTTATCCATTGCACATACATTGTGTGCATGCCCTGACACTGCTGTCCAAGGACCTTCATCTCTGCTCTGTCCTTCATTCTCGAGACTTTCCAGCAGGTGGACTTCAATAGGAGTCCAGGCCACATGAGCCCCAAGCCTATCAATTTCTCTGTGATCTTGAACCTCTCCAGCAAAAACCAGCAGGAGAAGGCATACCAGGATGGCTTGGTGGAGCAATTGTATGACTTTATCCTGCAATATCTGCACAGCTAGGCTCAAAGCATAGCTTGCCCAGAGTTGGTGTTGCCCACGGTCCTACAGCTGAAATCTTTAATCTGGGAGTGCAAAGAGGCTGAACACTGCTGGCAAGTGCACCAGATACTAGGGAAGGTGCAAGACAATGCAGAACATTTTCAAAGCCTTTGTCCAAGAGTGACCTTCAGTGTGTCTGACCAGCTGGCAGTGGATGCTTGGGAGAAGCAGACCCCATGAAGAGGGGATCTCCTCTCTCACCAGGTACTTAGTCAGTCTAAATCAAATGAGTTTCAACCAGATCCAGAAATGAAATCATTTATCTCAGATGCATATAACACTGTGTATAGTCAACAAGATAAAGACAGTTTCAGTGTCCACTTAGGGGTGTGTGTGTGTGTGTGTGTGTGTGTGTGTGTGTGTGTGTGTGTGTAAAGAAACCGTTGTACATACACACTATAATGAAACATTGGTCATTCGTATAAAAGAAGAACTTCCTGCTATGGAGCAACACGTTTGAGCCTTAAAGACATTGAGCCAATCAAAACATACCAGTCCCATAAAGACAAATACTACATTGCATGGTTGCATACAGGAATGATCTAAAATAGTCAACTTCATAAAAGCAAGATAAAAGTGGTGGTTACCACGGAGGAGAGGAAAAATGGTAAATTATAGTCAGCAGATGAAAAAACAGAGTTATATGATATGGTTAATTCTAGATATCTGCTTCAGAGCATTGTATATACAGCTAGCAATATTGTGTGATACAGTAAGCATGTGTGTAACCGAACTTTTAAATTATTATTTATCACTTATTTATTTATTACTAAATTCACTTATAACAAACACCAACAATTTCTTAACTATTAATCCTATAAATTCCTACAACCCCTTTAACCTATCCACTAAACCTATTGATAATTATAACAACTACTTTCATAACCTTTTAGAATGATACAGTCTCTGGGGCAGGTCCTCAGTCGTCAGGAACACAGTCTTTGTCGTAGATTCTTTAACGCACTTAGCAGTCCTTTTTCTGGATCTGTCAGATGCAGGTTCGTCAGGGTAATTTGGTTATTGTAGTCTCACCTTAAATAAGGCTTCATGCTTTCTTCTCTGTGGGAGACCCCAGCCGTCTGCAGGCCAACTTACTTCTTTTGAATCAGGAACTCAGCTGCTCTGCCTCAGTCCTTAAAGCCAGGCACAGTTTCCCCTAGGCCACTGATCGGACAGATCAAACCCCTCCAGGCAAAAGCTGAGCCACAGGGTCCAGTCCTTGGCCTTTTGGTGTCTTGCTCAGGCTTTCTTTGCTCACCGGCTTCTTTCTGCTTCAGGGAAATCTGGCCATCAAATGATGGCCAGCACTTTTTTCAGCAGGACTCTTGGAGCTCTCTAGCATCAGGGGCCTCTTCTTCTTTCTGGGCTCCATGCACTGTCCTTAAATAGGAGGAACTCTGTTTCAGCTTAATTTGGGCTCCGCCCACTTAGCAGCTGAAAACAATGTCAGGCCAGATACTTTGTTTCTTCAAGTCTATTGAGTCTTTCTGTTTTTCCTGACTTCAACCTTGTTTTTCAGTCTATTAAGTCTTTCCTGTTTTTGCTGACTTCATGCTGATAATGCTCTTCAGGCCCCGAATTAAGAGACAGTATCAGAAACTCCTATATATTTTCTAAATCTAATTTATCTAACCCCTACATATCCCCCTTATAGTAAAATAAAAAATAATATACATAATATCTACATATACAATGTAAATAAATTGTCTATGTACAATACATAAACTAACTTTAAATTTTTATTAATATACATTAAAGCAAGTGTTAAAATAACCTTAAACTTCTCACAATACATAGTTCTATTTACATCTTTTGACAAAAGACATTAAAGCAAACAAAACGTTTTAAATTCTTATCAATAAACTTACTTTCTATTACATAGAAAACATTTTTTAAACTTGCATCAATAAACAGAATCTTAAATTTCTACCAATATAACAAAAGAATCTTAAGCTTTTAATAATAAAAGACAAAAAAATAGAATGAGGGAAAAGAGAAAATCCTCAAATCCAATTCACAACACATACCGTATATCCATTCATCCCAGACGATAACAAACAATCACAACACATAACATAACACACAAAAAAAACTTCCAACCCATCTTTTGGGAATAGAGTGTAAATATTTTCGGGTACCCTTCAAAAATTGAGATATTGGCCAATTCTCGGGAAAGTTACCTGTGCTTTTATTGTCCAGTCTCTGTAAGATCGATCATTTTTTGGACTAGCGCTTTTAAAAATGGTTTTCATGCAAAGTTTTTAAGAAAACAGTGATTGAAGCAGTATGTTAGGTTGAATCTTCTGGCCCATTTGTTTTGTTGTTTTTGTCATTCAATCCTTGGCCCTGAAATTAAATTTTTGCTCTAAATTTGAGCAAATGGAAGGCATAGAACAACTTTGTAAGTCCATTTTAAGGCATAAACTCTGTCCATCCTGGATAAAAGATTGGAATATCATGAACACCATAAAGTTAATAAAATATTCTTACCATGCGAAGACATTCATATTTCAGCTAATGGGAGGTTCTCCCTGGTCAGATCTAATCTTTATAAGTTTTGTTGGTAACCACATTTTTTCATTCCCTGTAGACACATAGGCATAACCACATCCCTATCTTAAAACCATTGCAGGTTTCCACTCTAAAGTTAACATACCCTTATAATATATTGGTTGATTTAATTCCTCAGTTTTTTGTGTAACCCAATGTCTCTCAGCTGCAGTGGTACCCTTTTCACCAACATTTAGGAAATCCAAACTTAGCAATGCACTGTGTAATCTATCCCTGGGATTCTTTAATTCCCCCTTTTGTTTAAAAAGTATCTCTTTTAAGGTACGATTAGCTCTTTTTACAATTGCTTGTCCTGTAGGATTGTGTGGTATACCAGTAACATGTTTTATATTATAATATGTAAAGAATTGCTTTATCTTATTAGATACATATGCAGGAGCATTATCAGTCTTAATTTGTGCAGGTACACCAATAAATGCCATTATTTCTAACAAATGTGCAATAACACAATCAGCTTTTTCAGAACTTAAAGCAGTTGCCCATTGAAACCCGGAGTATGTATCAATGGTATGATGTATGTACCTTTGTTTTCCAAATTCTGCAAAGTGAAAAACATCCATTTGCCAAATTTCATTCTTTTTAGTACCTCTAGGGTTACTACCAGCAGGTAATGGAATTTGGTTATACAGAGAACACGTAGGACATTTTTTAATTATTTTCCTGGCTTGTTGCCAGGTAATAGAGAATTTTTTCTTTAAACCTGAACTGTTAACATGATGTTTCTGATGAAATTTTGAGGCTTCCAACACATTTCCTATGAGTAACTGGTCAATTTCCTCATTTCCTTGTGCCAGTGGACCTGGCAAACCTGTATGGGATCGAATATGGGTTATATATAATGGATTATTTCTACCTCTGATGACCTGTTGCAATTGTATAAATAAAGAAGTTAATTCTGTGTTATCGGGAATAAATTCAGCAGTTTCTATGTGCAACACAACTCTTTCTGCATATAGAGAATCTGTAATTATGTTAAGAGACTCTGGAAAATCTAATAACACCATAAGGATTGCATACAATTCTGTTTTTTGAACTGAGGTATATGGACTTTTGATTACCTTGCTGATTTTGTCTGTCTTATAACCTGCCATTCCCATCTTGTTAGCATCAGTATAGAAGGTTGGTGAATCAGGAATTGGTGTTCCCTTTACAATACAAGGAAGAATCCAAGTAGTTCTTTTTATAAATTGTACACTTTTGCTTTTTGGAAATTTGTTATTAATTTCTCCCAAATAATTACTGCAAGCTCTTTGCCAGTCTTCATTTATTACCCACAATGACATAATCCCAGCATTAGTAAGAGGCACTAATATTTCAGCCGGGTCCATTCCTGATAATTGACGTAGTCTTATTCTACCTTTTACAATTAATTTAGATATCTTTTCTATGTATGTCTTTAATTTTTTACTTTGTTTATGTGGTAAGAAAATCCATTCCATAATACTATCTTCCCGTTGCATAATAAGCCCTGTAGGAGAATGAGTTGATGGTAAAATGACCAAAATACAATCAAGTTGGGGATCAATTCTATCTATGTATGCATCTTGCAATCTTTGTTCTACCAACATTAATTCCTTTTCTGCCTCAGCAGTTAAACATCTTGGACTGTTTATATTTGAATCCCCTTGTAATATTTGAAACAAATTACTTAACTCATGAGTACTTAAACCAAGGGTGGGCCTTAGCCAATTTATATCTCCCATTAATTTTTGAAAATCATTAAGAGTTTTCAATTGGTCTCTACGGATTTGTACCTTTTGTGATCTTATTCTCTGTTGACTTATTTTATAACCCAAATAGTTGATTGAATCTCCTCTTTGTATTTTTTCAGGAGCAATTTTTAACCCCCATAGTGGTAGAATTCTTTGCATTTCCTTAAATAAGTTCTCTAAAACAACTACATCAGAATCAGCCAACAAAATATCATCCATATAATGATAGATAATAGATCGAGGAAACTGCTTACGCATTATTTCTAATGTTTTTTGTACAAAATATTGACACAGAGTTGGACTATTTAACATTCCCTGTGGAAGTACATTCCAACAATACCTCTGGATTGGCGTACTGTTATTAAGAGTAGGTACAGAGAAGGCAAACCTTTCCCTATCATTCTTATGTAATGGAATTGAGAAAAAGCAGTCTTTTAAATCAATTACTATTAAAGGCCATGACTTTGGTAACAGAGAAGGTAAAGGCATACCAGGCTGCAAAGGACCCATAGGTTGAATTACTCTATTCACAGCTCTTAAATCTGTTACCATTCTCCATTTACCCAATTTCTTTTTTACCACAAACACAGGAGAATTCCATGGGCTGGTAGACTCTTCTATATGACGAGCCTCCAGCTGTTCTTTTACCAATTGTTCAAGAGCCTCCAATTTTTCCTTTGTTATGGGCCACTGCTCTTGCCACACTGGTTTATTTGATAGCCATTTCAAGGATAGGGCTGTTGGAATTTCAGCAGTGGCCCCTAGTATAAATTTGGAAACTCGATACCTGGGGTGTCCTGTGTTTGGACATTAGATATAGCTTGTAGTTGTTGAGTACTCACATCAATACCTTCCTCAAAAGTATCTATAATCTCAATGTCTGGGGTGTCCTGTGTTTGGACACTAGACATTGCTTGTAATTGTTGTTGAGTATGCATATCAATACCTTCCTCAAAAGCATCCATCATTTCATCATTTGTTATTTCTGGCATTGTAGGAATATTAATTTGAGTACCCCATTGTTGTAAGAGATCCCTTCCCCATAAATTTATGGGTACATCAGCCACATAAGGTCTCAACTTCCCTGTTTGCCCTTCTGGTCCCACACAGTTAAGCCATCGTACACTTTGTTTTACATGTGATAATTTACCAATTCCTATAAAATGTGTAGGAACCCTTTGAAGTGGCCAGTTTGAATTCCAAGACTCATGTGAGAGGACAGTGACATCCGCTCCTGTGTCAAGCAATCCTTCTATTTCAATACCATTCACTTGTATTTTTAATTTTGGTCTCGTATCACTCACCATTGTTTGCCAATACACACGTTTTCCACTATTTTTGAGTGTTCCTGTTCTGTCTATTGGAACAACCTTGCCTTTGGTGTAAGGAAACAGCAGCAGTTGGGCAATTTTGTCCCCTGTATTAATTGTCATCTCTTTCCATATGGATGTCATAATTTTAATTTCTTCCTTGAAGTCTCCATCTATAATACCTGGATGTATAAAGAATCCTTGACAAGTTAATCCATTTTTTTTCCAAATATTAATCCTATTGTCCCTGATGGTAAAAGACCATAGATATCAGTGGTTAACATATAACTTTCATCTGTTTTGGATAATGTTTTAGATTGATCTGTGGTCAAATCTAAAACTGTAGTACCTTCAGTAGCCTGTAAAAGATCAGCAATAGTTAATTTTGTTCTTCCTGTCTGTCTGTTTCCCTCTGGTTGGATGATGGATGACGGTTCACATTGTTTTGGGGGGCCTGAACCGGGAGGCCCCTCCCCTCGTTTCCCGGCAAGGGGTTACCTCTGACATCCGTTTGAGCTCTACAATCCCAGGACCAGTGTTTACCTTTTCCACAATGAGTACAAAATCCTGGAGACCTTAACCTTCTATTGCCATTAGAAGCCGTTCGTTCCCTTCTATGACCATGTTCGCCATTAAAAGCCATTCGTTCCCTTCTATGACCATGTTCTGCAGAGTCCAGGCACCTATCATTTCGAGTTCTGGAGGATTCAGCCTTACGATATCTTTGGAAATGACCAAGTTCACCATTTTTAAAGCACTCATTAAGACCCCTAGCAACTGCTTGTGCTATGACATTAGTCTGATGCTCTGGAAAACCAATATCAGCTGTTTCTCTTATCCATTCATCTACTGGGGCTCCTTGAGCTTTCAGTGGCCTAATTGCCCTTTGACATTCAGCATTTGTATTTTCATATGCCAAGGCATTTATCAAGTCCTGTCTGGCATCAGGGTTATCTACATCTCTCTCCACAGCTGAAGTCAATCTCCCTAAAAAGTCTGAGAAGGTTTCTTGAGGACCTTGTATTACCTTGGTAAATGAAGTAAACCTTTTCCCAGCCTCAGCCACCATATCCCAGGCCCTCAGAGCTGCAACACGACATTTTTCAATGACAACATCTCAAATTGAGTCTGTAACCATATGTCAGCATAAGGTCCCTCACCAAGCATTTGGTGGGTTGTGATATTTATTCCCCTTGCCATATTTTGCTGTTCTAATTTTGTGGCTTCATGTCTCCACCATGACAACCATTGTAATTGTTGGCTACCTTCTAGCACAGCTGATATCAGTCCCTTCCAATCTTGGGGAATGACTCTATTTTGTATAGCCCAATTATTTAGCATCTGTTTAACGAATGATGAGTGAATTCCATAAGAGACAGTAGACTCCTTAAATCTTTTTAAATCCAAAATGTCTATTGGACGCCATGTTAATTCCTGATTGAGTTGACCGTTATTATCAGGGCTAATTTGAAACATAACTGGAAAAGCTGATGGTGATTGTGTAGTACCATGCAGCTCCTCTGGGGGCGCACTTGGTTCCACATTAGCACCATTACCTACCTGGTTTCCTACTGGCACACGCGGCGGCTTTTCTACTGGTACATGTGGCGACTGTGGAGACCTAGCTAGAAAAGAACTTGTCATTTTCTCAGTTTCAGTCACCTGCCCTGTCAGAATTTTTTTAAGTTTCTCAATCTGTATTTCCATAATTTTTAATTGTGTAACAGACATCTTCCTTATGACAAACCAATAAAATAAAAAAAATAAACAGCATAAAACATTTGGTCTGATTGAAAAACAGTGTAGAGGTCAGCAGTAAACATTGCCATATTGTCAACAACTGGCATCATAGTTTCAAAATCTGTAGTTTTCTCTATAGTTTTGAAAATAAAATTACCCATAATGCCCCACGTTGGGCGCCACCTGTAACCGAACTTTTAAATTATTATTTATCACTTATTATTTATTACTAAATTCACTTATAACAAACACCAACAATTTCTTAACTATTAATCCTATAAATTCCTACAACCCCTTTAACCTATCCACTAAACCTATTGATAATTATAACAACTACTTTCATAACCTTTTAGAATGATACAGTCTCTGGGGCAGGTCCTCAGTCGTCAGGAACACAGTCTTTGTCGTAGATTCTTTAACGCACTTAGCAGTCCTTTTTCTGGATCTGTCAGATGCAGGTTCGTCAGGGTAATTTGGTTATTGTAGTCTCACCTTAAATAAGGCTTCATGCTTTCTTCTCTGTGGGAGACCCCAGCCGTCTGCAGGCCAACTTACTTCTTTTGAATCAGGAACTCAGCTGCTCTGCCTCAGTCCTTAAAGCCAGGCACAGTTTCCCCTAGGCCACTGATCGGACAGATCAAACCCCTCCAGGCAAAAGCTGAGCCACAGGGTCCAGTCCTTGGCCTTTTGGTGTCTTGCTCAGGCTTTCTTTGCTCACCGGCTTCTTTCTGCTTCAGGGAAATCTGGCCATCAAATGATGGCCAGCACTTTTTTCAGCAGGACTCTTGAAGCTCTCTAGCATCAGGGGCCTCTTCTTCTTTCTGGGCTCCATGCACTGTCCTTAAGTAGGAGGAACTCTGTTTCAGCTTAATTTGGACTCTGCCCACTTAGCAGCTGAAAACAATGTCAGGCCAGATACTTTGTTTCTTCAAGTCTATTGAGTATTTCCTGTTTTTCCTGACTTCAACCTTGTTTTTCAGTCTATTAAGTCTTTCCTGTTTTTGCTGACTTCATGCTGATAATGCTCTTCAGGCCCCGAATTAAGAGACAGTATCAGAAACTCCTATATATTTTCTAAATCTAATTTATCTAACCCCTACACATGTGCTAAGAGAGTAGACTTTATATTAAGTGTTCTTAATATAATGAAAAGCTAGATTAAATGAAAACCAAAATTAGAGACTCCTGAAACCTTATCTGTTGATGAAGAATCTATTAGGCTGCATTTTAAGTTTGGCTTACTTATTTCAAGAGATAGTAGGGTATAAGCTTTCTTTCATGTTGTACAAAGACATCTGTGTGATTTTCACTTGAGCCTTACTGATTGTCCCAGCTTCTGAGACTGTTCAGCTGTATGCAACCATAATCCTCATGCTGTCTGCTAATAATTGTTTATGTAAAGAGGATTTGATTCCAAGCGCAATCCTCAATCCATATGCTGATATGCTAAAGTAAGAAAAAAATGGAAACATAGACTTTTCCACAACTGGGTGACACTCATAATCAATCTGTCTTATTTTAATAATGTTTTTAGAAAATAATTATCTACTATATAGTGGATTAGCAATCATAACCTATGAATAATAATTTCAGGAACAGAACACAGGAATATTTGATCTTTAAAAGAAGTATGAAATGGAAAGAAAATATATACCTGTTAAGTGGTTCATAATGTACAATGAAAGCTGCTTGTTTGAATGACTTGAAAAGCAGAACCAAATCTGAAGAAAGATTTAGGTTTAGACTGAAGTCATATTTTCATAGGCCATCAATACCCAAGATGGAATGGGCCACTTCACATAATTGTAAATTTCTCTTTTTTTCTTAAAAAAATGAATCCTAGAAAGGACAGCAATTGATTATGTTTTATCAAGGTGACTCAGAGACTATAAGATGAATGAAAGTGGATTTGTAAGATCCTTGCCATCACTGAGTTGTTAGAATACTTAAGATAAGAAAGGCAGTGATCTATGCAGTGAAGGTAAAACATCTTCACTTAGAAGCCATATATAAATGATAGGTAGAACTGCTTTGGAGAATTTATGGAAGTGACATTTTTGAGGACTCATTTCTTGTTATCCTCTTGCTGGTGTTGTTATCCTGTCTTATTTTTATAGTTCCATTTCAATATACACTTCCATTTCAAGGTCCTTAGTATATCTTTCTTTCACTCTGTATAGTCTTTGACAATATTCACTATATTTCTCTCATCTGTGCTCTCATATTTTATGCAATAATTGAGTGGATTAGTTATAATTGTTTTATTTATATTAATTCTAAATTGTGCTAAAATATTGTATCCTTAATAAAGTGTTTGTTGACTAAACATTGACTTCAGTTGTCATATTCTATATAAGTCCTGTTTGAGGAAAGAACCCCCCCATAATATTTGTGTTCCAATCCAGTAATGCATTTATTGACTCCAATTTCATATCCCAAAGACAGGGAATATTTCTAAATTGCTCACTCTCCACTCCTGGGATATCATACATCCCTATTCCAGATGCCCAGGGAGCCTTGAGTACATATGCAAAGTGAGGAGTGGAGCTGAATTATGATGGTTGTGAGGTTTCTGTGGATAATTAATTCTCCTTTGTGAAATTCTATGGAAAAATTTCCCAAACTATATCTAAGTTTGTTTTAAAATAGTTATTTTAGTCATTGAACCTGAAAGTATCCAAAGGTACTACTTATTGAATATTTACTACTCAACAAATATAAATTCAAGATTTTGCATAGTTGATTAATTTCACTCTATGATATTTCCATGAGGTTGATCCTCAATACTATTTAATGTGTAAGAAACAAAGACAGAGAAAGTGTTAAATCATATCCAAGAGAACAGGCCCTGTAATCATCCAGATAGAGAGATGTGCAGCTGAGTTCCAAAGCTCCCTTGTGAACCAATTAGTCCTAACTATCTCATTGACATGGAAATGCATTGCATAATTAGTGGCTTTTCTATTGGAATCTGGTGTAGTGTGAAATGTTCACCTAATATTTTTCTTTTAATTAATTTTATGATGTCTGTAACTTATAACATATTTTAGCCATGAAAATGCTCAAGGGAACACATTATGTGCTCCTTATTGTAAGATAGGAAAACAATTTTGAGAGAATCTGATCACCACTTTGATAAAAATCAAACTAAAACAACAACAACAAACCAAAAACAAACAAAAAAAATCCCAAAACACTAAAAATTTTCCTCCAACAAAGTAATACCAAGAAATACTCTGTTGCAACTTGCCCCTGACTATAGGAAAAAACAAAAACAAAAACATAGCTCCACAAACGAAATGAACACGTCCGAATGCTGCATCCCCTCTGATTCAACTTTTGCTGCAAATGTCCAGTGTATGGTATATCAAATTTACTAAACCTATGTTGTCCCAGATTCTTTAGACAGATATGGAAACTTTTAGAAAAATTTCCTTTCTGTTCACCACTAAGTTTTGATTCAAATCAGACTGCTTGCAAATGGCTTTGCCCACATTTCGTCTCATCACCTAATCAGTTTAGAAGAGATGCTGTCAACCTTGGTTACACCTTAAGGTTACTCAGGAAGATTTAAAATACCCACTTCCCTGGACCAGAACTGCTGACTTTATTGCATTGGGATGTATCTTGAGAGTCGGGTTTGTAAAAGCTTCCCATGTAATTCTGCACACAAAGTTTAAAACCAGTGGCTTGAAATGACACCACTAGTCCCCAGCCGCTGGGCTCCACTTTGCAGCCCACAACTCCTCCTGAATTCCTCGAGGCCATTCTGGCACCAGAGACCCCAAGTAAGACCCCACCCTATACCATATGCCTGCCAACTCCCCTTAAGGATACCCAATGGGTGTAAACTGTATCCTATCCCCAAATCTCCATTTTTCTGGTCCACAGCTATGCATGATTTCCCAGAAGCCACCCTGTCACGAAAGACCCAGGACATGCCAATTCTAGGGACCCTAGAGGTAACATTTGCATCCAAAACCTCAGAGGTCATGCAGGCTAAAAAAGCCTCAGCAGAGAGATCCTACTGGACCTGAAGACTTGCTGGTCAAAATGCCAGGCCACTCAGGAAAGACAATCAGAGGGAAAAGAGAAACCAATGTTTCATCCAAAATATCCACCCAATAAAGATAAATTCAGAAATCAGAACATAAACCTATAATAATTCAAAAACCCAGATATCTAGAGACATACGAAAAAAAAAACCCCAATCAACAACAGCCAAGGTCATAAGGCACCACCAGAGTCCAGCTATCCAACTACAACAAGTCCTGAGTATTCCAACACACCTGAAGCATTAAAATGACTTTAAATTCTTTCTAACAAAGATGATGGAGACCTTCAAAGAGAAAATGAATAAATCCCTTAAGGAAATACAAGTAAATTCAATCAAACAGGTGAAGGAAATGAATAAAATTCTTTAACCTGAAAATAGAAATAGAAATAATGAAGAAAAAAGAAACAGAGGGAATTTTGAAGATGGAAAATCTAGGTAAGCAAACAGCAACTACAGATACAAGCATTGTCAACACAATATAAGAGATGGAAGAGAAATCTCAGATATAGAAGCTATGATGGAAGAAATTGATACATTAGCTAAAGAAAATATTACATATAAAAATTTCCTGACACAAAGCATCCAGAATATCTGAGACACTATGAAAAGTAAAACCTATAATAATCATAGAAATAGAAGAATGAGAAGATTCCCAGCTCAAAGGCACAGAAAATATTTTCAACAAAATCAAAGAAGAAAAATTTACTAGCCTCAAGAAAGAGATGCCTTTAAAACTACAAGTTCACAGAACATCAAATATATTGAACCACAAAGAAATTTCCCTACTACATAATAATATAAATACTAAATGTACAGAGCAAAGAAAATATATTAAGCTGTGAGGGAAAAATGTCAAGTATCATATAAAGACAGAACTATTAGAATAACACCTAACTTCTCAACAGAGACTCTAAATGCTAGAGGAACTTGGGCAGCTGTCTTGCAGACTCTAAAAGACCATGAATGTCAGTCCAGACTGCTACATCCAGCAAAATGTTCAATCACCATAGATGGAGAACACAAAATATTTCATGGCAAAATCAAAATTAAAAAAATATCTATCCACAAACCCAGCCCTACAGAAGATATTAGAAAATAAAGTCCAACCCAAGGAGCCTAACTAACCCAAGAAGACACAGGAAACAAATTTTTTCACAACTGCAAATCCAAAAGAAATGAAGCACACACACTACCAACACCACATGAACATAAAAGAAATTAATAATAATTGATCATTAATATCTCTTAATATTTTTGGACTGAATTCCCCAATAAAAAGACACACTTTAACAGAATGGATGCAAAAACAGGATCCATCATTTTGCTGCATACAAGAAACATACCTCAAAATCAAAGGTAGTCTCCCATAAACAAACTGAAAGAAAAAAAATATGATCATCTCATTAGATTCTGAAAAAGCCTTTGAAAATATTCAACAGTCCTTCATAATGAAAAAATTGGAGAGATCAGGGATACACAGCACACACCTAAAAATAATCAAGGCAATACACAGCAGGCTAATAGCCATTACCAAATTAAATGGAGAGAAACTTAAAGCTATTCTACTAAAATCAGGGACAAGACAAGGCTGCTCACTCTCTGTGTCTATTCTATATAGCACTTGAAGTTTTAGCTACAGCAATAAGACAACTAAAGGAGATCAAGGGGATACAAATTGGAAAGGAAGAAGTCAAAATATCCCAATTCCCAGATGATATGATAGTATACATAAGTAATCCCCAAAAACTCTACCAAGGAACTACTACAGCTGATGAACACCTTCAGCAATGTGCCTGGATACAAAATTAACTAAAAAAATCAGTAGCCCTCCTATATACAAATGATAAGCAAGCTGAGAAAGAAATTAAGGAAACAACACCCTGTACAATAGCCACAAATAACAAGAAATACCTTGGTGTAACTCTAACCAAGCAAGTGAAAGACCTGTATAACAAGAAGTTCAAGATTTTGAAGAAAGAAATTGAAGATGATATCACAAGAAGGAATGATCTCCCATGCTCATGGATAGGTAGGATTGACATAGTAAAAATGGCCATCTTATCAAAAGCAATCTACAGATTCAATGCAATTCCCATCAAAATTTCAAAACAATTCTTTACAGACATTGAAAAAGCAATACTCAACTTCACATGGATAAACACAAAGCTCAAGATAGCTAAAACAATCCTGTACAATAAAAGAATTTCTGGAAGTATTCAGATCAGATCCTTGATGTGAAGCTGTGCTGCAGAGCAATAGTAATAAAAACTACATGTTATTGCTATAAAAACAGACAGGTTGATCAATGGTATTGAATCAAAGACCCACAAGTAAACCTATGCAGCTATAGACACTTGAATTTTTAAAACGAAGCCAAAACTATACAATGGAAAAAAATAAAGCCTTTTCAATAAATGGTTCTGGTCTAACTGGATGTTTGCATGTAGAAGAATACAAATATATCCATATTTGTATCACCCTGCACAAACCTTAAATCCAAGTGGATCAAAAGCCTCAATATAAAACCAGATACACCAAACCTATTAGAAGAGAAAGTGGAGGAGTATTGAATGCATTAGCCAAGGAGGAAACTTCCTAAACAGAACATTAATAATTCAGGCACTAAGATCAACCAATTAGTAAATGGGACCTCGTGAAACTGAAGTTTCTGTAAGGCAAACTTCTTCAGCAAATGGACCAAATGGCAGCCCAAAGAATGAGAAAAGATCTTCACCAACCCCACATCCAACAGAGGGCTGATTTCCAAAATATATAAAGAACTCAAGAAACTATATATCCATAAACCAGAAACCCAATTAAAGAACTAGATGTAGATCTAAATGGAGAATTCTCAATACAAGAGTCTCTAATGGCAGTGAAGAACTTGAAGAAATCGTTAATATTCTTAGTCATCAGGAAAATTCAAATCAGAATGACTCTAAGATTCTACTTTACCCCTATCAGAATGGCTAAGATCAAAAACTCAAGTGACTGCTCTTGGTGGTGAAGATGAGGAGCAAGGGTGACACTCCTTCATTTCTGGTGAACTGCAAACTTGTGCAGTCACTTTGGAGATCAATTTGGTTGTTTCTCAGAAAATTGGGAATAGATTCACCTAAAGACCCAGCTGTACCACTCCTGGAAATATACCCAAAAGATGCTCCACCAAACCACAAAGACACCTGCTCAACTATGTTCATAGCAGCTTTATTTGTAAGATCCCAAATCTGGAAACAGCCTAGACATCCCTCAACCAAAGAGTGGATAAAGAAAATATGGTACATTTACACAATGGAGTATTACTCAGTATGTTAATATTTAGTCTGAGTTTTTATATTATTGAACATTCACACAGTTAAACTGTTCTTATATTAATTGGAGAAAAGGTGATTAGAAAATATATTTTCTGTTCTTTTGTGCTTTCTGCTTAAAGCAAGAAAAAATTAAAAAAAAATGGAATTTTCTCTACTAAGGATCTAAAAGAACATCAGAAAATTGGAAGTGCAGGTAGAAAACAACAGAAGATTTATTAAACATCATAAAGGCAAATTTATTAGAAAATAATTTAGTGTGTGCAGTGTCTGATTTTCAATTGAACTGGATTTTAAGCATAGAGTACATGTTAATTATGCCATGAATTACTGAGTTTGATTATCGGTTAGTCAGAGAAGTTTGATCATTGGGAAAATTTTTTTAGTATAAGGTATGTTTTAAAATATTGTCAAATATTCTAAAGTAATAGCAATATAAATAAAAATGTTACTTATTCATTTTAGTTGGGCAAGGTATTCTAAGACTTAATAGCTTTGTAAGAATGTAAAATGATGTAGCTTTGAAGAAATCCCAGGTATTCCTAATGAGGTTAAACATTGGCTTATTTATGACTCAGCAATCCAATCCTAGATACACAGAGAAACACTGTGAAAACCATTAATGCCATATATTGTGCCCCTATTAGTCATTAAAAGGGTATTTTTGTTAGAACTATATATTATCATAACAAAATAGTTCAGACAAATGTTTTAATGGAATAGTCATTTAAATGCCCATGAGTCTGAGTGTTAGGAATTCTTCCTGGTCTTACTTAGGGAATTCTGTTTCACAGATAACCAAGTAGAGTATCCAAAAACCCTAATCAGACTACAGCATCCAAAGTGTTTCAGTGGCACATCTGCAGAATAAAACACAGACTCAAATTAGCACTGTCAAAGAAAGTGGCATGGATGTCCATTGATTATTTATAATTGAAGTATTTTATTTTATATCTTTGTTGACCTTTTTCATGAGAAACAGAAATCTTTAAAGTAATCTTTAAAAATTTTTAGACAGAATTTTTCCATGCTGCTCAAACTGGTCTAGAACTTACTGATCTTTCAATCTCTGTTGCCTAAATATTGAAATTGTAGATGTACATCACCAGGTTGAGCTATGAAATAACTCAACAGCTTAGTTTCTTTTCAAGATATTCACATACATATACACACACACATACTGAGTTCTTTGTGCTGTCACTCCATAATATATACAAATTAAGCAGACATAACCCATATCCTTTATTTTTATTTAAGCTTATGACATTTTCTGAACTCTAGAATTTGATATCTCTAAAAAGTTCTTTACTCCACCATACACCTAATTTCATCTTAAAGAGAAGTTGTTTAGGTTTTCTGTTTATTTAAGTCATATATTCCTTTCTTTTGGTGGTTATTATTTTATTTGTTTATTTATTTATTTATTGATTGATTGATTGATTGATTGATTGATTGATTGGTGGTTATATTCTACAGCTTCTACAGGTTGGGCTCACACCTGCAATATTTTCTGGTATGATAATAAACTAACCCTAACCTATGAGAATACCAGACAATATTGGAGGTAAGAGCCCAACCTGTAGAAGCTGTAGAAAAGAAGCTAGGAGCCTCGTCTAGTACTATGATCAGACCTTCACTAATAAAATGATTTCAAGTTGTACTACAGAATAATAGTAATATGTTTAGTTTTAATGAAAATAGAAACTTCTCTCATACAATACAACCCAACTGCAACCCCAGTTTCCCCTCCCTCCACCCCTCTCAGCTCCCACACTCACACACCACCATATCTACTCCACTTCTGTTTCTTCTTCAGAAAAGTGTACATCCCCAAAGACTATAGCCAAATATGACAAAACAAGATACACTAAGGCAAGGGAAAATTCTTCCAATGGAGGCTGTACAAGGCAACCCAATAGGAGGAAAAGAGCCCCACAAGCAAGCAAAAGAGTTAGAGACACACCTGCTCCCACTGTTAGGAGTCCCACAAAAAACACCATGCTAAAAGCCATAAAATGTATGTAGAGGACCATGCAGGCCCTGTGAGTGTCACTTCAGTCTCTGTGAGCCTACATGAGCCTTATTTAGTTGATTCAGTGGGCCATGTTCTCCTGGTTGGATCCATCCCCTCTGACTCCTACAATCTTTCTTCCCTCTTTTCTGTGGTGTACACCAATTTTCTAGGAGAGGGGCCCAGTAGAAACCTCTAGTTCAAACTCTCCAAATAATGTCTACCTATGTATCCACTCCCATCTGCGGCCTCAGGAAGCCTCTCTGTGGTAACTGTAGAAGGCAAACACCTACGGTATAGGAGAATATTATTAGGAATTCTATTTTTTTCTTTCTTCCTTCCTTCCTTTCTTTCTTTCTTTTTTCTCTCATTCTTTCTGAAAGTATGTTTGGTTCTATCATAGGTCTTTGGGCTGTCCAGTCTCCTATACTTGGTCACCCAGGCAGTGTAAGGCATGGACTCCCACTCGTGATCTGGGTCTCAAGGTAACCAAGCATTTGCTGACCCCTCTCATAAGTTCTTCACCAATATTGCTCCAGTTAAGACTACTAATTCTGTTTCATTCAAAACAGATAATAAAATGTACAAGCTTAATTGAACAGATTATCAAAATTCAAGACTGCTGCATTTTTATACTGTTGATGTTTAATAAAAGAATGTTTCATTTGATTTTTCAGTGTAGATATGCATTTCTTAAGCAATCCCAGAAGCATGAGTGAAAGTGAGGACAGTTGCATGACAGACAGTGGTAAACCTAAACTGTGTGACTATCTCTGAATCCTATCCAATGCTGAAGGGGTAACACAGGGAGTTATTCTTTTATGGCAATGGATAGCTTTTTATGGGTGACCTTAAATTAAATAGTTAAATGCTGGGCTTACTCCAAAAGTCAATGGGAAATATTTGTAGCCCCTTACTAAGGACATTTATTTGAAATTCTGAGCATATCTGCAAACATTTCCATAAGATTTATACAAGATGTGTATAAAACAACCAAATCTCAGACATGTAGTCCAGTAAAAGCTGACATCTCCTTTATACTTCATGATTTAAGATATTCCTTTAGGTTAACAAACCCTAAGTAATCTTTGCTAAATACATGAGCAAAAAAAACCTAATGGTAAATGGATTCAGCATGGTATGTGTATGTGTTTGTGTGTGTGTGCATGCACATTTGCATGTGTGGTGTGCATATGTGTGTACATGTATGTGTATGTATGCATGCATATATTTGTATGTATATGTGTGTGCATATGTGTGCATGTGTGTATGTGTGGGTGCATGTGTGTTATGTGTTTACAAAGATGTGTGCATATATATGTGTGTGTGTGTGTGTGTGTGTGTGTGTGTGTGTGTGTGTACTTGTGTGTAATAATAAAGAAGAGATCATGAAGTTGACAGGGAGTTAGAGTCACAGAGTCAGAGCAGGATTTGTAGGGTGAAAGTGTGGAGTGTAAATGGGTAAAAACAGTGCCTATGCATGAAATTCTCAAAAAATAATAAAATAATAAATGTTTAAATCTAATACTCCTTCAAATCCTGATTTGAAATGGACAATTGAAGGTTCCTAGCATGCAAGATTCATAGCATGCATATGATTTTCTCAGGACATCTTCATATGGAATAATTGCCCATTCCCTAGAATGTTTGCAGCAGAAGAAAATGGAATGTTGCTCTTACAGCTTATCCAGGATAATACATCACTTCTATTTTTATGTTATTGACCAAAGATAGTCATGTGGGTATATATGAGTTGGTAAGAAAGAACCATTTGAAATATATTAATGGTTATTGTAGTGTATTAGATATAACATTTATATTTTTCTGGAAAAACTTGGTCTTAGATTATGAGATACAAACCTTGTTTTACAGTTTTGAAAATTAAACAAACAATAAAGTCATTATGCAATGATTGTCAGTATTGTCTGTCATCTACCACCATTCTACAGTATTAAGAGAATTCCTGAGGAAGAGCACAGTAATCGCTATCTTTTAATTGTGCTGTATGGGCCCTAGAGAAGGCCATATACATGGTCATGAAGAGAAGTCAAGACTTTCTGAAGACTTCCATACTACCAAGCAAGCATTGTGCTTCAGAAGTCGGTATAGGGATTATACACAGCACAGAAGTGGAATAAGTAGTTTTTAGTGCTCTCAAGTAATTGAAGGCTGTATGTAAGAAGAAAAATCTAACAGATACACATGGCCTGATTACATCACTGAGACAAAAATGATGTGCATTTAGCATTTGTGCATGCTGGGAAGATGGGGTGAACTAGAAGGAAAACTCACTCTGAGGTCTTTAAAAGCATTACCTGCTGTCCTTGTCCAAGGCACCTTGCCTGTCAGCTAGCAATAGGAATATTGTTCTTTTATATAGCAGCCAACACTGCACAGCCTTGAGTCTTAGTACAAAATAATAAGTAACATTTTCTATTTCTCTTATGTGACAATTGACCAATTTCACAAAAGTATTATAAAATATGAATTATATATGAATCTCCTGAGTTAGAATTCACTGAAAAACAGGGTTGTAAGAAGACAATATGAGGCCAGGTGTGGTGACATACATTTTTTTTTTTAATCCCAGGACTATGGAAGCACAAGTAGGCAGATCTCTGTGAGCTACAGGTCAGCTTGGTCAACATAGTGAGTTCCGTGACACACTTACTGAGACTTTGTATTAAAAAAGGAGAAAGAAAGAAAAGAATAATATTTGACAGGGAGGAAGTAGAAGATATTCCCAGCTTTCTGAGGTGAGCCTTAAAAGTTATCCTTAAGAAAATTGAATATCATATCTGTTTTATGCATTTCTAAAAGTATAGTATAACATAAATTTCACAACATGCAGGTTTCCTTACTAGATATTTTAGGATAAAATCATGGAGTGTGAAGAACTTTAGATGTGTTGAGAGGGATGAAAGGCAAGACAAAGCTAAATGATACATTTTAAATGATCTCTCTGCATGGCTTCTACTTAATGTCTGAGGTGTGCAGTAAATAAGCTATAAGACAGTTACTTTTTGACTTAGTCTTCTTGTCCTTTTTCTTGTTTGTTTGTTTGAATCTACATTTGCCTTGTAAATCCAATAAGACCTTCAGAGAACAGTAGCACAATGATCTTTGCCTCTGAAAACTCAGTAAGTTCCTTGTAGAGGTTGCTGTTACTATCAAGTATATTGCATGTTCAGCCATTATGTTATAGCATGTACAATTTTGCTAATGGATATTACCAAGGAGTGAAAATATCAGTAAGGACAATGCAAAAAAATCTTGGAGATGTGCCCTGGGTTTCCATAAACCAAAACAAAAAAGTTAATGCTTGAAATCCTTTCAACCTCAAAACTGGATTTGTCAATAACAAACGATTTAGCAAAGGACTTGAGACCTGGACTACATAATGTAACACATTTCTGGGTGATAAAGGCTTTAGGAAACGAACAGTGGTTAGTGGGTCATGTATTAACCTGAAGTTAAGATTTTATTGCCATCTCAGGAACTACTCTGAGACCAGCCTGGATCTAAACACCTTTCCATTGATCTGAAGCTTCTTTTACCTCCTTCCTCAAGCATCTTGGTCAGAAAGCAAAGGCAATCACAGATTAAGATGGTGCCACTCAGTGGGCTCTGACCTGATCTCCTTTATAAACCTAAGTTCTTCTCTCAAAGGAACAATGAAAAAAATGTCCTACTGTCAATAATTTCATAGTGTCATGGTGTAGGCACCTAGTGAGAATAATCAACACTCCTTTGATTTTTGTCCATGATTCATTTATTCCATAAGCATCTTTTGATAATTGCTGGAAGCCCTGTTCCATTGTCTATTCAATAGAATAAGGTAGAACCCTGGTTTCACAAATAAAGCAATGTTGTCAGTAGCATTCTGGAGCTGATAAAGATTGTCTATGTAAGTATAAAGATACACATGGCATGTATTCATTTATGACTGGATTTTAGCCATATAGTACAGGATAGATATCCTACAATCAACAGACAGAAAGGAATAGGAACATGGACTTTGTCACCTGTTAGTGCGACACTTCACTCTAGTGGAACAAGAGGAAACTCTTAACCCTCATGTGACTGATGAACAGTGGGGGGCTGATATGTGGAGGCACCCCACACTGGAGAAGTAGGATAGGTGGGAGAGGGAATAGAGGGTGGGACTAAGAGGGATACAGGGAGGGGGCTGTGATGGAGATGTGACTTGAATTAATAAATAAATGTTTTTTAAAAGACTTGCATATTAAATCCCAAGAAAAATAAACACACTATTGTTTGGCCAAAATGTCTCTCTATCATGACATTTCCTGCACAAAGCAAATATTTTAAAATGCTATCTGAATTATTTTATTAGTTTCTGCTTAATGTAAATAATAAGTTTGAATTAGTTGACAAGATTTAATATTGTATTATTACAAATAAATTTAAAATAAGATCTCTTAATAGAATTTATATATGAATATTTTGTAATCATACTATTGTTTTTAAAATGTTTTTATTTTTTATTTCCTTAGTGTTCAGAATAACTTTGACCTAACTGGTTGAGATACATTATTTAATGACTTCTTGGTTAAAATCATGAAGAAATTGTTATCTTTTATTTCATTGTTTTTACTCTAGTTACTTAAGAAATCTAAGCTGAAATTCTTAGTCACTAAGAAAACCAGTTTCACATGCAGCATTCAGTCTGTGAACAATAGTTTGCATGATAAAATATTTCAAAATAAATAAAAAGTTCTTTCCAATATGACTTGTTTAGAACTTCAGGATTGAGAAGAGGATGCAAAAGCACATATTTAAAGTTTTGTTTCCCTTATTGTTTGACTCTTCATTCAATGCATTGTATTTAGCTTTTGGGAAATGTTCAGCAGTAAAATTACACATGCTGCACCATAACCACTGTATACAATGAAAGTTAGGAGCAGTTCCTGAAAACTGGACCTTGGGTATTGAATTTTATTGTAAACTTAGAAAATAGCTCAAATATCTGTTACCATACAAATTCAAACTCAGAATCATTTTGTACAAAAATGAAGCATGAAAACACTTTGATCATATCCCTCTGTAATCATAGGAAGAGATGCCAATTCATGAGAGACTACAGCCTCCCCATCCCCCACCTTCATAATTTCTGGAAAGGGTACAGAACAGGGGGATCCTGAATGCTTAGCCAAGTTCAATAATGCTGCCTCGTCCTTAATCACTTGGGACACATGTAGTCTTCAGCAATATAGCTTTTCAACTCTACCAGCTCAGAGAAGATATCAGTCCAGCATCCCTTCCCCTTTATCTAGATTGCTACTGATCCATCTTAGTTTCAAATGATGATCAGTTAGTTATGTAGTCCTATCAGCGGTCTGTGACTCAGTCCTAATCCTTGATGTAGCTGCACCTCACCAACACATCAATGACAGTACAGGTGTTTGGTTCATCTTATTTACAGTCTTAACCAAATTCCCATCAATTTTAGTAATAGCATAGTTTCATGATAGTAACATAGGTAAAATAAGCATGATCCAACTAAGATTCAAATCTTTCATAACTTTTAGAACTTCAGAAAAAAAACCTAAAGCTTCAAGTTTCTCAAATTTAGAAGTATTGAAGTGGAGGATAATACTTAGCTTAATGAATTTCCTCTTGATCTAAAAGTTATTGTATCTCTAAGAATATAAATTCAAAACTATATTTACTATGAAAAAAGAAGTCTTTTAAACAAAAATAATCCATTAAATAATTAAAAATTAAAGACAAATGCCCAAGATTTTTTCCATAGCAAAAGACCAAATAAACTATTATGTGAAAGTAAAATGAATAGCAGTGTCCTAACACATGCAAGCAAATATTAATGTGAATAAAATGAAAAATATAAATCAAGGTAATAATATAATATAATTAGTATCAGAAAGTTACAGAGTATGAGACAAGAGCCTAAGATACTAGGAAGAATGGTATTTCACAGATGGCTAAGGAGTTGATAAACTTGATAGCTATGACAAAATGTAATTGCATGCATGTCTTTTTGTTTGGGTACGGTCAAATGGAAATTCAAATATAATAATAGGGATAAATTGGTCTTGAAAAAATAAAGGTCAATTAAAGCACTTGATAATAAATGGAGATTTAAGTTTCAGTGATAATTATGAAGAAAAGAGAATCTATGAAGGGCTTGATAAAATGTGAAATATTATGATTGAAAATGGTTTCTGAAATTTTTACAGGGGAAACGTATAATTAGAAGATTGTAACTAGATCTTATCTACAAACTTTCTCTAATGTGCTACTTTTAATAATTAATTTTGAGAGCAAGTTTTAAGGTGCATGAAATACTTGGATTAAATCAATTTTATTACTTACTTGGAATAACTAATTCCTCTGTGAACATTCCTTTCATCGCTATTCATTAATATCATAGAGATGAACTCTGACTTCTGAACAATCCAGAACTTTTAAAGATCCCCAAAATAAATTGTATACATATTTTTGCTGCATGATGTGTTGAGGTAAGAAAAAACGTAGAAATTATGGGGTTGTATTAAAAAATCAAGAGTCAAAAGCACTAAAGATTCCCACTTGAAATATATATAGAAAAGATGTTTGTATGCATTTGGATTTACAATTCAACATTCTGCATTGGACAAGTGATAAGAGAGCTTATCCCTGAGATAGGCTAGTTCTTTTACTCTCAGCAGTTAATAGTTATTATTTTCTAGGGATTGTGTAACTTTTGTCTTGGAGTTGGAACACATGAAATTTCCCCCAATTCCACAGGAACATGTCCATTGATATTGCTATGCCAGATACCCACAGGTGCCAGGCTGATCTTCGTGCCCACCTATAAGAGCCTGTTTCAGAAGCCCCTAGATATTCACTAAATCTAATTTATAATAATTGAACTCCCCTCTCACTATCTATCAATCATCTATCCATATATCTTAGGATTCTGCTGTGATAAAGAGTTTGACTGTAAACAGCTTTGTCAGAAAAAAGTTTGTACATTTACAGCTATAGTACACACTGAGATAAGTCAGGGGAGGAACTCAAGACAGAAACCTGGAGGCAGAAACTGAAGCAGACACCATGAAGGGGTGTTGCTCACTGCCTTGCTCCTCCTGGCTTGCTCACCTTGCTTTCTTATGTGGCCCAGGGTGAACAGCCCAGGGTAGCTGTGTTCACCATGAGCCTGTACCCTCCCAGATCAATCATTAAAAAAGAAAATGCCCTACAGACTTGCCTACAGGCAAACTGACGGAGACATTTTCTCAACTGAAGTTTCTTTTAGTAGATGACTTTAGAGTATGTCAAGTTGACAAAACAAACAAACAAAACACTAACCAGAACACCTATTCTAGTCTTTATAAATAAATAAATAAATAAATAAATAGATAGATAGATAGATAGATAGATAAATAGATAAATAAATAGAAATATGATATGCATTTTCTATCAGTGGAAGACTATTATAAATCAGGACTATTATCAGAAAAGTGATAAGAATCTTTTGGGTCTTCTCTATTGCCAGCCAAAGACCTCATCGCTCCTGCTACTATCTGCTGAAAGTCACTATTGTCACACTTCTTTCCTTTTGAAAGGTTCAACAGTCATTCCTTTGTATTTTGGATCTTTTCAGGGCAATGTAATTTTCAGGGTAAAAAAAAATCATTATCCTAGAGGACTCTGTTTTTTGAGATGGCTTTTGAAATCACTTTGTTTTTTTTTTTTTAAAGTTTGTATTGGGATTTTCATTACCTCTTTTTATATATTTCCTGAATGTGATTTCAACAATTGTTTTCTAAGTTAAACTCTTGGGGAGTTTAGGGAGAATTTCTAGAAAACAAGGTAAGAGGAAAATAGGGAAATAATAATAATATATTTATTTATAACAATAAATAATAATGATGAGAAATACCTATAGGAGTTTGTCTTTTGGTGATTGTTACATATGCTAGAGATCTTGAGCTCAATTATTCAATTTTTCATTAAGATAGTGTTTTATTCTAATTATATATTAACCTTTTAATTCAGTATAAAAGTCACAGAGGTTAAAATTTAGTGCAGGTTATAAGTACAAAAACAACTTGTTATAGATTTTTAAAATTTCAAAACAAGGAGAATAATTTCAGAACACCTATTCAGTGGGAATCAGGACTTCTCAACCCCATTGTGTCAAGACATTCTTTTTCTTTATTCTCAAATTATATTGGCTATGGCATGAATTATACTCTTATTTTTAAGGCATTGATTTGTATAAACCTATCAAGTCAAGTAGGTTTATAGAAAAAACATTTAAAGGTTATGAACTCTTAATAATGAGTTACATTTCAACTGTATTATGCACATACTTTTTGTTCTGTATTATAATATGCTCTTCTATGTACATTATAATAATTCTCTTCTATTTTGATGCTTAAAGTTGCATGTTATGTTGTTTTGCTTATAACGATTTGTAAAAAATTCTCTTAAACATAGACATGTTTTCAGGCTTTCTCAGTAATATTTTTAAAATTTTGTATTTTTAAACTTATTTACAAGATTAATAAAACTAAACATGAACTATTCATTTAAGGAAAAATTAATTAAGTGCTTGAGCCATAAAAACATGAAAATTAATAAAATATCATATTCAATCACAAAATAAACAAAAAGTAAAACACCAAACATAAAAAGAAAGATTAAATGTACTAATTAATTATTGTCTTATTGCTCTGACAAAAAACCACAAGCTGTCAACGTGCAGAAGATAAGAAGCTTCAGAGTGCTCAACCCCAGGGAGACCTCCATATTGCACCCCCCTCATCCCAATACGTAGGTATCCTATGGAAATGTTGCACAAAATCGAGGTGGTAGACCACTACATAGAGATAGATTTTCCGAATTCAACAGGGCATTTGCAGACATAAACTCACATCAATTGTGAAAGAATGAATAAAACCTATGTCAATTCAAGCTATACACATTCTCAGTATAGAGGTGGAGAGGTCATCAAGTACCACTGCTTGCTGATGAACTATTGGCAATTCATATTTGCTGGAAGAGGGAGAGTAAGTTTTCCTTAAGGGTATGGCATCTGGTAGGTTGACTACCCTCCAGTAGACAGCTTTATGCCCAAGAGTGTATGGGAAGCCAGAGGAGGAGGAGGAGGAGGAGGAGGAGGAGGAGGAGGAGGAAGAAGAAGAAGAAGAAGAAGAAGAAGAAGAAGAAGAAGAAGAAGAAGAAGAAG